>OW203766.1:35372353-35860830 GCA_934045905.1 Leuctra nigra
TTTCATTGTTACCGGAGCTACTAATTAACTCAATGGTTGTGCCATTCCACTTGGACACGAAAGTGATGGGACAACATGGGACAAACAACTTCAGTCTTTTCCCATTCAAGAATACCTACCTCTACTCAATGCTATAATTATAGGTACCTATATCGAAGTATCATTCAAGATTAACAGATGTTGCCGTTTATTATTTTCCATATAATTGTAATTCAAGTGAAGATGATATTTCTTCTCTCTGTTCTAACTGCTGGGAAGAACTTAGGAAATGTCATTTGATCGTTCTGCACGGAGCAAGTTGACTCAGGTAGTAACTCCGGGGGTCCCGGGTTCGAACATTGCGACTGAACCACTCAAATAATCAATCAATCAATAAATAATAGTTATATTTTTGTCTTATTGTTTTGTCGTCATGCAGTAGGAACGTTTTAGGAAACTGCATTCTTGATTCATCAATTGACGTTAGACAATTAGAACAAGAACGAAAAGCCAAAAAATCCACCGCATTTTTTTCTGAATTTGAAGCAAAGTAATGCTGTAGGGTAGTTGTATCACCTGACACTGGTTGTTATGGTAACGGACGAGACCTCAATCTTTTTTTTGTATGAAATAAAATAAGGAAATTGAATCAAGAAAGATAATGATTACTTATTACTTATTTACTGAAAGCATCTGTCCCCCCCCCCCCCCCCCCCCCCCCGCCCCTGTAGATTTTGGTCAGCTGTGATTTCTGATGAGTTTGCCATAGTTATCTAGCAAGGTAATTACACAATTGTATTAAACATGAACTGAGCCCTGTCTGAAAGTCTAGACTTAATTTCGGGTGAGATTGTCACCCCTCAATCAACCCCTCCCCCTCCCCCCGACCCTGAGCTAATTAACCAGGGATCAGTGCAATTAAGACGCAGGGGGGAGGGGGGGGGGGGTGTTCTTAGAAGGAGGGAAGAGAAACTGTTTTCAGGAATCTGCTCTCAACATTCTAAATGATCAGCAATTGTGATGGAACCGTAACCATGCATGAGGCGAGTACCAAGATGGGAAAATGTGAGAATGAGTATTTATTTACTATTTTAT
Organism: Leuctra nigra; assembly: GCA_934045905.1. Lineage (NCBI taxonomy): Eukaryota > Metazoa > Arthropoda > Insecta > Plecoptera > Leuctridae > Leuctra > Leuctra nigra. The sequence goes on from OW203766.1 coordinate 35,373,428, forward strand.
TATTGAAACAAATCGATCAAACGGATATTTTTATTTTAAATCAATCTGAACAGCGTTGAAAAGCTTGCTTTAGTTATAAATTCCAATGTATGTTATTTCATTTTGATCAGAAGACGGTCAGATCTGTAAAGCAGCCACATACAATGTCACGTGGCTCCTCTTCTGGGGGTGGATCATACAAAATGACAATTCTTGTTCTCGCGTGACATCTTCTCATCCCCCCGAGAAAGCCGTGAATAACATTGATGCGATGGCGAGTGATATTGCGTAAAGTTACATGATCGACCCCCTGATCTTGGCGGAGTCGTTGTCATGACAGTAGCCTGATATTTAGCACACATTCCATGAATGCATCACATTGAACGCAGCGCTTTGATTGGTTGAGAGATGAAAAGGTGACAATCTTGAGTCCAAGTAGCGAATGATCGATAACTTTTATGACTCAACCATTTAATCCTTACTTTGATAATGTTCTTTAGTGAAGAATTTAATGATCCGGTACTAACAGATTTGCGTGAACTTTTAACAAGTCACATACTTTTGCACTCTCTGGCATATTGTTCATGGCTGAAGAAAGGTCCGTGGCTTGGCTACATTACAAGTTTACATTGCATAGTTGATAATACACATAACGTACTCAAAACAAATTTTAAATAGGACAGCAAATTTGATATGTAATAATATAAATTATTTGATATACATATTGGACAGTTGATGTACCTAAAGACATGTTTTACGTTAGTGTAACTGTTGTACACAAACCTTGTCAGCTATTAATGTCAAAATACCGTAACTTATCTTGAACATGTCTAAGATTTAAGCTGGAATTTGTTGCCATTGTCCTGTGATTCAAGGAAATAAGTGCCAACAATGTGATTAATCCATCCCGTCCCTTTTACACGACACTTACAAATAACGCCCAAAACAAACTCTTGTCGATTTTTGGTGTGAAAATACATCTAAACACGGTCCAAACCCCCTCCCCCTCCTGGTCAGTTCCCCCTCCCCCGGCGAGGTCAAGGGGTCACCGTGTTGTCTTTCAGGCGGCTCCAGCTCCTTCAAAGCAGCATCTCGGTCCATCAATCTGAGCGATCATTAATGTCTACATTCATTAATCACCTCTTTAACTTAACACTGTTTAAAATTTTTATCTTTAACTGGTTTAATAATATAGATAATTTGTGATGTGTTTTTTTTTTATTTTTATACCTAACTGTCGTTGTGGTTACCTTTTTGATTGTCGAAATAATCTTTAGTTTTATATTATTAAAACGGAGATTAAAAATCTGTGTTCAAATTCGCGTTTTATTTGTTTGAAATAGCCTCATGCTTTTACTCCATGACATTATTTTCAGGTCTATAAATTGTGAAAAGAACTAAAAAGATAGAAGTAAATTATCGTGAATGGAGCAAGAGTCTTTGTCGCTGGATGCTGCATCATCGGATCCGCTGGACCAGAACCGAGATGAGATCTGAAGCGCGGGTGACGACCTTGAAAATAAACAACCACTTACAACCGAATATCTAGAAACAGATTAAAAAGGATATAGAATAGAAAAAAAACGGAGTGAACAATTGAAATTGCATTAGAATCCAATCTTGGAGTTTGAAAATGAGTTTTTTTGTTGGGTGTAATTACGTGTTGGATATCAAATGATTGGAGGCTCAATTGAAAATGAGCATATATGTGAGATTCTACGACCACAGATATCAGATCCTGTATCAAATACTACTACATTCATTGCTAGACAACTTTTTTGAATGGAAATAAAAGAAATTAATCTCAGAAAGGTAGAATATTTATTTATATTTTCTAATTTATAAATCCAGTGAGGATGATTGGACACATATTTGATTTCAGACTTATTCTGGAAGAAGGAATGTAATCAAGAATCTATTTTTTTTTCATCTTACCCTAAACGAAATTTCCGTCTGCTGGGCCTCCCAAATTTAAATAAAATGAAGGAGCAAAGTTCCATATTATTATGTAAGTGCCATATTGTAAAACGTGATTAGGAGTTCTCATTATTCATTCGCAAACTGTTTTCACTGTTTTTTTCTTCATAGAATCACTGTAAACTTGTAACGTCGACGTATCGAGGTATGTGGTTCGAGCCCAGTTGAAGCCAATCTTTTAAAAATTAACTTGATAAGATGGAGTAAACGTTATCATAACATCCTAACATTATGTTATCATAATATAATAAAATGTCAAGCGAGGAGGAGGTATAGCAGAATGTTGGTGATCAATGTTACACGTGGGGCGATCTTCCCAGGAGCGCGCCCTGGAATTCCATCAAGGATCGAAAAAAATATGGTAGGTACACTTGGCCAAACAAAACTTGAACGTTCAATAAATCTGACAGGCTGATAAATGTAAGATCGCACCATCAGAAGTCAGTCCAAGCGATCTCACTGTCTCACTCTAGTAGGTGACCTCACATTTCAATGATAATAACTATAGCTTTGATTGGTTATGGGACATGACCAGCAGTCATTCAAATTTGGTCAACGATCAATTTTTGTTTTGCCGAGTGTACATACGAACACCAAAATTACGTATTTTTGAGAGTTCAGTAAGTTTTTTTTCCCTCTTCCCAGGAAATAACCTACATCTAATTTCTGACAGTTTATGCTTCTGTTGAATGAAATTCCCATATTTTTATTGCGCTCAAATCGGTAAGGAGAGTATTTTTTAGCTTTAGGTTGTTCCCCAAAGAACATTTCTTATGCTCGATCAGGAAGATTATGTCCAACACGCACAAACTTCGTATTGAGATATAATTTATTGAAATAATGCTCCACGACACACATGCTAATGATTGGCTTCTGCTTCGCTGACAACTCAACTCATATCAATTGTCTTCACACGACGGCCATATTGTATGCGATCTCCATTTTAAACCCCTCCCCAGCGCCATTTGCAAGCGCTCATCTGTCATGACATAACCTCAACATCTTCTTCTCCTTCTGTTATCATCGCATCTCTCACCCAGCCATCAATCACGCCTGGTGATGTCCTATTGTCTTGCGGACGTGCGGACAAACATACAAACACCACTTACAACAGACCACAATGGCGTCTCCGTATCTTCAGTAGATGAATCATTTACAAAGGAGATAGGACGTTCGTTTTTTTTCGGCGGTGAAATTTGAATAAAGATTGATCTTCACCGGAAATTCGTAAAATGTGTTTTCTCACGTTTTGTGTTTGTTGAAATCGTGACAAATTCATTCATGGGTTTCGGAGAGAGGGAACCTGTTGTGAAGACTTTGGAGCCGACTTCTTGAGATATCTCGAGGAATCGAAGCAGCGATGATTCGGGACTTTCAAGCAATTCATTCGAACTCTAATCAAAACCGAATAAACCGTTCATTACGTGTAGTTATTTCGGATAAACTGTAATTTTAAAATAATCTACAAACATTTGAAGTTTTGAGCTGCAAATGGAATGTTTGAGAATAAGATTCAGAAAATTTGGATTTACTATATACTATTTCTGATCGTACCTGACACTAATCACTACCGTTATTGGTATTTGATTTGAAATGTGATAAGCAGACAATTAGAAAAAAATATTTATAAACTTGAAAATTGTGTTTGAAAAGAATAACTTTGTGTGCCATTTTTCAAATCATTGAATAAGCATACATTATTTTGAAGAAAGAAATGACAGTATTATAATTTCCTCAGATTAACCATATCTGTCTATCAGGCACATAATAATACTTGTAGAACGAGGAAAACGAGGAAAGTGAGAAAGAAAGCTTTCTTTGAACTTTGAGCTTTACCAATCTTGATTTGATTTAGTCCAGTTTAAAACTCCCGTGTTACGAAAATCGACCTCTATAATTTTATCGAAATCGCGAATAGCCAGGAAAAATGTTTGGGTGTTCAATATGAAATGACGTAATTAAAATACTATTTATTTTAGGATTTTTTATTTTTTTGTCCTGTCTTAGAGAACATTTTTTATTTTGAACCTTCTTTTGCAATGAGTTTGAGATTATTTGCTAAAGACTATTGATTTAGAATCCGCATGATAATGAAAGTAGTTTGACAATATTCCTGCGTGTTGATCCTCTTCCTTCTGTCTCGAGTTTGCATGCAACACGGTTTCCAGGCCGAGTATAATCGTCTCTATTAGAGTTGATAGTGAACTGCCCCGGTCTATTCCTGGCTCCATTATACAATCATGGAGATCAGCTCTTGATTGCCTCTCATCCTATGCTCACTTCTTGCTCCAGCCAAGACATCATTATATCATTATCATGGAAGCTAATCAATATCATGAAAGATTGTTTGCTTAATCGAAATTGCATATTTTTATATAAAACTTAATCGTTCTTTAAATTAATGCTTAGACGCACTTTTCTGAACAGCATCACACTTTTTATAGTTCCTTAACACAACTTCAATTGCCAGACGGATAGAGAAGGTAAAGCAATAAGTGCGTTGGTTTCAAATTAGTAAAAAGTTAAGTTTTTTATTGGTGCGAATTTATATGATTTATAGCTGGCAAATTAGTGATATTACATGACTAATTTATTATTTTTTTTGTGCGAAACCATAACGATCTTCTTATTACCCATACCACATCCCCTTACAAGGTATTAGTATTATATCAAACATACTGTATTAAAAAGACACAGGTATAAAACCCATAAGGGTGAATTTGCGCTTACATAACATACAACACTAACCCTTACAGGCTTCACGCTTGTGGTCCTTTAATACTCGCTGTGCGTTATGATCGCTTTTGGTCTGCAAACGATGGGGCTATTAAGATAAATTATTTCGGCGTTGTAAGATTGGCAATTATTACCGCCTGCTATAAAGAGATGCCGAGACGATAAGCCACGGATCTTCGTCTATTAAAAGCTATCTGCTGGGCGATATTGGTCCTCTAGAGAGCTATGCGAGAGGAACAAGTTGTTTGGAACAAGTGGAGGGAGAAGTCATGTTCGAGAAGAACAAGGAATCAGGACTGATTTCGTGTAAATTTAGTGTCTGTAATTTGTCTACGTTTTTGTGATTCTTTGAGTTTATGATGTCTGTTGGGAAGATAAATACTGGACATTTAAAAGAGTGTTTGTAAACGTTTAAAGGTAAAACTGACAAAGTGTTCTTGAAAGAGATAAACATTTTATTGTGCAATTAAATTTAGTTAGAGAATACAGTGCAGTGTTCAAATAAAATATTAGGAAATAGGTAAAATACTGAAGCTTAAATTATAGTCAAATCAACAAGATTCCGTTAAGCCCGGTATAACCAAAGTTAAATTGTGCTGGATTAACTAACTTTTGGATTAAATTCAACTGTTTCTATCGTAATAAGAGGGAGAGTGTAAAGTACGTATTATGTACTTTATTTATCATGTCTTGTAAAATAATCGCAATTTTGTCCAAATATAAAAAAAGGCAAATTGAAATACTTTAAAGGTCTACTATTTGGATAAAGATCTACTAAATAGTAAAATATTTAAAATAGTACCATCTTAAACCTATTCATAACTTGATAATGCAACGAGTTTAAAATCGATTTGCAGATTTTGGTTCCATGTGGGCAAATTACAGGCGAACGTCGTAAATTGTGCGATTAATCAGAGCGCAGACGCAAGAAGTGGATCCTGCGCAATGATAAGGATGTCTTGGACAAGACAAGGGCCACGCGATGGACCGGAGGCTGAGCAGCGACTGATTAAGTTGATTCAGACGGGGAGATAAGGCAGAGAGAAGATATGTGCCTTGTTATGGCAAGCCAGTGCAGTGGTGCACAAAATATAATACCTGCATGGAACAACAGGCATTTAGTGACGTCTGATTACATGAGTTTAGGGAAGATGACGGAAAACAGCCCCCGGAAAATTACACCAAACATTTTTAATTTTTCCATCTATGTATTTTTCTTACATTCTTTGGGACAAGACTGGGATTTAAGTTTAAAATGATAAAAGTAAATGGGCCCGAAGAATTTAGAGGATTTTCTAATAATTACAATTATAATTATTAATGATTTATGTTTGATTGACTTAAATAATTATATTGAAGTGATTTATGTAAAATCCAGACGAAGAATCGAGAAAAAATATGGCATGATAAGGAATACTCAGAAGAATACTTACTATTTCTGAATTTCTGAAAACCGTTCTTCAGATTTCCACTAATTTCTTTGTAGGTAAACCCCCCCCCCCCCCCCCCCCCCCCCCAAAAAAAAATGTAGAACTGTACCTACTTAACCTACAGGTAATTTTTTAAAACAGCTGCTCCAAATTCTAAACTGTTCACATGTTTGTTTCTTCGTCTTTACTAATAAAACTTGTCAAAAGTAAGCCAACTTACCCGGCACAATATCTAGCCAGGAGAACCTATATACCACCATGGCCAGGAGTAATAAAACAAAGTGGACATTGAAATGTCTTAACGTCATCAATTACACTGAATCTTCCTGAATCTTTCACTTTGCTCATCCTTGTAGGTCTGGACCGAAGTAATTGTAGCTGCAGGAAGATCTCCTCTCAATTACTTCCATGCGACAGACTTCCAGATCATCTGGATAAGTACCGCAGCATCTTGATCTGCTATCAGACGTCCATTAGTATTCACAAACCACCAGGTTAAATATTTGCTATCGGGTATTTATTATCATACGAGGGTGCAGTAGAGTAGAAAGATTCCTGCGGACGGAATTAAATGAGTTGGTCAAACTGCTTAAAATGTGAATGGAATGTTTAAATTGTTCAAATATAAATAATTCTATTTTATGAGAGAAACTAAAATTCATTCATATAATTCAGATTTCAGATATGTAATAAAATCAATGAAAGACAAGTTTTCGATATTTCATGATTGACACGTCTATCAATCAGCGAAGCTTTAATTTGTCAAAAAATCGTGAAAAAGTATGGAGAATCGTTTTTGTCGATTAATTGAAAAATTTACTTAGGTACACTCGAACAAATAATAAACGGTACCTCGAAGGAATTGATTGGCTGATACAGGTTTGATGGCATCATCCCATGAAGTCAGTGCTAATGCATTATCTAAATCTAGTAGGTGAGCGCTGATTTCATTGACAATAACAATAGGATGGTTGTCAAGGAACCTCACCAGCGCAGCCAATCCGTTCTGTGCATAGTACCGTTTTTAATTGGTTTGAGTACACGGAAAATAAATTAACTTTCATATAAAATCGTTTAGAACACTGTAAGTATGCAAATATATTTATTAATAAAGAAATCCGATTTAGAATTGAAAACTAAATAATGTAAGTAAAATAGTATTAACGTGAAATTGAAATGTTCGAGAAAATTGTAAATTGTAAAGCACGAAAAGCATAGGACTCTTGCTTTATGTTCTGTATTTGGTGTGAACTCGGCGGAACCGTTTGACAGATCAACTAAAAATTGCGCATGGTCATCGGGAGCAACATTTCGTATGTTTTTGTAAATTGTTATCCTTACTATCAGTAAGTCAGTAATTTGTCGTTAAGTTCAAAAGATATTGATATTTTACGGATATTGTATGCGTCCTTGGAATTATTTGCCAATTAATTTCTTGAAGGAAATATCAGATATATTAAACTTATATTAATTTGTATGCTATGTAAAGGCTCACTTATCATCGCGATATTTTTAACGAGTGTGATAAATGAAATCAAACCACTGTGTTAACTCTACCATTTATAACTCATAGTTTGAAGTTGTTTTATTATATCAATGAAATTGACACAATTCCAGGCTTTCTATGTAAAACATTGTATAATCTCAATCTAGTACATACCATTTTAATTCAATAATATTTTGAAATACGAATGTATTCTTAAACAATGTGTTTTTCGTTAATTCCATTCCATTCCTTTTTTCTAAATATATTTGTTATTGATCAAAAATTAATCTTCGTAGCATGAAAGCTTTGAAACGGATCACACTTATAGAATAATCAGTACCTGGTACAATGGCACCGAGCTCGACGTGTGTGGCCCGCATAACGTGGTGTTATGACGAGTCATTGAATGGGTGATTTCGTCATCGGCCGTCACGATGTCAGTGCTTAGCGCGGTAGCTGGGGTTCGCATTGTGACGCCCACGCACTTGGCGGGACCACACCTAGATGTCGCGGCCGGAGCACAGATTGAAACTAATACCGGGATGATACTTCGTGGAGAAGATTAGGGAAATAACACTCAAGTTCTTACTCCTTATCAAGACAGTCAAAAATCAAAATAATATGTTCAAAATACTCGATTCCCTTCGATTTCGACCAAACTTGGTAAAATTGTTTATAATTCTAAAGAAACGTATACATATTTTTTTGTTTTGCCCTAATGACGAACCCCTATAAAATCCAACTTTATGCAGGGGTTGTTGCACAAAATATATCACATCTTTTGATCCGTTTGAGATATTTGATTGATTTTTTTAGTAAGGAGCCCATATCATGACTATTTTATGTAGCCACTTTATATTTAAATATATGTACATCAGGGGTGACCAAACCAAATTTTGACTTTTAATGTCCCCCCCCCCCCCCACAAAAATAGATATATTTTAAAAATTTCAAAAAAATATATGTTATTACTCATTAGTTAGTATGACTACAAGCCCAGCAAGTTTACCTTTACCAGTTGGTAAAGGTAAGTATTATTTCATATTGTTTGTGTAAGTTTTCAAAAATGTAAAAAAAATTGATAAAGTGAAGCTGTTAAAATATCTGTAAATAATGGTTCTCTACCTCAGAGGTAGAAGGCCTGATGTCAATTTCAATGATTCTTGAGGTGACCTCAAAAACCAGTCTAAATCACATTTTGTTATTTGTTGACACTAGTCATTTTGTGAGATACTTCAATATAACGATATTTGAGGACTTCAGCGAAATTGATGCAGTGATTTTGAGAAGCACAATCGAGAAAATGGACATCGGGCCTTCTACCTCTGAGGTACAGATTCACAAAACAGCATAAGCTATGCAAAGTTTTATTTCTAATCACTCTTGTGCCAGATTTTACTTTATCAAATTCTAAGTGACATATCTACTTTAATAATATCTTCATTCATCACATTATGAATATGGCAACAAATCATTGCGAATTCCCTGTCATTCTGGTCACAAGGGAACCCCTCTTAAAGGCGATGCACTTGACAGGGAATCTCGACATGTGAGATGAGTTCTAATTCATAAGTGACCTAATTGACCTGGTTAAGCCTTGCCCACACCAGCGCGAGGTCAGCGGGGGCCTGGGCATGCGCGCTGCAGGGGGGCCAACCTGACAACATCCAGGGGCATGATAGACGGCTCAACAGCTACACAGCACATGTGAAATGTGGAACTGGAGGAATATCTAGGCAGGTCTGATGATGAGTAATCTGTGAATGCCTACAACTGTGAGGCAGGATTTTACTATGTGGCTTCAAAATGCTTCAAACATTGGTTATTGAAGAAAGTAGAACAAACGTAACGATAGTTTCTGAGATAAATTGAGCTGCCTCCCCCCATGTTATCATATGGCAGTCAAGGAAATTCGTGTCATTTTTAGGAAAGAAGATTATTTTTTTGTATCGATAGATTTGAACAAAAAAATATGGTAGATATGGACATACTATCAGGGAAAAAATTGAATAAAATGCCAACGTGTGCTATTTTAAAAGTTAGAAACCAAATTCGAAAATATTTTCCTATACCTCCCATGTTAAAGTTTTGTCGTTCCCTGATGGTATAAAATTGAAAACTTATTATTGGACGGGTTGATCAAGGTGATTTGAATTTACTTTATCGATAGATCAATTTGTAAATTGTCAAAATAAGTGCTAAAATATCAATAATTCTTTAACCAATCAGAGAATTGAATTCAAAAATAATATCGCAAACCAAAGAAGTGTTCTTTACTTTTTATCTGAGACAAAAACAGTGACCTGACCTAGAAAGTTTGAAAATAAGACACTGGTTTCGCTCACGTAGTAAAATGTAAATTAAAAATATAAATATATAATTGGATGTTGTTTTGATTTTCAGTATTTATATTTGATCAGGTGTTCTCTGTTTTCTGTTCTCGCCTATTATAATGAAATAAAGTTGAACTTCGGGCGCACAGGAATGCACAACACCTCACCCACACAACCAATCAACAATCAATTTGTCATGACCAAACTAAATCAACCAACTAAATTTCTAATTTACACAATTTAAATGTTTCACAAATCTTCTTCTAACCGCGCCTGCTGTGTGGATATGTAGTCAACCAAGTCATCCATTAGAAGCGAGCAACAAGCAGTTTTCAATTAGCAAGACTGAGACAAGGATGCGACCTCCCGTTGTTACGACCATCTGACAGAGAGAAAAAATAACACTTGCGAGCGAAGACAAATCAAGGAAGACAATTTCCTAGGTGTGTTATTCATCAGAAAGTGGACTCGAGAAGAGTCGATTGGACTTTGAGATGAAATATGGGGGATTAATTTCAGTCAAATAGTCATAACTTTTCAATAATGGACTCTATTTAAAAAAAATATATATTTTTTTAGAATTTAATTAATTTGTGTCCATTCAACGACCTGTGAAAACTTATGTATAATCTGTATAATCTGTGTGATCTGTATAATCTGTGTATAATCTGTATAATCTGTGTGTTTTTCGCATTATCAAACGATGTAAAGGATCAGGCAAATTTTTCACAAAATATTATTCTTGTTCGTTTACACGAGGTTTTCTAGCAAGATCGGTTTAATGGCATTCATAAATTGTACGAAATAATTATTTCAGCTTGTAAATATGAAGGGTAAGTACACAGCGAAAGAATGCTATAAGTAAATTTTTTGAAAAAAATATATTATGGTGTACTAGCAGTGATATTTATAAGTTCAGAATATACCCTCGGATTTGAGAAAATATCGCCCAAAGTCTTGAAAAACGCAATTGAAATCTCGATTTGTATGGAAGATAGATAAAGTTTCAACATAACTTCGTGTATCTCAGTTTCATCCGAATGTGACTTACAGCGTTCCTTTATTTTATGGCGTACTTGTATTTTTGTATAAAGTTTTGTTTTGTATGTTTCATGCACACTTGAAAATTAAGGAAGGACGATACAATTCGAAATCTGAAAAGTGAAAGTCAAACTTATTCCTAAAGTTTTAATGTTTATTTAGGGAAATTATAATTTTATCAATATTTCCATAAAATCGAGAGGATATTTTGAAATCTCATACAGACCACTACTATTCGACATGTCATTTTTGAATATTTGTTAAAATGATCTGTGTGAATTTCCCTGTCCGTGTTCGGATCTCTCGAGTGCTGAGCATTAGCTGTGCAAGTGGTATTACAGTTGGCTGCACTGCGATGTTCATTAATCCTTCTCCGTGGCAGAATACCGGTTAGAATATCACATTCTATATTATTAGAATTATGAAACGTATAGCGATACGGCAATTAAGACATCCGAGAATCTTCGCCGGCTGAAACCGTTGATCATTAAAAGAGGATCCACCCATAGTAATAATTCTCAAAACTTGAGATTTATAATTAAAAAATTGATAAACATGAGAAAATTTTAGCGGGTCTATTTGATTACTTCATTTGAAACATATGAATTGGGAGAGTATGGATAGAAATAAATTTAGAGTCCATAAATAACGTTGTTATATGTATATTTACCGGCTGCTGTAAAAGCCATTAAGTATTTTTATATAAAGTTTTGTTTTGTATGTTTCATGCACACTTGAAAATTAAGATTTTGAACATCATAGCTTAGGCAGTGGGAAATTGAAGAGTTGTGTACAAATATCGAATTTAATTATTTATCATTCAAAACAAACTGAATTTGTCAGTAAAATTTCAATAACTGACGTGTATAAAATTGACCCTGCGTATTTGAAATTGATCAGTGAAACGGTTCCATTTTCAATTTTCAGCCAATCAAAGGATTTTCTTCACATTTTAGTCTGCAAAAAATATATTTAATCTGTATACATGTGTGCAAAATTTTTGCTCGTTCGAAGAGATCCATAGCGGCAGAAACAGGAAAAAGACATCCGTCCCAAAAGAATCAATTATGTTTGAGCCTAAATGCTTGAAGTACGATGTCGTGTTGTTTTCAACAAAACTAATTTTTATTTGTGTACGTTGCAATTTTTAACCCTTACCCAAAGTAAATTTAGAAAGAATGAAAAATATCAAGAATGTCTTCATCTCCATCCTGGATTTATTAGATATTAAGTAATACGAAAATTGTATTTGAAGATGCAGTTGATTGAATGAAATGAATCTTGAATTACTCTTCGGAATGTAGGAGAAGCAGAGACACAAACACAATACGTCTTCTGGACAACACAACTCAGGCCGGACGGCTCGACAAGCTAACTACCCAGCAATAAAGCTAATTCCTTTGTAAGCTCTAATCCTGCGATCACTCTTTACCTTCTATGACGTCACATCTTGATAGTGCGAGTTATGACCACTAAGTGCATGTAGCGAAATCAGATTCAGAAGCGCTTCATGCGTGACAATAATTTTGGGTTGACCCGAAACCTATCACACTATAACCATATGGTGTAATATTACATACATACGGGGAGGTGTTTTGTTGGGGATTTCAAAGGCGAGGGCATAAATTGAATAAGATTTTTTTCGGCTTTTGACAAAATATATGCTCGGTGTCAGTGAATAATAGGAAGGTGAGAGAAGTGGATTTGATTACGTTCGGAAGTTTTCTCGCTTGCAGAAACAAATCATGTGTTCTTTTCATTTCGTAATTCGTCGACAAATTTTCTGAAATATTTTCAGCGAAAAGCTCTCCGGATGCACACCAGAAGTCCAATTCGACCTTCCGTTCTTCCTAACTGTCTGGGAAGGAATTTTTCTAGGAAGGTCCCCTACTAATAGGCCACGACCGTCTCCTCCCACCGTCCATCCTTACCCATCATTCATCATAATCTGCCCATCATCATCAATCATTCATCCCTCAACATAAGTCTACTAAAATTAATATAAATATTATTTATAATTTTTCTGAATGAATTGTTAATTTTTAATGTGCTTAATTGAAAACTTGAGACAAGATAATATCAGTACCTCAAAGGTAGAAGACTGGAAGTCCATTTCAATTATTCAAGAGGTGAGCTCAATAACAGTAATTCTTCTTTCTTTCAATCATATTATGTTTAATGACATACTTCAATATAACTGTGTTTGTTGACATCAGTAAAATAGCAATTGATAGAGCTTGATTACTTTTCCAAAAGTATGTAATGCATTATCGAGAAAATGGACTCTCGGCCTTCTACCTCTGAGATAAAAATATAAGCCAATGTAAAACACCAATGCAAGTTTTCCCTCAGCTGTTTTTGATCTCTGCTCACCTTGTGTGGAAGTTACTCTATAAATCGAGAATCGGCAATTCCCAATCACCCAATTCAAGTTTCAATTGTCTCAATACTGAAGCGAAAAGTTTGTTTCAAGAGTGTGTGAGAATTGCCCAAAATAAAATCAATAAAAAAGAATCCCCGAATCATCTGAGACTTGGTTTTGGTGAACCACAATAATTGAAATGCTATGGTTGGCATGACAATAATCACCTCTAGTCAGTGAGAAAATGGATCTGGAATCGATCACAGGTTGCGGTCAGCTTCAACTCTCTATGGACCACTGACTTTACTGCCTTAGATGTTTCAGAGAAAAACAAGAGGCGAAGAAATCGACAGTTTCGATGTGTTGGAGAAAAAACAAAAGTCCGAGAAGAATGAGTTGTTCTCTTGAGTAACAAGATCACATCACTTCACATGGAATAAACGTTTCCTTTCAAGAAATCAAACTGGACGAAATAAAACATTAAAGCATGTGATATCCTATACAAATTACACTTACAACACTTTGTTAGCACTGACATACATAACATAGCTAACATAAAATACAAAAATAACTAACATATACATAACAGTTACAGAACATATCATAATTTCTACTAAACACTAAATGAAACTCGTGTACTTATATCTCCCCTCCATATTTTTGAGAGGCAAATATTAAATTGTCACCAGTACAATTATTGACCCATTCTCTTTTTTAATGAAAGTTTATAATTTACAAAAAAAAAAATGCATAGTCCAAATACCTGATTTCAAGATAAAGAGCAAGAAGGGATCGCACCTCTTGCTTTTTTCATCACTTTTGTAAACGACTTTCTATTTCTGACAGACCTTATATTGATGTAATTGTTTTATTCTTTAAAAGGTTCAATTTGAATTTTTAGGAACCATCTTATATACTTTATTAATTTTTTCGATTTCATTAATTATTTTGTTGATTATTATTCTGATTATATGTAGTATACATTGTTGCAAGGCAGATACATTTTATAATAAAATTTTCATATACATTCTTGTGTAAAAACATAGGCCTGCTTCGATTGTGTCTTGACGCATATAATGAAGTTTTAGGCAAAGAAAATTAATTGAGCGAGCGAAGCGAGCGACTCCATTTGGCTCTTTTAGCACGGACCTCTGTTTTTTTTTTGTATTTTTTTTTGTTTTTGTTTTTGTATGCTAAAGGAAGCAATAGAAGTCGCACCGTTTCACCGATCGACCTGAAATTTTGCACACATGTAAAGACAACCTTCTCTGTTTGCAGACCCAATTTTTTTTTGAAATCCATCCATTGGTTCATTGTTAAAATAAGTATCTCCTGATAGCCTAAAAAATGAAAATGGTCTTCGAGAAATGTGATCAAACTCATATTTAGCATGGTCAGTAAGGCCAACAATGTCACTTATTTTACAAATTTTCAGCCGAATCTGTCAAGAAAGTATGCACTTATTGACATTTTTAATAGCTGTCAGAAATGAAACATGAAAATGAATGTCTTTCCAATGCAACTGAATCTGATTTGCTTTAGGTACAAGAGTGTTTTGATGGTATGTACACTTTTTTTAGTGAAAAGCAGATAATATTTTTATGTTTATTGAGTTGATCAAATTTTTGGATCATAGTTTCCAACAAATCATTTCGAGTTTTTAAGGACCTTGATTGTCTTTTCGTCAATTCGTAGTTCTGATGGCCGTGCCTCCCGTGTTTCTACTTGGCTGATTTTGCATCCAGGAGGGATTAGAAACATAAGCTCACATTTCAATAATATCATTGAGTGGCGTTTGTTCTCTTCTAGCAATCACACGTCATTCCAAATCTCTCCTGCATTTTGCTTCTTTTCGTTGATAATTTTGGCAATTTGGTGTACTTTGTGAAGGTATTAGTAAAATTGAATCGCTTTTAAAGCATAGATATTAGGTATCTACAGTTTTTGTCCAGGGGATTGATTATTTCAAATTATTTTCTTCTTGGAAACGTTGGATTTATTCCGTTTCTGAGCTTCTGTCTAGCCTGACATTTCCTTGAAGGTTAGGTATATCTCGGATTACACCTACGATCACCACACTTTACAGGGATCGGAAACTGTCTGACTAGCTGGCCATGTGCTTGGTCACCTTGAACACAACAATCATAGAACAGGCGGCTGTGATGTCAATCTCGTTACACATGTCTTAATCTCCCGCCAGAACATAATTCAAATATTCGACAATGCGCTATCATCTTTAGCAGCGGCAAGTTTGAGAAGCTCTTTCGAACCTGGCGGCAATTGTGTGAATCAAATTAAAACACTCCAAAATGATATTTTTTTTAAATTTCGCGGGTCACCGGCCGGAAGTGAACGGGTGCAGGAAGTCATCAGGTGCAAATCGGCGGCCCAAGCACTGGGCCGCCATCATTTAGCATTGGTCTTATGGGAGTGACGTCACTATACGCAGACAGTTTCCGATCCCTGTAAAGTGTGGTGATCGTAGATTACACATTAATGGTGGTCATACAATGACACATTGTTTTATATTGATTCAGTGGATCGTAGTATGCTTTCAGTTTGACTTAAAATAATGTTTTCTGTGTGTTAACCAAGTGGAGGTACCTTGAGATCAGTGGTGTTAACGAACGCATATTCGGTTCATGTTTGCGCACGTGTCGTGCTCGCTCATTCAACGCGTTACACAGAGCGTTTTCCTAGTAATTTCTTGTTTCATTTAAATTTCGGACTATGGTTGCTTTTGTGACTGACGCCTCCGAGAATCTTGTTCCGCAACCCGCTGTACATGCCTGTGTAGCAGGATGCATAACCTCCAAGATCACGTTGAGAATGATAACGACGAACCAAGAGGTGAAGTCTGGTCATAGAGATTTACGTTAGTTCAGTATATATCTCTATGGTCTGGTACAGATGACTACACTCTCAGGTCCGTCTCCTATTGAAGCAAGAGGCAGGTATCTTCTCTGAGAGTTGACTGAGAGGCTCAGGTGGCTGCGCCTCTCCCAGATCACGGCCACCTGTAAGTGGCGCTCAGCCTCAGCTTTCCAATGATCAACGCGGGGATGTTATTACAGTCTATTGACAGATAAACGACCCATCAAATGCCGACAAATCTTTTCAACACAACGATAATGTGCATCCAAAACACAATGCACACTTACCTACACAATTGCGTGCGGCACTTTACTTTTATTTAGTATTGCTTAACGTCGCACTGTTCTTCAACTAGGTTAATGGTGACAGATGAATGCTTATGATGATGAGAGGGGAAGGGCGATATCGAGTAAATCGCAAAAACAAGTTTGAAGCTCTGCTTTGCCACTGGTTAAATCCACGACTTTAACTGATAGTTATTTTTACTAAATTTGGACTTAGAAAGTGATCTGTTGATTCCAACAATCAAACTTAATAATTTCAAAAAAAAACACTTTACCTCGTACTTTTCTGTGGTACGGCAGAAGTAATGAATAAGGGTGGACGTTGGGAAGAAGGTGGTCATAGCCTATTAGTAGGGAGTCCCCTGGGCAGGAATCGAACCTGTGCCTCGGGAGTGCAAGTCGCTGAGCCAGCTTGCTCTGTATACGGCTGTGTTGCGATTACCTTCATTACACCTGCAAGTATCTCATAAATCTCTCATTTCCATGAAAACTGAACGACTCAATCCCCGTCATGCGCAGTACGTCGTGACCCGTGACCTCGCGTGTTGTTATTATCTGGTAATTAGCAGAGTCTTGCGCATCTGGAGCCGATGCTGGGCTGGACCACGAGGGAGATGTTATCATGCACGCCGTGGTGGGAAGCTGCTTCTTCAGAAGAAGAACTAAGTACTTTTGTTCATCAATTATTTACGTTGTCAGTGATTACAATTGTTTGACATTTTTCCTGTAACAATTTTTTTTGAAAATATAATACTTATTGTTTTAAGTTAAAATAAACAGTGCGGTATGAGTTCTAATAGTATTTATTTTGAGCGACGTTTCGAGTGAACTGTGTCACCCCTCATCAGGCTCGAAAATGTAACATTAAAAAAAAAAAAAATATTGATATCTCATTTTCCTATTATAAAAGTGGTTTATCATCATTTTTTAGCACTTAATTTATGATGTATAAGATTTTTAAAAATATTATTACCGAAATTAAGATAAGTAGGTACAGCGTATAATTATTTCTAAGTCACACGAAAAAATAATTCCTAGTTTATTTTTCACTTGAACCAATTCAATAAAAATTGTTGACTATACAAAATATTGACAACACCAGTGAAACTAAAAGTTTTTTTTAGCTGCTAATAGTTAATTCCACAAACAAAATGCATTTAGACAAAATACAACAATGCTAATTAAAAAATTATGCAATTTTAACGAAAATAGACCATAAATAAAATTTTCTGTAATATTTGAAACCCCTCAAACAATTAGGGGATTCAGTAACATTTAATCTAATAAATATTCGAGCCCACAGAATGTGAATTGTACTCACTCACAAAACTATCTAAATACTCGAGTCATGTTGCATATTTCTTGTTCCCATTAACCAAGGCGAGAAGAGTAGGCGTAACACCGCACATTCTTCCTAACAGCGTTCGTCAATTTCAAGTCTATCATCCCCAACAAGATGCAGCTACGTGCCTTGGTCCATGCAGCATCCAACGAGCGGCACACAAAGACAGACGTAATGACATCTCGGCGAGATCGTTTAGACGATTCGTGTCGCCGCCCCTCGCCTCGGCTGCACATTGTTTTCAAGCTAATACTATTGAATTATTTCACAGAGGTAACGAGAATCAACGTAATTGAAGGTTTTCGACAGAACTTTACACGAGAATGGAGGTACTTTTTTTTCGTTTCGATGATAAAATTTAACGATGACAACTGTAAGTATGAAACAATACGATGTGGAAAATGTGTAGGCAGAAAATTGGCTGGAATGTTAAAGTTAAATGATAGTTTAAGTAGAAAGCGGGGAAATATTTTTTATTAGGTATATAATTGAAATAACTTATCAATTGTGAAATAAAACAAAATTTCCGCATTTTTTTGATAACGCATAACTAAACACGTGTAAATCGAGGTTGGAAGAAAAAAATTGTTTTGGTAAATTTAATCAAAAGCAACTAAAATGGGCTTGCGATTTGGTTGTTATGTTGCTTTTGCTTCCTCTCAGGGGGCCAATTCTTGAGATTCACGTTTTGAAACCATGTACGTTTACATTGTTTAAAACGTAAAAAAGTTACAGGCTTAGCAATATAGTTGTCAACTTTTCCAAGTTTTTAACAATGAAAACGTAAATGGTTTCAAAACGTGAAAACTCATAAGAACTGTCCTCCAGACCTCTGTTTATAAAAAAAAAATCAAAAGTAATTTTCGAAAAATCAGCAGTTATGCAAGTTATCCTCAGGCTTGAAGAAAAATTATAAATCCAACTAATAGTCCATGACCTCCTTCCTACCACTTCCCAAACGCCCTCCTAATATTGATTCGCCACACTTATTGAGCTTCATTGTGAAAGGATTAAGGTCCTTCTTGAGCTGATGCTGTACGTATCGGTGATCACGTGATCACGTGGTGACATCCTGCAGTGACGTGCACCTCGTCAACACGTCCAGGAGGGCGACCTCGTGACGTGTCACACACATACATGACATGACACCAGAAGCAGATACAGATCTTGAGCAGGAGTCTCAGACATGTTGTACGTGTCGGTGATCACGTGATCACGTGGTGACATCCTGCAGTGACGTGCACCTCGTCAACACGTCCAGGAGGTCGACCTCGTGACGTGTCACACACATACATGACATGACACCAGAAGCAGATACAGATCTTGAGCAGGAGTCCCAGACATGTTGTACGTGTCGGTGATCACGTGATCACGTGGTGACATCCTGCAGGGACGTGCACCTCGTCAACACGTCCAGGAGGGCGACCTCGTGACGTGTCACACACATACATGACATGACACCAGAAGCAGATACAGATCTTGAGCAGGAGTCTCAGACATGTTGTACGTGTCGGTGATCACGTGATCACGTGGTGACATCCTGCAGTGACGTGCACCTCGTCAACACGTCCAGGAGGTCGACCTCGTGACGTGTCACACACATACATGACATGACACCAGAAGCAGATACAGATCTTGAGCAGGAGTCTCAGACATGTTGTACGTGTCGGTGATCACGTGATCACGTGGTGACATCCTGCAGGGACGTGCACCTCGTCAACACGTCCAGGAGGGCGACCTCGTGACGTGTCACACACATACATGACATGACACCAGAAGCAGATACAGATATTGAGCAGGAGTCTCAGACATGTTGTACGTGTCGGTGATCACGTGATCACGTGGTGACATCCTGCAGTGACGTGCACCTCGTCAACACGTCCAGGAGGTCGACCTCGTGACGTGTCACACACATACATGACATGACACCAGAAGCAGATACAGATCTTGAGCAGGAGTCTCAGACATGTTGTACGTGTCGGTGATCACGTGATCACGTGGTGACATCCTGCAGTGACGTGCACCTCGTCAACACGTCCAGAAGGTCGACCTCGTGACGTGTCACACACATACATGACATGACACCAGAAGCAGATACCGATCTTGAGCAGGAGTCTCAGACATGTTGTACGTGTCGGTGATCACGTGATCACGTGGTGACATCCTGCAGTGACGTGCACCTCGTCAACACGTCCAGGAGGGCGACCTCGTGACGTGTCACACACATACATGACATGACACCAGAAGCAGATACAGATCTTGAGCAGGAGTCTCAGACATGTTGTACGTGTCGGTGATCACGTGATCACGTGGTGACATCCTGCAGTGACGTGCACCTCGTCAACACGTCCAGGAGGGCGACCTCGTGACGTGTCACACACATACATGACATGACACCAGAAGCAGATACAGATCTTGAGCAGGAGTCTCAGACATGTTGTACGTGTCGGTGATCACGTGATCACGTGGTGACATCCTGCAGTGACGTGCACCTCGTCAACACGTCCAGGAGGGCGACCTCGTGACGTGTCACACACATACATGACATGACACCAGAAGCAGATACAGATCTTGAGCAGGAGTCTCAGACATGTTGTACGTGTCGGTGATCACGTGATCACGTGGTGACATCCTGCAGTGACGTGCACCTCGTCAACACGTCCAGGAGGGCGACCTCGTGACGTGTCACATACATACATGACATGACACCAGAAGCAGATACAGATCTTGAGCAGGAGTCTCACACATGTTGTACGTGTCGGTGATCACGTGATCACGTGGTGACATCCTGCAGTGACGTGCACCTCGTCAACACGTCCAGGAGGGCGACCTCGTGACGTGTCACACACATACATGACACCAGAAGCAGATACAGATCTTGAGCAGGAGTCTCAGACATGTTGTACGTGTCGGTGATCACGTGATCACGTGGTGACATCCTGCAGTGACGTGCACCTCGTCAACACGTCCAGGAGGGCGACCTCGTGACGTGTCACACACATACATGACATGACACCAGAAGCAGATACAGATCTTGAGCAGGAGTCTCAAACATGTTGTACGTGTCGGTGATCACGTGATCACGTGGTGACATCCTGCAGTGACGTGCACCTCGTCAACACGTCCAGGAGGGCGACCTCGTGACGTGTCACATACATACATGACATGACACCAGAAGCAGATACAGATCTTGAGCAGGAGTCTCACACATGTTGTACGTGTCGGTGATCACGTGATCACGTGGTGACATCCTGCAGTGACGTGCACCTCGTCAACACGTCCAGGAGGGCGACCTCGTGACGTGTCACACACATACATGACACCAGAAGCAGATACAGATCTTGAGCAGGAGTCTCAGACATGTTGTACGTGTCGGTGATCACGTGATCACGTGGTGACATCCTGCAGTGACGTGCACCTCATCAACACGTCCAGGAGGTCGACCTCGTGACGTGTCACACACATACATGACATGACACCAGAAGCAGATACAGATCTTGAGCAGGAGTCTCAGACATGTTGTACGTGTCGGTGATCACGTGATCACGTGGTGACATCCTGCAGTGACGTGCACCTCGTCAACACGTCCAGAAGGTCGACCTCGTGACGTGTCACACACATACATGACATGACACCAGAAGCAGATACCGATCTTGAGCAGGAGTCTCAGACATGTTGTACGTGTCGGTGATCACGTGATCACGTGGTGACATCCTGCAGTGACGTGCACCTCGTCAACACGTCCAGGAGGTCGACCTCGTGACGTGTCACGCACATACATGACATGACACCAGAAGCAGATACAGATCTTGAGCAGGAGTCTCAGACATGTTGTACGTGTCGGTGATCACGGGATCACGTGGTGACATCCTGCAGTGACGTGCACCTCGTCAACACGTCCAGGAGGTCGACCTCGTGACGTGTCACACACATACATGACATGACACCAGAAGCAGATACAGATCTTGAGCAGGAGTCTCACACATGTTGTACGTGTCGGTGATCACGTGATCACGTGGTGACATCCTGCAGTGACGTGCACCTCGTCAACACGTCCAGGAGGTCGACCTCGTGACGTGTCACACACATACATGACATGACACCAGAAGCAGATACAGATCTTGAGCAGGAGTCTCAGACATGTTGTACGTGTCGGTGATCACGTGATCACGTGGTGACATCCTGCAGTGACGTGCACCTCGTCAACACGTCCAGAAGGTCGACCTCGTGACGTGTCACACACATACATGACATGACACCAGAAGCAGATACCGATCTTGAGCAGGAGTCTCAGACATGTTGTACGTGTCGGTGATCACGTGATCACGTGGTGACATCCTGCAGTGACGTGCACCTCGTCAACACGTCCAGGAGGGCGACCTCGTGACGTGTCACACACATACATGACATGACACCAGAAGCAGATACAGATCTTGAGCAGGAGTCTCAGACATGTTGTACGTGTCGGTGATCACGTGATCACGTGGTGACATCCTGCAGTGACGTGCACCTCGTCAACACGTCCAGGAGGTCGACCTCGTGACGTGTCACACACATACATGACATGACACCAGAAGCAGATACAGATCTTGAGCTGGAGTCTCAGACATGTTGTACGTGTCGGTGATCACGTGATCACGTGGTGACATCCTGCAGTGACGTGCACCTCGTCAACACGTCCAGGAGGTCGACCTCGTGACGTGTCACACACATACATGACATGACACCAGAAGCAGATACAGATCTTGAGCAGGAGTCTCAGACATGTTGTACGTGTCGGTGATCACGTGATCACGTGGTGACATCCTGCAGTGACGTGCACCTCGTCAACACGTCCAGAAGGTCGACCTCGTGACGTGTCACACACATACATGACATGACACCAGAATCAGATACAGATCGCAGCAAATTACAAGACAGCCAAGGTGCTGAGGAGGCGAGATTTAGTTTTATGATTTAAAAAACACACACAAATTATATGTTTTATTATGCATGTCCTGCATCAAAAGCTCATTTTTACTGGCAGAATGAGCAAGAAGTTGATAGTTGCAAACGGTAAAATCTATAGTTCACTATAAAAAATCCTCTTTTTTAAAAGCATCATTGCAGTCAGTGTGTCAGTCAGTTCACTAAGGTTTATGTAATCATGTTGATTTGAAAATAAAATTGTGTAGGTAAAAAATACAGTTTCCTTGGTGTTAACTGAAACAGAATGCCAACTGCATAAATTCACACTAAAAATATTACTATGAAATTTACACTTATTACGTCATTTTCATTCGCTATTATTAAAAAGTGTTACAATTTTGCATTCTTTGACTTTTGCCATATTTTAGGTCATTCATTTCGTAGCCCTAAACAAGGTACGTGATATTAAATTTCCATGAAATTTCCACTCAATAGACCATACTTTAAAAATTATCAATGTGGCTCTGCTTTTTGACAAAAATCATATTATGCAGTTTGATTTCCAGGTCCCCTTGTAATGGGTTACTCTATTGTTGAACCCATTACAAGGGGACCTTGAAATCAAACCGCATATGATTTTTGTTAAAAAGAAGAGCCACATGGATCATTTTTAAAGTGGTCTATAAACATTTTTTTAGAAAATCGTACTTCCTGTTAAATTTGTTTTTAATTTCTGGTCTTGATTTTAAAGTGGTCCCACTGCTCCAGCCAAGGTGCTTAGAATTCGCCGTAATTCATACAAATCTCTGATGAAATAATACCTCAAACAACAGCATTAAACAATTATATATATCCGTGTGCTCCAATTATATGTCTTTAATTGAAGTTCCAATTAAACTATCCCAAAATAATTCATATTTGTAGTGCAATGTTGCCAGATTTATGGTAAATTTCACACATTGTACACATTTTCTTTCTTATTTGGCCCGTGACCCCATATTTTCAAACGGTAGTCTTATTGTAAAAATTATTATCTTTAATTTGAGACTATTTTCAATAATTTCTCATTCCTTTTGCGGTTTTAGAAGCAATAAAAGGCCAATTTTCCGGGACGATTTCAAGTCTCCCTGTGTTATCTTATGGGGGAAAAGATGATCTTCAATCAAGAATATCTAATTCTATGATACCGTAAGGGGCAAATATTTTTTGCTTGTTGTATGTAATATGGTTTCATTAATCTTTGGCGTGAATTACAGCAAATTCTCATTCCTAAGCCGTAACACTGGAACCCCCTTAAATTCGTACACAAATCACCGTGTAGAGAACAGCTTACTTCACACTACTAAATTTAAGGTGACGGCAGCAGGGCTTCAAACGTGAAATCTGCTGCAATGTTAAACTCAGACCAGGTCTATAGAATGAAATGTCAAGGTCAAGTCAAGGTCTATGGATCGTACAGAACGGATACTAGCGCAGCGTTTTGATAGAAGTACAAACTAGATTTGTTTTGAATCTTACCTCGAGGTACAAACCCATGGTCAAACAAGGATTCACTTTTAAATCAACTCCTTCAATAATAAATAAAACATCCTTAATGAAATTCCCCGTTATGAGTGTTTTCATTCTCTTTTTAAATGAATTAACTGCCCAATAACCTAAGATAACATGCACTTGACATTTAGATCAAAGATTTAATTTTACTTGACTATCAATTAATGAAGAGAGATGATGTACTGGATCTAGTGATAAAACAGTTCCGATAACTGCCAAATCGTATACTGGCGCTAGTATCCGTTCTGTATTCTCGCCCGGGGGTGCGTTCCATATGCATTTCCTTCTGCGAGTTCCGCCCGTAATTCGTATTCAAGTGTTTCCATGGTAAAGCATTCATCTGCAGTCACCTTAAATTTAGTAGTGTGAAGTAAGTAAGCTGTTCTCTACACGGTGCACAAATGAGCTGTATGCCTTCTTCCCCCAAAGAACACAGCTGAAACTGCATGAATCTCGGCACATTTCCCTGCATCCGCAAATGAGTCCTTTAATAACCCGATTAAGAGCTGTGTTCTCCCATCAAGATGAAACGCTGAGGTTGCGATGTCAGATCCACCACCTGGTTCGCTTAATGCGCTGTAATTTGCTAGGTGATTAGAGAATAGACGAAGAGCATTTTTACCAGCTCGGTTATTAGAAGCTGCTGCATCTTTCAGTCGTGATAACAGCATTAGATGCAGCGCGCCTGGTGGATGATTGTGAGACTAGGAGAGAATGCATTTCATCCATGATGTTTGAACCCTTAAAAGTTTGACTTTCACAATTTGTAATTGAACTTGAAGATTCATGGCAATATGAAATTGATCTGACATACGGACATCACCTGTCTATGAAATTATTTTTAAATTAATTATTCGAACTTAAGTAGAGCTAGAAAATCATAAATTTTTCAACAGCAACCCTTTTCTTAGTACCCAAATAAAATAGTGTAGTTATTTTAAAATTATTATTGATGTCAATACAATAATATGTTAGCATGAATTATATCTAAAATTTATTAATTTCCCCATAAAAACACTCTGTGGAAAGACCAAGTCGTAACTCCTTAAAATATATAAAATTTCATCACTGAAGAATAGTGATTGTATAAAAAATGGGGACATAACATCACTTACTCAAAAATAAAATGATACGCGTAATAGCTTTTAGCATAAACTGAGCTGATAATTTATTGATTTTGTATGGCTGGCCAATAAACTTGTATCAGTACTGGTACACTGTACACACGATGCACAATGGTAATTTTGTGTTTAACCCCTTTTTGATCTGACTGTTGAAATCAATTCTGATTTGTATTTCTTTAGGAGTGAATATTCGGGTTTCTGCATCCAATTCATTTCTATTCTGTGATGAACACGCTGTCAAGTATCTTATCATGTGAGACTCAGCCGGCTAACGAGTTGCCTGGCAACTGTCGAGTGTGTAATCAAGATGGCTGCTAGGTGCAATCCAGCCGGGTAATTGTGAATTACTCATTGCTCTGTTCCCACGGACAGGTGGCTCCATCTACACACGCTGGACACTTCGGAACCTTGCAGAGACTTTAGATAACGGAGTTTTAAGGCGAGTGGCTGAATTTAGTCGACTTTTTGACACTACCTTTTTACAGTGATAAATAAGTGAAATGATAAAGAATATGAAAAGAAAAAGGCACCCTCCCAGCATTTGCCTCTCGACTGTGGAGAATCATCGAAAACCCCTTAGTCTGGAAATTAGGCCGCGGGAATTGAACCCAGGCCCTCGAATCTAGCATTCTGGATAAAGTAAGTTTTCTGAATTATTGTAAGACAACGTTTATGCAACGTTATTAAACAAGAAGCAAATTGAAGCGGAAAATGTAAAAATAAATAACAAAGTGTCTGATAGACAAATAATTGTGAATACCATCTATGAAACGTGCAACTGAAATTTATTGAAAATTGGATGCGTTTTATACGTATAGTATTTTTTTTCAGTGATTACAAAACTAGGGGAGTAGAAAACTTACAACTAACAATAATTAGAAAAATACATGGATAATTAGCATAACTTTTGTAATCTATTTGTAAAAAGTAAGATGAGGTAAACTAATGGCACTTTTTAACATTTTATATGATTTTTCCCATAATTTAGCATATTTTTCGTATTGTCGATAATGCAGTTGATCCTCTGGGAAACGTTGAAACTTTGTTTAATGATTTGTCTAATAGCGATATTAAATAGGCCTAGTGGCTTCGAAAAACCATTTGCTTTGATTAAAAATTAATTAAAAACTTAGTCGATAACCATTTAGTAAACCACACTATAGCAATTATTCAAACAGTTAGGAAGGGAAAAGGTGTATAAAAATAACTATTTCGCAAGCAACAAATCAGCGATGAGCTGGGGAATAAAACACCGGCTTTCATCGCACCCGCCAAGAATAAGTGGTAATACATCCACCCACTGTGCACAGTTTAATAACACTGTGTGACATGTGTAATATATTGCGCGCGCATATATTAGTGGGTTTGTGTCGTCTGTGTGTGTGGAAACCATTGCTCATTCTCTGATTGACATCGACAAGCTGTTGCCAGAATCATAAGAGAAAGTTCGGACAAGTGGCGACATTTTGGCTCAATTGAGCTATAAAGTCTTTTACACATGTTGTAATATAAAAGATATATTTTTAATTCATTACGATAGTTATTCGTAATTTAAGTGGTGTTTAACGTAGCACTGTTCAGCAACTAGGCTAATGATGACGAAGAATTGAAGGATGGATGGTACGAGGCTGTCGTGGTCTACTAGTAGGGAAGCTGTTTAGAATTTATTTCTCGGCTGGAGGAAGCCACGAAAAGACCAACATCGGGAACCGAACTCAAAATCTCAGTCCAGAGCTTTTTATTAACCAACCTTATGTTTCTTTTCTTGTTATTCCCTTCTACACTGTAAAAATATCATAATTTTATAAGATTGGATTTATCAATTATCCAAGATTTTTTCAAATTTAAAAGTGATTGGATACTTTATTTGTTTATGCTTTATAAGCTTTAACAATTTGAAAATACCTGTTTTGTTTTAAAATATTTTATGAAATTAGTTTTTTTTTATAAGTGTATTGACAGTATTTGTAAGAGAATCGAATTGAGCCATATCTTGTGTTTATCAGAGTGCAATGACGTGAACCATATTTTAATTTCTTGGATAATTTGACCCAAAGCCTTAGTCTCTCATCGATTT
Source organism: Leuctra nigra (assembly GCA_934045905.1). NCBI lineage: Eukaryota > Metazoa > Arthropoda > Insecta > Plecoptera > Leuctridae > Leuctra > Leuctra nigra. Next base: position 35,400,932 of record OW203766.1, read on the forward strand.
TTTATTCGAGTTATCTTCATTCTAATTGAAAGATAATGAACTAAAATGCATTCAATTAATAAAGCTAATCAAGTGCAGCAACAAAAATTATTTGCAGAACTAAACTTAACAAAGCTATGGGTACAATGGCTATGAAGTAACTATTTTTTACATGGTAGGTATCATTAATGAGAGATGTGTAACTTTTAATTGATGCAATTACGTTTCAATATTTTTATTTTTGAAATGGTTATTTATTATACATTATGTGATAGGTTAAGACTTAGGTTCTATGAAATGAGTTATTACGGGTGCATCAACATCATCATTCACTAGGTATAATATACAGATAATCCCTCAACATTTATAGAAGTATGTGAAATAATCACAAAGCAATTTCTTTATAAAATGTGATATTTCACATCAGCGCTCCATATATGGCGAGATCGTTGTTCCTCAGCAATCCCGACTTTAATGTCTATATTTATTTTGAAGTTATTGAAATGTAAAAATTACTGATTTTCAACACGAAGAAGAATGATCAATCATCATTATTACCGACGAGTTGCTTTTCCGAGTCTTTCTTTGATTCGCATTCGGCTCGTTAGCTTGTTGCTTCATCCACTGTGTGATGATTCATGGACCCGGGTTCGATCTTCCTGGAGGAGAAGACAATGCTGGGATAATTCCAGACTAATAGGCAGGGTCCATCCACTCATCTACCGATATTGACACAAGGAAATAGCAAAACTACGCTAAAAGATCATGAAACAGTGAATATTTACTTGACACCACATAAGAGAAAGAAGATGAATACACACAACAAATGGCTCCATTTATCGGGAAAATTGCGTTTTTACAAACTTATGTTGTCCAAGTCCACTTTTAAAATAGAAACATCAGATTGGTTAAACGTTTTTTAAGTAATCCTACCCCCTTACGAGGCAAATGATGGGAAGGTTCCATAATAATTGGTCACCACCACCTCCTTCCCACGCTCCGTCTTCACCATCATCATTATCATAATCATTCATCCCTCGCCCTAGCCTAGTTGCAGAGGTAACACAAATGAAGTGTACAGGGAAAGAAAGCTATAAGTCACATTCGGATGAAACTGAGATAAACTAAGTTTTATGTTGAAACTTGTATCTATCTTCCATACAAATCGATATGTCAATTGCGTTTTTCAAGACTTTGTTGCAATATTTTCTAAAAGCCGAGGGTATATTCTGAAAGTTCATAAAAAATCACTCCAAGATACACCTTAGGGCCAGTCTTTCAATACTCTGCTAACTTTTAAACGGTTGATTAGGACTGTATTGACATGGCAACAACCAATTGAAAGACAGAGTTTTGTACTACCTAACTCTTAACAGCTAATTGAGACTTTAGCAGCGTTGAAAGACTGGCCCTAAAACTCATTTCTTCAAAAAATGGACTTATAGCGTTTTTCCCTGAATCCTTCAAATGTGTGTCCCCAAGTTTGAAAACACTTGGCTCAAAACATGCGAGTCTCGGCGGTTTGTTCGTCTGTTTCTCGGCTACTTCTCATGTCTCGTATTATAGATATCGCACTTGGAAACTCATCAATAACTCCGTGGATCTTCGGCGAGGAGAAACAGCGCGCAATTCTTCATTTCCACCTGTAATTCTACTGCAGCGCTCTGGAGAGAAGACCTTCAGGAAGTAGACGCGAGTAGCTTACAAGAGAGAAGAACTGAATAACATTAGCACAAGAGGACAATACCAAAGTGAGTTGAACAAATCGGAATAAAATATGTTTAAAATGAAAAATACAGCCTATAAAAACACTCCGTGTAAAATACTGGCCAAGTCTCTTCAAATAAAAAGAGAAAAGAAACCTATAGATTAAGCACTGAAACTAGTGATATAAAAAAATTGGGAAAGTCAAAACTTTATTATAAAAAATAGTATAGAAGTATTGGCCAAAAATCAAATATATACCTACTCTTATAGGTATCGAGGACCTTTAATGCACTAAAAAACGATGCGTCAAGTAATTTTTGATTTTGAAAGAAAACAACCTTTAGATTTAGCACTAAAAAGAAGTGATATCAAAACATTAGCTACTTTATTTTTAGATTTGATTTTGTTTTTGAAACTTAAGTGTTGCCCCATTTTTTATATCACTACTTTTCAGCACTATTTTTTTTCATTTTCGATGATTTGCTTTGACAGTAAACAAGGAAAACATTGACTTTGAGGAAACGAAATGCTATCTGATTCTGATATCATCGACTCCTGGCAACAACGAGTAGGCATTCCCGACTCAGCAGAGCTCTACCTCAACACCGCGCCCCTTCCCACCCGCCGCACAATCTTGCTCGCTTCATATGTAATAATCCAAGTGTTATTTTAATAGCAAGATTTATTAGGATAAGGTCCTAACCTTCGGGTCACGATACGTCACAGTTACACACCGTCTGTCTTCTTCTCCCCACCTCCGTCGCTCTCTCCATCTCTCTCAGCTGCCACGAAGTGTCTCTTCAATTATACACATCACCTCTTCTCCACAATTCGTGTTTGTAATTAAATTAGAAGTACCAAATACGATTGCGCGTGATTCGTTGTGTTTTTGATGTCGGTTCTCTCACGGAATTTGTGTGGCCCGACGTGCGATGTGCGGGTTGAATCGTCATTCATTTGTTTGCGTGTACCGCCGATATCAAGCACGATTTGTCTCGGGAAAAAGTCGGAGAAGTGACGGGGTTTATTTAGGAAATCGAAGAAATTAATTAAATTAGTGCCTACTTTTTGTCTCGAACCGGAAATAAGAAACTTTTACTTCAAGTTAATACCAACTGAAATTCACGTGTTAGGCATGTAACGTTATACGGTTCCTAAAATATATTATTTATTCAGTTCCTACAGAATAAATAAGTTATTTATTTATTCAGAAACGTTTACCTAAAAGTAAATTATACATTACATTACATACAAGGAGTTGTAATGGTATATTTTCTTTCCTTATTTCATCACAAAATAATATCTTCTTCGATTGACTTTCTTCTGCTTAAATATTGTGTTTCATATTTGTTATTCCTACTAGATTCCAATTATAACACAAATTAGGAATCTGGATTCAAGGTTCTTCACACATTTTTGTGAGTCAAATGCAGATTTCTCAATTTTTTCTAAATAATTATCAATAAATTAAGTCGATCTTTGTTGACATAAATAAACAATTTTGAGTCTTTATCCTTAATTATTTTCACCATATCCCAGGATCCCGAGTAGGATAAATGGATAAGAAAGCTAAAAAGCATTTGAAACAGGAAGTAGTTATATTGTTGTTCTACAAGAGTGTATAAATCAATCTCTTTAAAACACAATAATTATTCTTTTGAAAGTCGGGGAGTTTAATAAGTAGTAACATTCAATTAATTTCCTATTACATAAAATAAATGCGCCTAATTACTAGTGTTAATAATTCACTCGTAAAGAAGTACCTAGGATTTGGCGTTACTTTTCACTCCCCGGTTCTTCACCTCGGCGTGGGCGATAAATCCCCCCGTCAAATCCTCACACGATTCCCTGCTAGTTGATCTAATTGATTGATAATAAGCGAATACAGACCGCTGAGAATGAATCAATCTGACTTATTATAAGCACGAGTGGTTGATATTGAAGTTTTGACTCGTGATAAATTATTGTGCATAAGTGTTGGAGGCATGAAGTAAGTGTGAACTTGGTGTGGGTAATTTGGAAATCATGATAGATAGTTGTTTGCATGCATGTCTAAGTATAAACAACACCCTTAATATTTTTAGAACCGTTACTTTAAAATTTAGTATACGGTCGGTTCGAGACATCTCTGGGTTTAAATTATAATAATGTTATCATGGAGATTTCATCTATACGAAACCGTGATAAACTGTAATTATACAGTTTAATTTTAAAAAAAAATATGCGTTTCAATAATTTAGTATTTGTGGACTTCAGTCAAATTGCAATTGATAAAGCAACATGGTTCAAATGTGTGCTTCGGAAAATCGAGTTAAAACTACGGATCTTCTCAATAAGATATGTAATTTTTCTGTTTATAGGAAAGATTTCAGTTGAGAATATTGATAAAAATGCTTAGGATTTAGTGGGAAGAGGAGATAGCAACTTTTGGTTGAGTCATTTTGGTGAATGGTGATGAAAATGGTGCAGAACCAAGATCAACCAAAAGCTGATAGTCCGAATTGGACTTGACGAAAGACTTACGGAAGCCAAGACCATGTGCAATCCCATCCATGACTAGCAAATTCATATGAAAATTGCTCCTTCAAGCAGCTCTTCTGTAAGAAGCATCCCAAATACTTTGGTCGAACCCCAGTTAATATATTCATACCTTTATGAAGCATTTGTCTGATTTATAGTACATTACGAAGAGAACTCGATTGCCCTGTGAGTTGGTCAATGTAAGCGCCAGGGGACTGCGGGGCAAGGGTCACGTGGGCAACCCCGCGCAGTGAGGGAGAGGGGGGGGGACCCCCAAGGTGTTACAAATTACCACCGATGTAGGACCAGACATCGGACCAGTGTAATCGACAGCGACTGCTATTGTTTCACTTCAAAAGACAAGTGTAAGTAGCGACGAATTTCATGTTACCTGACTCGAGAGTATTTAAAAATATTCTAAAATAAATCAAATTATTATCAACGTTCTTTCAAAGTTAAAAGGCACCGATCTGTATATACTTTTTGGGTAAATACTAATTTTGTATAGTCAAAATATGAAATATTACGATTTTCATGATATAAAAATGATTTTTAGTGGGCTGGCTGGGGGGGGGGGGGGGGGGGGGGCAAGGAGAACTGAACTATTTTGTATTATGTTAATTATTTCTTAAAATTTATAAAAAAAACTTTTTCGCCAAACATACTTTGCATTTCTTCTAACCCCTACCAAAAAAATACAATTTCTGCGTCTCTAATTCGTGGCTCAGTGTTAAAAACGCAACACATGAATATGATTTTGACACATTTACTAATTTTAAACTGTGGCCAAATTTTCCGTATTTTGTTATGTGTGAAAATGTTAACAAAAACAAATAATGTATATTCCAGTCAAAAAGTTATGTTACTAATTCACTTCACCGTCAACAAACGCGCTCACTTTGGTTTTGGTTTTTCACACCTTTGGCTTCAGTTTTGTTGAAAAGCAGTTCTGGAAACCTGGGAATGGGGCGCTCTACACTATCCCATAGCAAAACACTAATCACTAACTACACATAATTCACTTCAAACCATCCAACAAGTTTCACAAAAATTAATCACATATTGTCAGTGTGTACAATTAAATACCAATTCCAATAATGCACCTAACTCATACGCGAACGTGGTGCAAAAACCCTGCAGACTAACGCCCTTAGTGAAGACATCACGGCGTAGAAAAGTGTTTACTCTGTTACCTCACATGATAGATTCTCTATTATTCAGTCAAAACTTTTAATTAGCACTTCAAACTCGCAGCTTTCGCGTGAGCTGCAAAAACTTGTTGATAATCATTTTCCACAAAGAAACCAGTTTTAAAAAAGAACATAATCCTTGTCTGTATAAAGGAGTATTATTAATAATATCTTGTTAGTTATAACGCTATTCTAATCCTATGATTCTTGAGTTGAGAAATGGAATAACTCATATCAGATATTAATGGGACTTAATACCGTGGGATGCTTCCTATACCACTCATGCTAAAAGATTGTACCATATTTTTAAATTGTACAAAATGAAATGTAAAATGTATTGTTGCTCTACAGACAAAGCACCAATCATTTTTTATTTTGAAAATTAAATGTTGAAATCTTGTTTTTGGCTCCTAATTTGATGTCACTTTTTCAGTCCTGAATGTTTATTTTTTCTAGGAAATGAGGTGTGATGATAAGAATGATGATGTGGGAAGGCTTATTGCTGTTTACTTTTCAGGTAGTGCAATTTTTTTGGATATTTGAATTTGAAGTAAATGTTTTATTTTGCCTTCAGTCAATGTTATTGGAGTGTGATAAGGTTGATTATATAATCACAAAAGAAGGCGAAAAATGACAAAATGAATATTTCTTTTATTAAATAGAGTAGTATGCATTAATTTTAAACTTAATGATAAGACTATAACCATTTATAACATAGTATATTTATTCAATAACATACTCTAAAGGAATTAAATGCGAGTTTAAATTTTACTATCAACTCAAATTCTTTAATATTACACACATAATATTTTTTAAAGGAAGAAGCCAAAAGGCAGAGAGTTGCACGGGTCAAAGAATTATTCTAATGACTTAAAAGAAACCCATTGCAACCGTCGAGGGCCAAAACGTCTAATGTATGACAAAGGAGGCGAAAGGCATAATTATTTTCAATATTTAATGTGCCAAAACTGTGACAATTTTCTTTTGAAAAGGAGTCTATCCATTTGTCATTAGCATCTGAAATACCGCTGACACGTTTTATCTGGGATGACAAATTAAACTTACGATCATTTTATAGTGTTTATTATCAGCCGTTTGACGAGAAATTGAAACTGATGTGGCATTCAAAAACCGGTCGTTTGTTCACAGAGACTTTGTCGTCATTTCAGTGGTCATCTTGCGAACAAATAATGGCATGGTATTCTAATTTTAGAGTTAGTTACTCTTTCGTCCCAACAATTGATTTACTTTTCTGACACAAAAAAGTGAACACATTCTAATATCCAGAACCTGAATTTCTAATAAAATGCGTTATTCAAATAATCCTGATTGGGATGTTGACTTTCTGTTTCTTTCCTCTCAATGCGAGCTGCTTGAAGTCACGTCGATCTGCAGGCGTCTACATTGGCATGGAATCTAAGTCGAGGTCTTGTAGCAAGAACTTGGCTTACAACAGGAGCCATGGAGTTCATTTCGAATCGAGAATATTGTCCACAAAGGAAGATTGTTTCTAACGTAATAAAATGTAAAAAGTAAAAGCTCACGCACGGTTGGCGGCTGACCGAAATGGCATTGCAATGTCCACTTCCAATGAATTTATACAAACTCACGTATTTACCATCCAACCATTAATGTATAATATTCTTGTGGATGGCAGTATTGAGAGACATGAAAGAAGAATAGGTGAGTTTTGTTATCTGTGAAAAATATCGACATATATCAGTAATTAAAATATGGTTCTCAGTGGTTTATAACTAAGTAGATTGAAAGTTATGGTTGTCATTAAGAACTTACACCAAAGAAAGTTTCACATGACATATGAACGAAGCCTCCAACCCTGACGTGTATCGGCTTATTGGCCCTCGACATCATGATCCTCATGGCTTGTTTGAAGCTCGCAGACGCTTCAAACCAATCACAGCCGAAGATGGCGTCCTTCACCAGCGAGCTCTGTAACATGTCGACAAGGCTGTGATAGGACACTTGAAGAAGATGCCGGGTCTGTAGAATGGAGCACATCAGGAATGGGGATAGAAGACGGATGAAGGTCTCTTGTCAAAAGAAGACCATGGTATCTCAAGGCATGTCTGGAGAGGAGAGATGGAGAAGGGAAAAGAAGGCGAGAACGTCCTAGAGAGAGAGGAGGGGAAGATGCGGGTAGTGTTGGATTTGAAGAAGAGGGTTGAGGATTTGTATACAGAGAGAGGAGGGGAAGATACTAGTAGTGTTGGATATGAAGGAAAGGGTTGAGGATTTGTATACAGAGAGAGGAGGGGAAGATACTAGTAGTGTTGGATATGAAGGAAAGGGTTGAGGATTTGTATACAGAGAGAGGAGGGGAAGATACTAGTAGTGTTGGATATGAAGGAAAGGGTTGAGGATTTGTATACAGAGAGAGGAGGGGAAGATACTAGTTGTGTTGGATATAAAGGAAAGGGTTGAGGATTTGTATACAGAGAGAGGAGGGGAAGATACTAGTAGTGTTGGATATGAAGGAAAGGGTTGGAGGATCTGTACAGAGAGAAGAGGGGAAGATACTAGTAGTGTTGAATATGAAGGAAAGGGTTTAGGATTTGTATACAGAGAGAGGAGGGGAAGATACTAGAAGTGTTGGATATGAAGGAAAGGGTTGGAGGATCTGTACAGAGAGAAGAGGGGAAGATACTAGTAGTGTTGGATATGAAGGAAAGGGTTGAGGATTTGTATACAGAGAGAGGAGGGGAAGATACTAGTAGTGTTGGATGTGAAGGAAAGGGTTGAGGATTTGTATACAGAGAGAGGAGGGGAAGATACTAGTAGTGTTGGATATAAAGGAAAGGGTTGAGGATTTGTATACAGAGAGAGGAGGGGAAGATACTAGTAGTGTTGGATATGAAGGAAAGGGTTGGAGGATCTGTACAGAGAGAAGAGGGGAAGATACTAGTAGTGTTGAATATGCAGGAAAGGGTTTAGGATTTGTATACAGAGAGAGGAGGGGAAGATACTAGAAGTGTTGGATATGAAGGAAAGGGTTGGAGGATCTGTACAGAGAGAAGAGGGGAAGATACTAGTAGTGTTGGATATGAAGGAAAGGGTTGAGGATTTGTATACAGAGAGAGGAGGGGAAGATACTAGTAGTGTTGGATGTGAAGGAAAGGGTTGAGGATTTGTATACAGAGAGAAGAGGGGAAGATACTAGTAGTGTTGGATATGAAGGAAAGGGTTGAGGATTTGTATACAGAGAGAGGAGGGGAAGATACTAGTAGTGTTGGATGTGAAGGAAAGGGTTGAGGATTTGTATACAGAGAGAAGAGGGGAAGATACTAGTAGTGTTGGATATGAAGGAAAGGGTTGAGGATTTGTATACAGAGAGAGGAGGGGAAGATACTAGTAGTGTTGGATATGAAGGAAAGGGTTGAGGATTTGTATACAGAGAGAGGAGGGGAAGATACTAGTAGTGTTGGATATGAAGGAAAGGGTTGGAGGATCTGTACAGAGAGAAGAGGGGAAGATACTAGTAGTGTTGGATATGAAGGAAAGGGTTGAGGATTTGTATACAGAGAGAGGAGGGGAAGATACTAGTAGTGTTGGATATGAAGGAAAGGGTTGGAGGATCTGTACAGAGAGAAGAGGGGAAGATACGGGTAGTGTTGGATATGAAGGAAAGGGTTGAGGTTTTGTATACAGAGAGAGGAGGGGAAGATACTGGTAGTGTTGGATATGAAGGAAAGGGTTGGGGGATCTGGACGTTGATAGAAGGATTTGGCATCTGGAGTAATATTATTTATAACTTACTTCTTCGGTAATTTTATCGCAAAAGAAACACAATGCGAATAGTTCAATTAAAAAAGTAGACAGAATTAATATAAAATATGTACGGTTTGTTTCCCACGAAGGCATCTGAAACAAGGCAAAACATTGAACAGTTTATGCCATTTTATCAAGACAGTGTATTATACATAGGGTTGGGTAAGGGAACAATAAGGAACTTAAAACGCACGGGTCTTCAAAGGGCTTTTAAATTGTCTTCACACAGAATTTAAAAAAATATACATATTAGCAAACCTTTAATAGCCTAACTAATGGCGTACAATGGAATACATTACGACATCTGTTACGACCTCAAAGTGTTAAATACTCCGTGTATCGTAAAATAATCGTATTTAACACTTTCAGGTCGTACCAGAGGTCGTAATGTCCTCAAGTGCCAGGGTCGGTCTTTTTTAATTCTGTTAGTGTGAAGACATATTTTAAGAAAACACTTTGAATAATCCAGTTCCCTTACACCAGCCTCTTAGCATTTATTTCGCAATATTTTGTATTAACAATGTTCCATCTGGACTTACCACACTGAAATACAATAAAATCAAGCCAGTCACAATCAAGGTGCAAGCTGCTTGACTCATGATCCCGACCTGGAGCTCCTCTTTCAACTCATCCACATAGCTGCAGACAATAAAATCAAGCCAGTCACAATCAAGGTGCAAGCTGCTTCGCTCATGATCCCGACCTGGAGCTCCTCTTTCAACTCATCCACATAGCTGCAGACAACAAAATCAAGCCAGTCACAATCAAGGTGCAAGCTGCTTGACTCATGATCCCGACCTGGAGCTCCTCTTTTAACTCATCCACATAGCTGCAGACAACAAAATCAAGCCAGTCACAATCAAGGTGCAAGCTGCTTGGCTCATGATCCCGACCTGAAGCTCCTCTTTCAACTCATCCACATAGCTGCAGACAACAAAATCAAGCCAGTCACAATCAAGGTGCAAGCTGCTTGGCTCATGATCCCGACCTGAAGCTCCTCTTTCAACTCATCCACATAGCTGCAGACAACAAAATCAAGCCAGTCACAATCAAGGTGCAAGCTGCTTGGCTCATGATCCCGACCTGAAGCTCCTCTTTCAACTCATCCACATAGCTGCAGACAACAAAATCAAGCCAGTCACAATCAAGGTGCAAGCTGCTTGGCTCATGATCCCGACCTGAAGCTCCTCTTTCAACTCATCCACATAGCTGCAGACAACAAAATCAAGCCAGTCACAATCAAGGTGCAAGCTGCTTGACTCATGATCCCGACCTGGAGCTCCTCTTTTAACTCATCCACATAGCTGCAGACAACAAAATCAAGCCAGTCACAATCAAGGTGCAAGCTGCTTGGCTCATGATCCCGACCTGAAGCTCCTCTTTCAACTCATCCACATAGCTGCAGACAACAAAATCAAGCCAGTCACAATCAAGGTGCAAGCTGCTTGGCTCATGATCCCGACCTGAAGCTCCTCTTTCAACTCATCCACATAGCTGCAGACAACAAAATCAAGCCAGTCACAATCAAGGTGCAAGCTGCTTGGCTCATGATCCCGACCTGAAGCTCCTCTTTCAACTCATCCACATAGCTGCAGACAACAAAATCAAGCCAGTCACAATCAAGGTGCAAGCTGCTTGGCTCATGATCCCGACCTGAAGCTCCTCTTTCAACTCATCCACATAGCTGCAGACAACAAAATCAAGCCAGTCACAATCAGGGTGCACGCTGCTTGACTCATGATCCCGACCTGGAGCTCCTCTTTCAACTCATCCACATAGCTGCAGACAACAAAATCAAGCCAGTCACAATCAAGGTGCAAGCTGCTTGACTCATGATCCCGACCTGGAGCTCCTCTTTCAACTCATCCACATAGCTGCAGACAACAAAATCAAGCCAGTCACAATCAGGGTGCAAGCTGCTTGGCTCATGATCCCGACCTGAAGCTCCTCTTTCAACTCATCCACATAGCTGCAGACAACAAAATCAAGCCAGTCACAATCAAGGTGCAAGCTGCTTGACTCATGATCCCGACCTGGAGCTCCTCTTTCAACTCATCCACATAGCTGCAGACAACAAAATCAAGCCAGTCACAATCAGGGTGCACGCTGCTTGACTCATGATCCCGACCTGGAGCTCCTCTTTCAACTCATCCACATAGCTGCAGACAATAAAATCAAGCCAGTCACAATCAAGGTGCAAGCTGCTTGACTCATGATCCCGACCTGGAGCTCCTCTTTCAACTCATCCACATAGCTGCAGACAACAAAATCAAGCCAGTCACAATCAGGGTGCAAGCTGCTTGGCTCATGATCCCGACCTGAAGCTCCTCTTTCAACTCATCCACATAGCTGCAGACAACAAAATCAAGCCAGTCACAATCAAGGTGCAAGCTGCTTGACTCATGATCCCGACCTGGAGCTCCTCTTTCAACTCATCCACATAGCTGCAGACAACAAAATCAAGCCAGTCACAATCAAGGTGCAAGCTGCTTGACTCATGATCCCGACCTGGAGCTCCTCTTTCAACTCATCCACATAGCTGCAGACAATAAAATCAAGCCAGTCACAATCAAGGTGCAAGCTGCTTGACTCATGATCCCGACCTGGAGCTCCTCTTTCAACTCATCCACATAGCTGCAGACAATAAAATCAAGCCAGTCACAATCAAGGTGCAAGCTGCTTGACTCATGATCCCGACCTGGAGCTCCTCTTTCAACTCATCCACATAGCTGCAGACAACAAAATCAAGCCAGTCACAATCAAGGTGCAAGCTGCTTGACTCATGATCCCGACCTGGAGCTCCTCTTTCAACTCATCCACATAGCTGCAGACAACAAAATCAAGCCAGTCACAATCAAGGTGCAAGCTGCTTGACTCATGATCCCGACCTGGAGCTCCTCTTTCAACTCATCCACATAGCTGCAGACAACAAAATCAAGCCAGTCACAATCAAGGTGCAAGCTGCTTGACTCATGATCCCGACCTGGAGCTCCTCTTTCAACTCATCCACATAGCTGCAGACAACAAAATCAAGCCAGTCACAATCAAGGTGCAAGCTGCTTGGCTCATGATCCCGACCTGAAGCTCCTCTTTCAACTCATCCACATAGCTGCAGACAACAAAATCAAGCCAGTCACAATCAAGGTGCAAGCTGCTTGACTCATGATCCCGACCTGGAGCTCCTCTTTCAACTCATCCACATAGCTGCAGACAACAAAATCAAGCCAGTCACAATCAGGGTGCACGCTGCTTGACTCATGATCCCGACCTGGAGCTCCTCTTTCAACTCATCCACATAGCTGCAGACAACAAAATCAAGCCAGTCACAATCAAGGTGCAAGCTGCTTGACTCATGATCCCGACCTGGAGCTCCTCTTTCAACTCATCCACATAGCTGCAGACAATAAAATCAAGCCAGTCACAATCAAGGTGCAAGCTGCTTGACTCATGATCCCGACCTGGAGCTCCTCTTTCAACTCATCCACATAGCTGCAGACAACAAAATCAAGCCAGTCACAATCAGGGTGCACGCTGCTTGACTCATGATCCCGACCTGGAGCTCCTCTTTCAACTCATCCACATAGCTGCAGACAACAAAATCAAGCCAGTCACAATCAAGGTGCAAGCTGCTTGACTCATGATCCCGACCTGGAGCTCCTCTTTCAACTCATCCACATAGCTGCAGACAACAAAATCAAGCCAGTCACAATCAAGGTGCAAGCTGCTTGACTCATGATCCCGACCTGGAGCTCCTCTTTCAACTCATCCACATAGCTGCAGACAACAAAATCAAGCCAGTCACAATCAAGGTGCAAGCTGCTTGACTCATGATCCCGACCTGGAGCTCCTCTTTCAACTCATCCACATAGCTGCAGACAACAAAATCAAGCCAGTCACAATCAAGGTGCAAGCTGCTTGACTCATGATCCCGACCTGGAGCTCCTCTTTCAACTCATCCACATAGCTGCAGACAACAAAATCAAGCCAGTCACAATCAAGGTGCAAGCTGCTTGGCTCATGATCCCGACCTGAAGCTCCTCTTTCAACTCATCCACATAGCTGCAGACAACAAAATCAAGCCAGTCACAATCAAGGTGCAAGCTGCTTGACTCATGATCCCGACCTGGAGCTCCTCTTTCAACTCATCCACATAGCTGCAGACAACAAAATCAAGCCAGTCACAATCAAGGTGCACGCTGCTTGACTCATGATCCCGACCTGGAGCTCCTCTTTCAACTCATCCACATAGCTGCAGACAATAAAATCAAGCCAGTCACAATCAAGGTGCAAGCTGCTTGACTCATGATCCCGACCTGGAGCTCCTCTTTCAACTCATCCACATAGCTGCAGACAACAAAATCAAGCCAGTCACAATCAGGGTGCACGCTGCTTGGCTCATGATCCCGACCTGGAGCTCCTCTTTCAACTCATCCACATAGCTGCAGACAACAAAATCAAGCCAGTCACAATCAAGGTGCAAGCTGCTTGACTCATGATCCCGACCTGGAGCTCCTCTTTCAACTCATCCACATAGCTGCAGACAACAAAATCAAGCCAGTCACAATCAAGGTGCAAGCTGCTTGACTCATGATCCCGACCTGGAGCTCCTCTTTCAACTCATCCACATAGCTGCAGACAACAAAATCAAGCCAGTCACAATCAGGGTGCAAGCTGCTTGACTCATGATCCCGACCTGGAGCTCCTCTTTCAACTCATCCACATAGCTGCAGACAACAAAATCAAGCCAGTCACAATCAAGGTGCAAGCTGCTTGACTCATGATCCCGACCTGGAGCTCCTCTTTCAACTCATCCACATAGCTGCAGACAACAAAATCAAGCCAGTCACAATCAAGGTGCACGCTGCTTGACTCATGATCCCGACCTGGAGCTCCTCTTTCAACTCATCCACATAGCTGCAGACAATAAAATCAAGCCAGTCACAATCAAGGTGCAAGCTGCTTGACTCATGATCCCGACCTGGAGCTCCTCTTTCAACTCATCCACATAGCTGCAGACAACAAAATCAAGCCAGTCACAATCAGGGTGCACGCTGCTTGACTCATGATCCCGACCTGGAGCTCCTCTTTCAACTCATCCACATAGCTGCAGACAACAAAATCAAGCCAGTCACAATCAAGGTGCACGCTGCTTGACTCATGATCCCGACCTGGAGCTCCTCTTTCAACTCATCCACATAGCTGCAGACAATAAAATCAAGCCAGTCACAATCAAGGTGCAAGCTGCTTGACTCATGATCCCGACCTGGAGCTCCTCTTTCAACTCATCCACATAGCTGCAGACAACAAAATCAAGCCAGTCACAATCAGGGTGCACGCTGCTTGGCTCATGATCCCGACCTGGAGCTCCTCTTTCAACTCATCCACATAGCTGCAGACAACAAAATCAAGCCAGTCACAATCAAGGTGCAAGCTGCTTGACTCATGATCCCGACCTGGAGCTCCTCTTTCAACTCATCCACATAGCTGCAGACAACAAAATCAAGCCAGTCACAATCAAGGTGCAAGCTGCTTGACTCATGATCCCGACCTGGAGCTCCTCTTTCAACTCATCCACATAGCTGCAGACAACAAAATCAAGCCAGTCACAATCAGGGTGCAAGCTGCTTGACTCATGATCCCGACCTGAAGCTCCTCTTTCAACTCATCCACATAACTGCAGACAACAAAATCAAGCCAGTCACAATCATGGTGCAAGCTGCTTGACTCATGATCCCGACCTGGAGCTCCTCTTTCAACTCATCCACATAGCTGCAGACAACAAAATCAAGCCAGTCACAATCAAGGTGCAAGCTGCTTGACTCATGATCCCGACCTGGAGCTCCTCTTTCAACTCATCCACATAGCTGCAGACAACAAAATCAAGCCAGTCACAATCAAGGTGCAAGCTGCTTGACTCATGATCCCGACCTGGAGCTCCTCTTTCAACTCATCCACATAGCTGCAGACAACAAAATCAAGCCAGTCACAATCAAGGTGCAAGCTGCTTGACTCATGATCCCGACCTGGAGCTCCTCTTTCAACTCATCCACATAGCTGCAGACAACAAAATCAAGCCAGTCACAATCAAGGTGCAAGCTGCTTGACTCATGATCCCGACCTGGAGCTCCTCTTTCAACTCATCCACATAGCTGCAGACAACAAAATCAAGCCAGTCACAATCAAGGTGCAAGCTGCTTGACTCATGATCCCGACCTGGAGCTCCTCTTTCAACTCATCCACATAGCTGCAGACAACAAAATCAAGCCAGTCACAATCAAGGTGCAAGCTGCTTGACTCATGATCCCGACCTGGAGCTCCTCTTTTAACTCATCCACATAGCTGCAGACAATAAAATCAAGCCAGTCACAATCAGGGTGCAAGCTGCTTGACTCATGATCCCGACCTGGAGCTCCTCTTTCAACTCATCCACATAGCTGCAGACAACAAAATCAAGCCAGTCACAATCAAGGTGCAAGCTGCTTGACTCATGATCCCGACCTGGAGCTCCTCTTTCAACTCATCCACATAGCTGCAGACAACAAAATCAAGCCAGTCACAATCAAGGTGCAAGCTGCTTGACTCATGATCCCGACCTGGAGCTCCTCTTTCAACTCATCCACATAGCTGCAGACAACAAAATCAAGCCAGTCACAATCAAGGTGCAAGCTGCTTGACTCATGATCCCGACCTGGAGCTCCTCTTTCAACTCATCCACATAGCTGCAGACAACAAAATCAAGCCAGTCACAATCAGGGTGCACGCTGCTTGGCTCATGATCCCGACCTGAAGCTCCTCTTTCAACTCATCCACATAGCTGCAGACAACAAAATCAAGCCAGTCACAATCAGGGTGCACGCTGCTTGGCTCATGATCCCGACCTGAAGCTCCTCTTTCAACTCATCCACATAGCTGCAGACAACAAAATCAAGCCAGTCACAATCAAGGTGCAAGCTGCTTGACTCATGATCCCGACCTGGAGCTCCTCTTTCAACTCATCCACATAGCTGCAGACAACAAAATCAAGCCAGTCACAATCAAGGTGCAAGCTGCTTGACTCATGATCCCGACCTGGAGCTCCTCTTTCAACTCATCCACATAGCTGCAGACAACAAAATCAAGCCAGTCACAATCAGGGTGCACGCTGCTTGGCTCATGATCCCGACCTGAAGCTCCTCTTTCAACTCATCCACATAGCTGCAGACAACAAAATCAAGCCAGTCACAATCAGGGTGCACGCTGCTTGGCTCATGATCCCGACCTGAAGCTCCTCTTTCAACTCATCCACATAGCTGCAGACAACAAAATCAAGTAACAGTGCGAGTAATACGTTTACCCATAAATACACGGGGTGTAAAAATGCCAGCCGAGTATCTTCGACTAAAAAAAAATGAAGAAATCTAAAAAATCAGCATGAAAAGTAGTGTTATCAAAAAATGGATTAAGTCATAACTTTATTTGGAAAATCTAAAAATACTTGGCGCATTGTGTATATACCGGGTGGCCCCAAAACAACTGCTGCTCTATACAGGCCTTGGAACTGAAGCATAAAAATAGCAGTGATAAAATATCTGAAAACTTTTGGCACAAATATTTGTAGATACCATGTCCGTAAAATGTAAATAACTTTTGAAGATAGCGACAGATTAGACTGAAATTCTCAAAAATACCTAAAATGTTGGTGCCCATAACCATGCAAAGTTTTAAGGTGATCGGTCAACATTGCCAAACGGGGCTATTTTTATTTTAAAAGATCACAGGATCTCGTTTAAAAGCAACACACGAGATGGCATTAGAGTGTGTACAAAATCTCAGGTCGATCGGTTCAATGGTTTGGCCTGGGCATTGCATACAAAACAAACAAAACACCAACAGAGAGTGTCATAAGAGTATACCGTGGTGACTCTTACTATGCTCGCTCAATTACCTTATCAGTTGCACATGGCGATCGACACAATCTTTCATGATGACCTCCATTTCGCGATCGACTTCCTTCTGGTGTTCCGATGTGTCAGATGTCACAGGTTCAGAATGTTTCCCTTGCTCATGTACGCGATTCCTGCCTTCAATGAACAGCGCCCTCCATCTCAAGGCCACTAGTGTCCTCTCCTTTCTGTTGCGTCGGAACATGAGTCTGACATCGACTCTGGCCACTGCAATCTGTCTGATGTTCAGCAGAGAGTGGCGCAGAACTCGGAACTGGACGATCATTTGGGTGAACATCGTCATGGCAAATGTGTCGAAGTGAATAACCATGACTGGTGCAATTCCATACACGAAACCGTAAATGAATAATGTTAATTCAAGGTATGGAGATTGTGTTTGATCGTAAGGAAACCAACCACTGAAATAAATTTATAAACTAGAAAAACGCTCAGTGTAACGCGTTGATAAGCGAGCACCGATACGTGTAACACTTCAAACTGGAACGTATTTGAAAACATAAAGGACCAGTTTTTCAATACTCTGCTAAAACCAGACATTCTAGGAGTGTCATTGGTTGTTGCCATGACAATACAGTCATAATCAAACTGTTTAAAATTTAGCAGAGATTGAAAGACAATAATTAAAAGCGCGAACTATTCCTACTAGTATGAATGTAGTACTGACGTCCAAGCATCTAGACATATTGTAAAACACGATGCGTCATGTTAATTTTAAAAAATAATTTTTGAATCAACAATGTGAGACAATGACTATTGTTTTTAAACATAGATAATACTTTACCTAACAAACACTTTCCCCTTCATCCAGAAGTACAGCATGAGGGGAGGCATGATAACACCCACATACCAACGCACAGAAGAAAGAATCACTGAAGTGAAGAGTTTGCTCATCATCAGAGTCCTCTTCATCAACTTCTGTTCCCACTCATCACCTTGAACACTTCTCTTGAACATCGCTTCCATTCCGTCAACCAAGCGCTTGAAACCAGCACGTCGGAATATTAAAGAGCTGCATTTAGCAGTAATCAACCACCAAACGAAGCCGATTATGAATTGTTCCAGAAGGTTTAGCACATTGTGGATGTATTTGTACGCGCCCATGGGACAAGCCACCATCCAGAAGTAGTTGCAGAAGAGAAACAAGAACGAGAGTGTTGTATTTCTTATAATGTTTCTCATCCTATTTGGTGCTTCTTGTTGGAACTGCCAGAGACCTGAAAGCCAGAGGTATGAAGAAGGAAATACCTTTATTTATGCGGCGGGTATTTATTCGGTTATTTAATTTAATTATTAGTTATTACTTTCTGCCGATATTAACATACGCATCAGTGACTTGGCCAATGGGATGTAAAGAGGAATTGAAATTGGAAGCGGCAGAAATGACATTTCTCAGAAGTGTTGCAGGAGTTACAAAATTGGACAAGATAAGGAGTACAAAGATAACGAAAGATTTGGAAGTGGAAACACTTAGTTTTAAGCTGGGGAAGGAACGGTTGAGATTGTATGGGCGATTGCAAGGGATGGAACAAGGAAGAATTCCAAGAAGGGAGGCAGATCGAGCAGTAACTATAGGAAAGAAAAAGGCTGGGCGACCGAGAACAAAGTGGATGAGTGGAGTGGAAAGGGCTGCGGAAGAAAGAGGAGAAAATTGGAATGTGATTAGAGACGAATAATGGTGGGAGGATGTGGATAGATGGAAGGGGTTGGTTGAAAAAAGGGAGGATGAAGAAAAGAAAACAGCAATAGAGGAAGAGGAAGAAGAAGACGAAGAGACGGAGAGAGAGGAGGGGCGTTCGGACCTGGCAAGTCGGCTCCAGACTTAGAAAGAGATGCCCAAGATAGTTGGTGGTTCGTCCACCCCATGACCTAACATTGTGTTGGAATCTTGGATTGATAAATAAATAAATAAATAAATTTAAAAAATTGAATAATCATTAGCATAAATAAAATTAAAAAAATTATAAAATCAAGAAATCAGGTGTACACTAAAATATTGAGTTGCTAGCCCGTTTACACAACAAATAACACATTGCGGGCGCCCTGAAGGGTCTGGGAGGGGGGAGGGCTGGCCCCAGAAATTCCCGCAGGAAATGTTTTCGATTTTATGTCATTTTTAATACATGTCTTACACTTTCTGACGCAATAATTTTTATGCCATGGAATTACTTATTAGTTATTACGTATGTACCATATATTAAGTTACAATCTATTTCAGAATGATAACTGTAAAATTATTCCAACGATAACACCCAAACTGTATGTGACTGCTAGTTACAAATTGCCCTGCAAGTTAATACTTTCTAGGAAAAGAGCTGTATCTTAGTTGAATAAGATAAAAACATTAGAAAATATAATAAAATTATTACCCATTGCCATTTCTGAATAGTGTCCCCCGAATGCCAAGGGCCGCTGGCATTTGCCGGCACAGCAACATTTTTGTGGGGGTGTTGGGCTGCAAACACACGGGGCGTTTTTTTCCTGCCCAGACGCGGCGTGGAAAAAATCGCGACGTTTTTCTTGGTCGAACACACGGGCCATGAAAAAACACGCGACGTTTTTCGTTTGTCGCGTCTGGCCGGCGTGGGAAAAAAACGCTGCGTGTGTTGGACGAATCATTAATTATTTAAAGTCTTCTTGATAGGGATATTGCATCATGTAGTAGTTTATTTCTAGGTAGTCAACAGTTTGGATCCATTTGGACCTTCTTCAGGACAAAACTTAAGGTGGCTGGGTCGATCGACCATTTTTCAGATAGTGTTCAATTTTGCTGTACTTTTGATTTGTAATTTCAAATTTGTAATTTGTAATTTGTAATTTGTAATTTGTGATTTGTAATTTGATTAATTTTGAGCTGTAATTTTGAGAACAGCTTACTTCACACTACTAAGGTGACGGCAGAAGGGCTTCAAACGTGAAATCTGCTGCAATGTTAAACTCAGACCAGGTCTATAGAATGGAATGTCAAGGTCAAGTCAAGGTCTATGGATCGTACAGGACGGATACTAGCGCAGTGTTTTGATAGAAGTACAAACTAGATTTGTTTTGAATCTTACCTCGGTAGGTACAAACCCATGGTCAAACAAGGATTCACTTTTAAATCAACTCCTTCAATAATATATAAAACATCCTTAAGGGGGAGCAATCGATCGAAATATACAAAAAAAAAAATATTCTTGAAATTACAAGTTCAAAAAACGTTTTCCTACATTTCAACTATATTTAAGTACAACAGACTCATTTAATGTTCTGTAGTTTGCAACTCCAGTCCAACAATGAGTTTTCAATTTTATGTTATCAGAGGATGAACAAAACTTTAACATGGGAGGTATAGGAAAATCATTTCGAATTTGGTATATAACTTTTAAAATAGCACACGTTGGTATTGTTTTCAATTTTTTTCCTGATAGTATGTCCATATGTCTACCATAAAAAAAAAATTTGCTCAAATCTATCGAGACAAAAAAAATAGATCTTCATTTTAGCCTAAAAATTACACGATTTTCTTATTCCGCCATAAGATAACATGGGGGAGACAAATCAATTTATCTCAGAAACTGGACACGAGAAGTGTTTCATTTTTTCATGGATTGTGTATTGCATGATTATCAATAAGTCACCAAAATTTCAAGTAAATCGGAAACATTGAGGTTATGGTGGTTCTACCTCAATGAAATTCCCCGTTCTCGAGTGTTTTCATTCTCTTTTTAAATGAATTAACGGCCCAATAAAAGATAACTTGCATCTGACATTTCGATCAAAGATTTAATTTTACTTGACTATCAATTAATGAAGAGAGATGATGTACTGGATCTACTGATAAAACAGTTCCGATAACTGCCAATATCGTACACTAGCGCTAGTATCTGTTCTGTATTCTCGTCCGGGGGTGCGTTCCATAGCATTTCTTTCTGCGAGTTCCGCCCGTAATTCGTATTCACGGGTCTCCATGGTAAAGCATTCATCTGCCGTCACCTTAAATTTAGTAGTGTGAAGTAAGCTGTTCTCTACACGGTGCTAAAGATACCTTGACTTTTCATGCAGGTAAACTCTAGGTGTAAGCTCAGCAAGCTCAGCGATCATGATTCCGCACAAATACAAATTTCGAAAGTACGATGTTGCCATATTGTACCGTGTTATTAAAATTATTGAAAAATCTTCAATATCTGATTCAAAACTAACTTCTTTGGGGCAGTAATACTGCTCTAAATAATAAGATAACGTATAAATACCATTTAAATGTTGTCTATTTTAACTACCCAGTATATAATGAAAGTAAATTATGTGCTAAAAGAATTTATAAACATGTATTATTTACACTTAATAAATTAGTGAAAGCTCTCCAAAACTTCAGAAAACCGATCGATCCAGCCACCTTAACTTAAAAAAACCAAATCATATAAAACAATTAAACATATCAAACAAAGCAGTAAAACATTTTCTAGAGGCTATAAAAATCACGGTCAATAAATCTATTTTCTAGTACGCTGTGCATTTTGAAACCAAAACCAAAATAATATTATTACTCTCAGATCTAAATTGTAGTCTAAAACTACAAAAATCTGTATCTGTATCTGTGTATCTGTATTTTATATGTAAATAGTAAAAATACTGAAAATCTATAGCTTAGCATGTCTTACCGAGTGAAGATAAAGAGTTCAATATCAAATCAAAACATCCCTCTCCTTCTTTCTTATTGTACTTGTCTTCCACACGTTGCACCACTTTTCTCAGCCACAGAGAAACATAATCAAACATCTCAGTCATCTTGCAGCCCCGTCGTTCACGAGAAGAGATATTTATTTGTTTATTTATATAGGATAGGTAAACTGCGTGTAAACTCCCTAACAATATGTATCTTACTGCCAGCTACGAAAACAGTCCGTGCATAATTTAGGACTGGCTAGATAGTGTGCGTGTGTCCATTGATTTTTTCATTATCACATTATTGAGCGTGTACCGCATTTGTATGTTGGACCTTATGTTCATTGTTTGTAGTACGAAGAACTCCTCAACAGAATGAAACATTACGGTTAGGTAAGCTGAATTCGTATTATATTTATTTATTAAGGGGGGGAGTATACTGAAAAGTCTGTTTTCTTTAATATATAACATATCGAGCTGAAATTTGATGACATGACTATTAAACCATAAAAAAAAACGACCAAAAAAATAATTTCGCGTTATTTTCAGTATACTTAATAAAGAATACTTATACTATAAACCCGAATTTTTTTTTTTTATTTTTTTTTTTTTTTAAATAATTTCGCGTTATTTTCAGTATACTTAATAAAGAATACTTATACTATAAACCCGAAATTATTTTTTTGGTCGATAATAAGTATACTTAATAAAGAATTTTGAAACTGAACAAATAATTAATTTCTCCAATTTTTTAAAGAGAGTAAACGAATGGTATGAACCAACATTATGAAGGGCGTATTAGCCCCCACCCCACACCAAAATCAGACATGCATGCCAAATTGAGCACAATTAAAAAATATGTGAAGAAAAATTTGATCAAAATCCGATCAAAATCCGATCAAAATTTCAAATTGATCGCACCAACCAATCGGAAGATAATTTTTAACATTTGAACTAATCAGCGGATTTCAAAAATATTATGGTCTGCAACGCCCAGAGATGGTCCGTACATGTGTGCAAAATTTCAGCTCGATCGAAGAAAAACTGTGACGTGTAGACTCAGTAACAGAAAAAAAGGTCCGTACTAAAAGAGCCGAAAGGAGTCGCTATATTATATAATCGAGATTTATATTTAAAAAAAAACAAAAAAAAACTATAATATTGAAATGAGTAGAATATGAGTAACCAGAACTGTCAACAATGAAATTAAATAAGAACAGAAAGTAAAGTACCTTGAGTATACCCTCAAAACTGGTATATTCAAAATTGCTCCTTGAAAAAAAAATCTCGGGGGTTGCACCCCCTACCCTCCTATCTGTCCATAACATTTCCCAATATTAATAAGTCCCTCCTCCCTAAATGTCATCCTGGACTTCCTCTAACATATGCCTAAGAGCAATCTATACGCTAAGACCCGAGCCATCAACATCAGGAGCACGTACCTGTTCGGAAACTCATCACGGGGAATCAAACAAAGCCCAGTTAACTTCTGTTACACACTTTGATTCCATTTGAAATCGAATTCGGGACCGCCGCGACATCATAAAGGAACGAGCAAGCGTACGTACGCCTGATGGGAGACGTAAAGTTTTTTATTACTCTTCTTACAATTGTGAGGGGAAAAGTTAAATTGCTTGTTGGTTTCGGCGGGGGGGGGGGGGATTGATGAGGTGTAAGATTCCCCTATTATCTTATTCGAGGTAATAAAACAAGTTTATGTCGGAGAATGTTGTTTCGAATAAACAAATGTAGATTGTCTTCCGAGTTCTTTGGTTTTATATCCGTGAATTGGAATTCTTTATGTTATTTAGATTTTATGCAGGTAAACCAGGACGCATTTCCAGGCAACGCGTAGAGGTAGCCCCCCTCCCCCAAACTACTGTATTCACATTCCTCCAAATTGATATTAAAAAAAACTGACGATGGTAGTTACTTAGTTTTTGAAGAAATTTCGTCGTAGATTGGCTACTTTTTCACATGCACCACATTTTCCACGATTTTTCCACTTTCTAACAGAGATTATTTGACGTTGTTGTTGCCATTTCAGCGTTTCAAATTTGTTTAAATTCTGTTAACATCCCAAATACTACTTTATGCAAATACGCTCTAAGGGACACTGAAACTGACGGCTGCGTCAAATTTTCCCAAAATGTGGACATAATTATATTCTAGGCTCACTTAAGAACATGAACTTTGTAATGCGAAATTTAGAAGGAGTAAACACAAATGTAAAAATTCAAGCATACAAAACATTAATTAGGCCAATTTTGGAATATGGTGGTGCCATTTGGGACCCTTATAAAATTAACGACATTTACAAGATTGAGAAAATTCAGAGAATTGCTGCAAGAAAGGTAACAAATAATATGAAAAGGTTTATTACATTCAGAAACGATCATGGAATTGTTGTAAAGGAAAGAATTAGCCCTACAGCTTTGTTGGAATCTTTGGAATGGGAAAGTTTGGAAGATAGGAGAAAATTGACAAGGTTAGGTAATATGTTCAGAATTCGACAAGGCATTGGTGGATGGAATGAATTGCGAGATTGGTTGGTGGATATTGAGAGAGAGGGACGGAGGACACATACTGGCATGTTAAAGGAATGTTTTTCAAAAACAGATATAGGGAGGTATTCCTTTCTTCACAGAACGGTCCGAGATTGGAATGGTTTGGATAAGAATGTGTTGTTGGAGCTGGTTTTGGAAGATTGCACTGTGAAGAGGTTTAAGGAATTGATAAGGGATGGATGTTGATGTTTTATAGTTTGTATTTAATTTTGTTCCCTTGTAATTTTGTTCTCTTAGTATTATTATAACGTTATTGTGAATTTGAAGTTTATGGTTTGTGATTGTTTTCCTTGCCACATAAAATGTACAATTTTTATTGCAAGATGTTTTGAATAAATAAATAAATAAATAACTGTTATGCAACTTTGGGAGGTAGTTTTGATACCCATTTTCTGGGAATACTATTGAGAAAATTTAAGAAATATTAAAACAAAATATTATGTTTCATGTATTTCATGAAAAATATGAAAAATGCAACTTTTCTTATTTTAAGTATTTCTTACATTTTCTCAATATCATTCCCAGAAAGGGTATCAAAACTACCTCCCAAAATTGCCTATAACAGTGAAGTTAATAATGAGCCTTGGATCCGCATTTTGTTAAAATTTGACTCAGCCATCAGTTTCTACATCGGTCCCCAGGGAAGATAGCTGGTCAGTGCCATGTAGATGGCGGGACCGCATGTGACGCCGAGCCGAGACAATGGCTGCTGCTTCTGTTTACTATTCCAAGTGGCAGTGATGAGTCGGGCGCGTCGTCTTATCATCCCACGCACGCGCAATGAGATGTCCCCACATCGCGCTGACGGCTCCTGCATGGTGATGCGCGCGCTGACAGGAATAACAAGACAAGATCCATGCGGGGATAGTTACACCACGATAGAGTACATTAGTTGATGACATTTGTGTAGTCGAAGATGAAGTTTCTCTCAGTCGAGGAAATGCTGGAACCTTGCTAACCATCTCTTTCCACCTGCCATCATTTCCAAACTGACTTAGAATACCACAGAATGCAAAATGATCTGTCTATCACTGTCAAGACACATATTTTCAATCATAATCTCCCATCATTATAATTATAGTTATTCATCCGTCGCCAATCGCCATGGACAAGCACCACATCAAATACACAACACGAATATTGCATTACGATTTATACTCGATGCTTTCAGTTATTTCAGGACGAAATGAAGGGATGTGCGATATGAAAATTATCCGCCAGAACCCGAAATCGTTAGATTCATGTTAGAAAAATATATCGTCTTAAAACTTTCACAACATGTCTTATTCGCAATCGTATTAAAATCTTTCTGATATAGTTGTGAAGAGTGATTTATTTGCACAACTACATCCGAATGATTTAATATGAAAGGGATGATTGTGTGTTTTTGTTTCCTAAGCGAATGTTCCCACGAGATATCGGCGACCTTGTTCTCCTGCGCAATCAATTAGTACCCTCTGCGTCCGCTGATCGAACAGTGATGATGAATGGGTGCTAATTACCCCGGTCAGGTGCCAGGTGCCAGGTGCAGTGTGGGCGCTCAGGTGTTTTTTTTGGGCCGGACACTGACCTCGGCGGGGCGTGAACCCGCGCTCTCCAGCGACCAGCTTCCGGGAGAGTTCCAGACATAACCACGCTTATCCAGCAGTAATCCAATATAATCCAATCGTGAAGCTGCCAGTGGAGTCAGATGGAATGACATGTGAACAAGTATCCCCTGAAATCCGTCCTTTAACCTCCACTTGCCAGTAGAAAGCACCGAATAGTCCCGGGTTCGAGCTCAGTTCGGTACGTAAGATATTTTTCGGATAACATCCTCATCCTCATATCCTTATACAGATGTAATATTTCGAACACAAATTCATAGCTAAGTTGCAAAGGAAACCATTAGTTCTCCAGAAAAATCAAAATATCTCATGGTGTCGTTTTTTAATATTGACAGTTCTTCAATTGAAACTTGCAAATGTCCACACAGGTTTCGTAAAAATAACTTAAACATTTTCATTTATAATAGTCAAATTTACTGTCTCTTGACATTTGATGTTCATAAAACTCAAAATTATAGTTAGATGATGTTAGTAAGTTTTGCTGTACTCCGACAATAACAACATGATATTTTGTCGATGTATTCTTATTGTCGATGTCAGAGTGCAGACATCACGTCATCTCCTGCTGAATCTTCATCTGCTTGTTGACACACGAGGAGTATCGGACGGCGTGGCTCTCGACTACACTATCTAGTTCTCACTGCTTGCCATTTCACGTGAAAGCTCCTCGCACCCGCAAGAATAACATTGAAGTGATCGACAGCTCGGTCGAGGTTGATACATAATCAGACTCAGACGACAAGAGAAGATGGAAGGAGCAATTAATCAATATATTGTCCCAATCCTATAAAATAAAATTTTGGTTATAGAAAGTTTTGCCCTTTATTTTAATTTAAATAAAATAAAATAATATCAAATCCGTAACAACGATAAAGTTATTGTTTCC
Organism: Leuctra nigra; assembly: GCA_934045905.1. Lineage (NCBI taxonomy): Eukaryota > Metazoa > Arthropoda > Insecta > Plecoptera > Leuctridae > Leuctra > Leuctra nigra. The sequence goes on from OW203766.1 coordinate 35,427,758, forward strand.
AACACTAGAAACAAAAACTATGTAACATGATCTCCTTAATTTTTCAAAATAAATCAACATTATTATAAAGTAACATTGAATTGTAAAGATTGAGCAAAATATTTTTATCGAGTGCCCGAGCGAGAAGGGATAACCCTCTCTCTATCTCTCTCTTGGAAAATATTGTAGCTCACATTGCGACACTTCAAGAGTTCACAATACTGCAGTTTATCAAGATAATTAGATATAATATTAATCGACTCAGTGTTTCTACTTCTATGAATATTAATGACTCTTCATCAATAATTATTATTTGATAAAAACGCGGAGGTCTGAGAAGATCATGAGAATATAACATCAGTGTTTACTCTCTCTCTCATGATACGTCTTGCTCTGTCGTGATTGATCATGTATTGTAATGCAAGGCGGGGTCGACGACCCTGGACGGAAGTTGGTCACGTGACGCCGGGACAATGCATTTCCCACAATCCACCTGGCGACTGTCCAGGCCACGAGCACGTGACCCGAGTGCGGGGGCGGCCATCTTGATGACGTCATCACGTCGGACAACTTCCACACATAGGTCTGCACTCGAATTAGTATCACAAATCTTCTTAGCTTGGATTGCAAGAAATACTATAGTATACGTTTGACACGGAATTCGCAGCAGCGAAAAATCTACTTTCTGTTTGGAATTCATATTTTCCACGCTAATTTTGGCTATTTTCTGGCACTATACCTCCATTTCACCCCATATCAATAGAGGAGCAAAGAAAATCCACATTTATGAGGTGTATACATCAATTGATTGGTGATTGTTTTAGCATTTGCCCTCAGGCGCTGAAAGTTCCTCTCCAAATGGAATTCAAATAGCAAGAATTCAAAGTAAATAACAAAGTACTAAATTCATAAAATTTAGTAATTTCAGTCAACATTTAATAGAAAATTTGCAAAATATACTAAATTAATTTCAAATTAAAAATACGTTGAGTAGACACTTTTCAAATAAATGAATAAACTTAGGAGTTCACATTCACAAACTCTAAAGTTTGTGAATTGTCTTGATTATTCCGAAACATCCACCAAACTTAAAAATCGGAAGACATTTATTTCAAAAACTTTTCAATAAAAAATTATTCCCATTGACGTTCAGAAACTATGTTAAGTTTGCTATTATGAAATGAATGATGATGATGAATAGGTTAAGATTTACTACGGTGGAAAGGAGGTGGTCGTGACATATTAATTAGTAGGAACCTGCCCAACATTTGTCTCTCAACGTAGGGAAATCCCGAGCTAGGAAGGAAGATCAGGTGGTATGAATAAAAGACAAGTGTAATTATGTTATATTTATTTTAAAAAAAACACGTTTACATCAAAAGTACGATTCTTACCATCATCTTGAACAGCATCTTCGTTCCCTTGAATTCTTAAAACATAAATATACTATACGTGGGTTAAGACATAAAGCAATATAGAAGAATATAAAATTAGTTTATAGGCACCATTTTTGTTTCTTACTTCATCTCAATAAAGACATATTACTATTTAATTCCATGAAATCGATCTGCATTGATTCGCTAAAAGGAGATTAATAACAGGTTGAAGCCGTGTGAAACGCGACCTGGAAAAGGTCGAGTATTGTATTTGCACGCGGGCTAATGGGCCAATCCCTCACGCTGACATAGTAGGGGAGACCGGGCCACGCTCATTGTACTTACACTTTAGCAAGCAGACAAGAACAAATCGACACGGTTCATATGGAAATACATTTCACTTAGTTTTCATTCAACTCGGAAAATTTGTCGACAAGAGATTGATCTAGATCTGTGAGATTTACAAAATATAATCGTCCTGCACCGACAGAGGTCGATGTCGAACTTCTAGCGAAATAGAATATTAGAATTACAATTCACAACACTCTGTACCACTCGCATGCACAAATTATATTACCTCTATTTCTTATACATTAACAATAGGTGAATAGAAAATAGCTTACAGCTAAGTTATTTAGGTGCTGGAGAAATTGGATCCCCATTCCCCAACTTAATCATTAATGTGAATGAAAAATTTCACGTTGATCATTGGCAGTAATATTCCTGTAGCTTTTCATATGGTAGTGCGTTCATTTTCCCAGAAAATATGTTACGCGATTTTAGTTTCAAATTGCGTAAAACAAGGAAGAGTTTTATTTTGTATTAGGAGGTGATAATCATATCGAACTATTAATGTAATATACGAATATGAATTCATTATTCAATGTTTAACTCGTTTGAATTAAACTCAGTTCTTGTCGAAACATTCGAATGAATGGTTGGAGATCCCTTCTCTAATTAGACGTCTAATTACTCTCAGTATCATTAGTTCTATTCTTCTAGCTGAAACCGACCACTCATCTACTCGCTACCGATTATAATTATACTTAGTTTCTCGTGTTTACAACAAATTATCAAAACGAATACGTTTCAATGCGGCACAAAATAGAGGCTATGTTTCACTATTTGTGAGATCAAGGCTACAATCCTGAATAATTTTAGGTCCCGAATCGATCAAAACTACTAGATTGTACTATAGATTTTTTTCCCGAAATATCAACAATCCTCCAAAAAAATTATAAAATTTTTGTTTATAAATTAACATATTTCCAAACGTTCGTATAATATAATAACTTTCCAAAAGTTAATAACTTCTATATTACTGATGTTATTTGAAATTCGCGATATGTCGCCGAATTCGGGGCAGATTTTGTGGGCTTTTCCCGATCCTCTGCCCGGGGACTTCGAATACAAATTATAACTTATACTTAACATCCTTCACAGTTCCACAAACAACAGCCACAATCTCGGACCTCAACACACTTCAGTGTAACCGAGGATACGTCATTGTAACTGCTATTCGCGAGTTCCAGTTGAAACTAGAGACTAAAACACCGACACAGAACATGAAAATACACACTTACCACTTTGCCACCTGAAAGAAACCTTGCGAATACAAAACAATTACAAAACATCATTTCCAAAGCCACTCAGTTGACATACAAAAGGCCATTCCAATTCAGTCTCAGAAACTGTGTACATTTCAGGATCATTCTAAGCTCGTCCTGAGTGTCAGGATGATTGGTTCTGGACGGGTAACATGACAGTGAGATGTGCGGCTAGACGGGCGGGTAGCGCAGCTGCGGCGTCAGGGACAGGTTCAGGTTGTTCATGGCGTCGACGCAGAAGAGCGCCACCAGAGCCATCTGGAAGGATGATGCGGCTAGACGGGCGGGGGGCCGCGCAGGTAGCGCAGCTGCGGCGTCAGGGACAGGTTCAGATTGTTCATGGCGTCGCAGCAATGCGGCTCCAGAAGACAGGCGACGCAGAAGAGCGCCACCAGAGCCATCTGGAAGGATGATGCGGCTAGACGGGCGGGGGGCCGCGCAGGTAGCGCAGCTGCGGCGTCAGGGACAGGTTCAGATTGTTCATGGCGTCGCAGCAATGCGGCTCCAGAAGACAGGCGACGCAGAAGAGCGCCACCAGAGCCATCTGGAAGGATGATGCGGCTAGATGGGCGGGGGGCCGCGCAGGTAGCGCAGCTGCGGCGTCAGGGACAGGTTCAGATTGTTCATGGCGTCGCAGCAATGCGGCTCCAGAAGACAGGCGACGCAGAAGAGCGCCACCAGAGCCATCTGGAAGGATGATGCGGCTAGACGGGCGGGGGGCCGCGCAGGTAGCGCAGCTGCGGCGTCAGGGACAGGTTCAGATTGTTCATGGCGTCGCAGCAATGCGGCTCCAGAAGACAGGCGACGCAGAAGAGCGCCACCAGAGCCATCTGGAAGGATGATGCGGCTAGACGGGCGGGGGGCCGCGCAAGTAGCGCAGCTGCGGCGTCAGGGACAGGTTCAGGTTGTTCATGGCGTCGCAGCAATGCGGCTCCAGAAGACAGGCGACGCAGAAGAGCGCCACCAGAGCCATCTGGAAGGGCAGAGCCGCGCGGATGATGCGCCACAGCCAGGAGTGACGCTTGTCGGGATCGGAGTCGTCGTCGGGGGACCCAACATTGGCGCCCAACATGTGGCTGCGGCTGGTGGACGTGCGGCGAGACCTGCAGGAGAAACAACGGCTCTAGTAAGCGAGATGGCAAAGTGATATCAAATCTAAACCACACAGGTGCTACCGAGGGGTGAACAACTAAAAATATCAGTGTATCACTTTGAAAAAAAATCACATGAAAATCATAAAAAATTTAAAAAATCAAATAATTATGTTAAAAAATCTAGCAATAAAAAAATCACTCAAGATTTTAAAATAATCACAAAAAAGTAAAATTAAAATTAAATAAATCAATGACAAAAGTAAAAAATATAAAAAATCAAGTGTACACTAAAATTTCGAATTGTTTAAACACTTCTTTTACCGGAATTATAAACGTGGATTCCGCATCTGGATCTCACTATTGGAAACATCTCACAATGTTGTGAATCCATTGACTCGACACATTACAGCTCTCTCAAGAGTCTTCTGGAGGATTTACGATACGAATACGATTCTATATGGCGACAGTAAAACATGTCCTAATTTAAAATGATGTCACCGAGCCATTTCAGGTCGCCCAAACATCAAAGTTCAGGATGCGAGGCCCCTGCTGAGTTGTCCCGTCAGAACATCTAGTTATAATTTGATCAGACCATCCTCGTACAATGGAGGACATATTGCTGTAGCAAAATACAACTAGATTTTGACATTTTAGAATAACCGAAACGGGAAGAGCATATATATTGGTATTACTCGTCTTTTTTACTTATCATCTTCAAATTTCTTCCGACAAGCATAAACTACGATTTAAATTATTATTTAATTGGTGTTTAAAGTAGCACTGTTCTGCAACTAGCCTAATGGCTACGGTTGAGATAATGATCAAGAAAACGTAATGGGTAATGATGGACAATGAGGATGAGGAGGTCGTGGCCTACCCAATACCCTGCTCTAATGTTCATTCGACACGGAATTTGCAGCAGTGAAAAAACTATTTTCTCATTGGAATTCCTCCTTTCCACGCTAATTTGGGCTATTTTTCAGGTGCTACCTCCACCTTCACCCTAACAATAGAGGAGCAAAGAAAATCCACATGTCTGAGGTGTATACGGGTGTATAGAGCATGTTATTGGCATTTGCCCTCAGGCACCGAAAGGTCCTCCCCAGCTCGACTGAGGAAACCACGCGACCTGACATCGGACACTGCGCAATGTTTTCTCGCGCAATACGTGCAGCTTCCGTACACCTCGTGACGTCATGAATCTCGACTGAGGAAACCACACGACCTGACATCGGACACTGCGCAATGTTTTCACGCGCAATACGTGCAGCTTCCGTACACCTCGTGACGTCATGAATCTCGACTGAGGAAACCACACGACCTGACATCGGACACTGCGCAATGTTTTCACGCGCAATACGTGCAGCTTCCGTATACCTCGTGACGTCATGAATCTGCACGTGTGACATTTAATTACGCCTCGTTACCGCGCGACGTGTCTCCATGGCAACCAGCACAGAGGTCAAGTCCACCTGAGCCGCGACATTTCTCAGCCAGCTGGCATCTTCAACGTCGAGGTTCACATAAAACCACGAGGCGTATTTCAACCGGCGCAGAACAATGACTCCTCTTCAATATCATCGAAATGCTTTACGATCATCACGAATTGTCATGACTTTTATCATTGCTGTTAGAGGACATTTTATTTTAGTGTGCCGGTTCCAGGCGGCCATTAAAAAGGCACCCCTCAGGTTTTACGGACGTTCTTTATACCTAATGGCCACTATAATTGTAAGGTGCAATACAGATTTGTATATGGGGACATTTGTACATGTCTCAGAAACATTAACGAAATGATAAAACCAATTTGTTGTTTTGCTCTCCCTCAATTCATCAAGTGTTGGAAAAACTCCTGAATGTGCTAATTCTTGTTGCGCGAGAGAAAAGAGCGAGTAACTTATTCAACAACTGCAATGCAGTTGTGTACTCGGCCGGCAGATGGAGCACATTCGTATGGAAATGCTCGGCCGTTGCCAACTTCACTCCGTCTTGAACGTTTTGCCAACATAAGTTCATTCCGTGCTAAGTTCATTCCGACAATTACTAACAATCAGAGAGCGAGCCAGAAGCAGTATAGGGAAGAGCTCAGTGTAACGCGTTGATAAGCGAGCACGGGTAAAGTGCATCTCGAATTGCAGTGAAAATACGACTTAGCAAGAAAATTTGTAAAATATGACAACATTTTGGTCAAAATGTTGTAAAAAAAACATTATCAGGCAAACATGAGAGGTTAAAAATATTACAGATAAGCATACCTACAAGGCGTAAGAATATTTGTGAAAAATTTCAAAATATGATGACAAACTGTGTGCAAAATTTCAGCTTGATTAGAGGAGCCTCTATCGCACCAACAGGGAAAAGGGGGAAAACAGACCAGAGCCAAAGATGTCAAAGAAAGATGTTCGCTTTGCTCGATTAAAAACTGTATTATAGCAATTATATCATTCATGAGCGAAGAGAAGTGTACAAACTTTTAATTAATTTCAGAAGTACGATCAGCCATCGCCGACTAAATCAACATGGCGTCCTGAACCTCCAATACGCTCTCAACTCTGTCTGCTCTACAAGTGATCTTCCCGCGATCAATGGACCACTTCAAGACGTCTTTCAGCTCGCGACGCCGCACTCTAAGTAGCCTGCAATGACGACGCCGCCTCGCATACAAACAGCCTGATTGAGACGCCCGACGTCCTCGAGCACGCCAATCACAAGCTGACTTATGGCGTCACGACGCTTCTCGCGGAATCAATAGCGTCGGACCAAGCAGAAGGACGAGATACTCTTTTGAAGACGGATGCAATTTGGTTCAAATAGCAAAATGTACGAGGAAATCCAAGAATGGGAGAAGAAAGGAGAGAAAGAAGAAATAATTAATTGATGTCGTGGACGTTTTTGGAACCATCTTGTAATGACATGGCAGTGGTGACGGTTTGTTCCGTTGGAGGTGCTGGTGGCAGTCAACCGCCAGAAGATGAAGGAAGTACATCCTTCGAAACGTCGCGAACGGCCCTTGTCAGGGCCACCAGCACCTCCAACGGAACAAACCGTCACCACTGCCATGTCAAATAATTAATTAATAGGAAGAAAGAAAGAAAGAAAAATGTTTATGTCATCAAGTGGAGCGGTCGCTCCACCCAGCCAAGTCGTACCGTATACACTCACAATCACTCTACATACCGTAAATGCCTCGGTAAATGCCTATATAAACTGAGGAGCAGACCAAACTCTTTTACTGTAAGCAACAACATAACATTTTCGGCCTACTGGATCTCAACAATGGAAAATCTCACATTGTTGTGAAATGTCTTCATTTTGAGATATGGCCCACCTGACAACATAATTACATCACGCGACAACAATCAGTCATGCCGTTTACGAACTAGAGGGACGTGAAAATCGTGAAATTCACCGCTTTCTTCAGATGATTCTGATTCCCGAGAATGTTAAAAACGTATTTGGACAGAAATAAAAAAAGTCTATTGTAATGTCAGACTTTTGGCAGAAGTTTTTGAACTTGCTGTCTGTGTCAGTAAAATGAAGAAAATCATAGAAAGTGCTTACAAATTTTCACATGGATCAGAATTTTATCGGATTTTATTTGTCAGAAAGATAGCATGGAAGAAATTGTAATTCGCTACATATGTTACTTATATTTCATACCACTCAGTTTTAAATAATAAAAGCTAGTATTCCATTGTCCAATATAGATATTCCCAAATTGATATTTGTATTATTTAGCAACGAACGTTGACTAAAGAGATGCAACGCGGAAGAGGCTGCTCGGGAAGAGAGACGCTATGTCAATGCAGAGACGCGTTCTCACGGGCCGTGTCCACGCAGCTTCCCCATCCCCCGGACCACACGCGACGGGCTAATAAGTGATCGAAGTTAATTTACTTTTACGATACTTGTACCTATAATTATCTCTCGCAGTGTGAGTTGCTGGGGCGGTGCGAGTGACCCGAAAACCCGGCGAGACACAATCTGTGTGCCGGCCGAACAACTTGCACAACATACTGGCCGAGTCTATTCATCGGCATATTGGCTGATGCTGAATGATAATGATTAGGAGGTCGTGGCCTACTAGTAGGGAACCTGACCAGCATTTGCCTATCACTCTCGGCTGATGCACACCATGCAAGAATCGCGTATGAAAGGAGAATAGTGGAACGATCGGGGACGCGAATATTTTTCTGGCAAAGACTTCGTAAATGGGAGAAAACATTATTTTTATAAAATTCCAGTTTTAACATTTTTAAAGTGAAATAAATGGTTGATCAAACTAGATTGTGTTTTCAAATGTCATTTACGACAGTTCTGGGATGAAATTGGGGTCGTGAAACGATCTAGAGTGAAAAATGTTCGATTTTTTAATTCGAAATAGAGCATAATTATTTACTGTTACCTAATATATCCTTCATTTTACTGATGTAATAGCTGTCAGAACACAGTATGTATACTATCGTTACACTTCTAAATCATAGTTCTATTTGTATAAACAAGTAAGTTATTAGAGTTTTTGTCACAGTCAATTTACTCCCATTTACGAAGTCTTGGCCAGAAAAATTCTCGCCTCCTGCATTCAAGAGAGCCTTGCTATTTCCTTTTAATCTGAATCTACTTTGCAGAGAGGACGAAACTTTGACAAATGTATGTAAAACTCAAGAATTTTAGCTCCATTACCTATCTTTATTTATGAAATTACTTGTGTATAAAAAATTAATCGAAGGTATAGGTATTCAAGAAGTCAAATATTGAAGGTAAATTGGATTGGCTAAATCGATTTACGTTCAATACCCAATAAGATGCCAATAAGCCGAAATGCTGACTCTCGAAGCTGTTTAAAACCAATAGCCACATTAGAATGGACATATTTCTTGTCAGATTCTATAGCACATGATGCTCTTTAGCTAATCTTCGTCATTGATCACTGCTAAACGTAAGTTTGATTTGCCAGGGCGATTAACAAAACCAGACAACTCTGCACAGGTTTAAAAACCCCGCCAATGTTCCAGATTTTATCTCGTATTAATGACGTTATAGATATTTTAATTGGACGAAAGACAATTACAAGCATTTTAATTGATCCTAGCCCACAGAAAAAAACAATATAAATCATTAAGTGAAAATAATCCTGGCTTCATGTTTAATTATTTCTCTATAAATTAGTCCCCAGTTATTAGTTAAGGCGTGGCGCTGGGCCCGGCTGATTTGCATATGAGATGAATGAGATTGAACTGCGTCGGACTGCCACTGGGCCGCTCCAACCCCTGGTCAGACCTGGACTGGACTTGATAAATGAGCACCGGCGACAGACAAACACCTCATAGTGTGTCTGTTGGCAGAGCAGTAGACCGAATTACAGATTGCAATCCATCATGGTGTACAACTAGGAAAACGCTCAGTGTAACGCGTTGATGAGCGAGCACAGGTACGTGCAAATTCTCGAACCGGAAATGCGTACACAACGCACAGAAAACATATACATCCATATGGAATTGATTATGATATCAACTTAAAAGTGTATGCTTTTCATCGAAACTTTAAAATAGCATCTAAGCACCTGGTTCATAAAGCAAATCAGAATCAATTTTCAATTGGCACTGGAAAACATTCATTTCGATACTTCATTACTGACAGATATTAAAAATGTAAATAACTTCATACGTTCTTAACTGATTGGGATGAAATTTTGTAAAATAAGAGACAATATTGGTCTTAATGATCATGCAAAATATGAGTTTGATCAGAATTATCGAAGACCGTTTTCATTTTTCAGCCTATCAGGAGATATTTATTTAAATTTTAACCAATGAATCTGAGTAACGCGTTGATGAGCGAGCACGGATACGCGCAACACCTCGAACCGAAATTCTGTCTATCGAAAATGTCATTAAAAGCCAATAATTCTAAAATTTCGCCACAGATTTGTATAGAAATCTCAAAACATTCCTAAAATATTGGTCCAAATAACCATGCAAAGCTTTAAGTTGATCAATTGAACCTTTATGATTGAACTGTTCCGTGTTAATTTTCAAAAATCACAGGATCTCCTTCAAAAAATATACCTGAGACCACTCATATGATATAAGTGTGTCTACACAATATCAGATCGACTGTTGAACGGTCATTATCAGTTTCATTTGCGTTTGAAAGTTTCTGCTCTAACTACCTTGCCTTGAACTGAAGAGTCGAAGTCGCCGTGAATTTGACAGCCAACACGCTAATAGTCCGTAAAATGTCAATAACGTTTGGATTTAAACACAGATTAGTATGAAAATTGTCAAAAATGCAGATAATGTTGGACCCAACCATCATGCGAAGTTATAAGTTGATCGTTCAATCGGTTATAGTTTAAATTTCTAAAAACACAGGAAAGATGGTTTTAAATTTTAACCAATGGGAGGATTTGGCTGAAACTTTGTTTGATTGGGTACAATGTTGGGGGTAATGACTTGTCAAAATTTCAATTTGATCAAAACAACCAATCGAAAGTTAATTTTTTTTAAATTTGAACCAATCAATGGATTTCAAAAAAATTAGGGTCTGCAACAATCAGAAATGTTACGTACATGTGTGCAAAATTTCAGCTCGATCGAAGAAAAACTCTGACCTGTATATCGTCAGTAACAGAAAAAAAAAAAAACAAACAAAAAAAAAACAGAGGTCCGTGCCAAAAGAGCCAAATGGAGACGCTCGCTTCGCTCGCTCAACAAGGATCAACACTGGGACCGCTTCTATTTAGGCTGTAGGTCGAACTTTCGTAATCTCCAGTTAGTTTGGACCGAAATGTATGTGAATATTCTTAAATTATTAATTTATACATACGCTTGCAGATAATCTAATACTTTTTTTGTCGCATTTGCGTCTAATAAAATAATTATAGATCAATGCATTTCGTATGGTCAAATGAGACTGACATTTTGAATTTTTACTAATTCATCTCTAGGTTATCTAACATTCCACGAGTTAAGTTTCTTATTTAAATTTCCAATTCATAATAATATGCAATTACAGCCTTCAAATAACATGAATTGGTCTATGCCCGCATAATCTAAAGTTGTTTTATTTTTAAAAGTATCTGATAGAAAACAACAGTGCAAAATGAGTCGCCATTATAATAATGGACCAAGTAATTGATGAAACAACTAGCCCAATGAAACGTATCTAATAAGTCACACACATACAAGGCAGTGGCTCATTGAAAGCCCCTCGAGGTTGTGTGATGAATACGTTGTTAATTCAAGAAAGTCAAATTCGGACCCGGACGGATGACTGATCGTCTCTTCTGTTTGATTAACCGACGAACAGAAAAACAACAAACACGTGGTTCTTCTGATTACCGCCGAGCATGACCAATTGTTCGACCCAGAGCGTCTTTAAGGGGGTCGGATACCACCGACATTGTCGAACCTTGCAATGTGGAGATTTGCTACAAAAATGCGAATAAAGCGGGAGAGATAAAATTATTTTTTAAAAGACGAGTTTGAAGAAGGAAGGCGGATATTGAATTTGTATGAAAAATAAGTGGGAATTTTAAATGATTACACCATAAAAATATTGTCCAAACTCTAACATTTGTTTCCATTTCTATATGTCAAAAATGTTATTATTCCATAGAAATTAATTTTGTAAAAAATCACGAGTAAATTTTTAAGATCACTTTCGCAATAGAAAGTGAAAGTGACTGAAATGTAGATTGTAATGAAATTTGAAAGGAAATAATGGCTATTAAACGGCGACGTATTCAACCCCCTTATAAACAGAAGAAGCGGTGTAAAAAGCGCGTGATATTTATATCTGTCTCATCTTCAATCGGCGAGGCAGTCTCATTAATCTGGTGATTAATACAACAATGCCGAGCTGTGACGTCAGTTGACTGATAGCTCAGTCCAGGGAGCACCCTAGACCATCACTCTAACCTCACTATTGCTTTCTGTTTAACTCCACTTTTGGCAAGCTCTTCTAGCTGAACATGCCAATTCCTGAGCCGTAGAAAGTCTGGGATTTTGAAAAGCTTAAGATTTTTAGTCTTACCTATTTTAAAAAACATACAAATAATTAATATGCAAGTTTAAAAAAAAAAAAGGTTACACACTATTGAAGTTACAGTTAATAAAAAAAGGATAAACCAGAAATTGACTTATATTTGAAGAATTGATGTGGAGCTACTTCGTGGGAATCAGGCTCGGAATTAGGTGAATTTATGTTGTCGGTCCACAATTTTACTTGTGGTCTAGAGGCACAAACGATGTTTTAGATTTCTGAATAACACCGAAATTAGTGGCCATGAGTAATTTATTTTTGTTTTCTCAAATGTCTCTAACTTTTTTCTCTTTTATCAAACATTCCTGAAAACTGCACACATTACATTTTCATATGTTTTCCATAATGTGTGAAAGTTTCAGCTCTTTATCTTGTATAGTTCTGTTGTAGTGACCTCGCAAACATTTCTTGCATTTCTTGCGCCACCCAGTAAATTTATAATAGTGGTCAAATCTTGCACTGTTCTGGAATTAGGCTAAAGGCGACGAACGAATGCTTATGAAGATGACGAGGAATGGATGAGGATGGCCGGTGGGAAGGATGCGGTGGCGGGAACAGACGACCTCTAGCGCTGCAACTAGCTGCGCGGGCGTGGGAACTTGTCTCTGCGCAGGAGTGATCAACGACCAGCAAGATTGACGAGCAAGGTCACGCGGCTAATTACCCTCGCATTACACTGTACTGTGCGCGGCTCGTGTTACACGATGTAACTGGAGACATTAACAGGTGGCCAGGTTCATTCACTCGACACGGTAGGCGCTGCATCACAACAGGTCCTTAGGGGCCACATTTACATTAAAAAAAATGCAGTCATTGTAGCCTGAGGTTAGTGTAAACTGAGGAAATTAGCCCCGAAATTAAATTGCCGTATATACCTCATGGTAATACACCGAGTTTTCTGAAGTGGAGCTTAAGCTAACTGTAGCTTAAACTGATGGTTATACCGGCCCTAAACCCTTACAAAAGTCACGTCACCTTTCCGTTCAGGAGCAAGTTGGCTCACTCTGGACTCCGGAGGTACGGAGTTCGATTCCCGCGACCTTGTCCTGAGTTTCCTTTGCGTTTCCACAGTCGAGAATCAATGATGGGACGGTTCCCTAACAGGCACGACCATCTCCTTCCCACCGTCCATCCTCACCTATTCTTCATCATCATGCAATAGTCGGTATTAGCCTAGTTGTAGATCAGTGCGACGTTAAATACCATTAAAACAATATTACATGACTGATAAGTCGTTTATAAACATTAAAAACAAGATAGCACGATTACGTTCTAATAAAACATCTTCTGAACATTATGAATATCTCTAATAGATTTATAATGTAATATACACGGGGTTATTACGTCATGGGATGTAAATGACCGTCGGATTAAATTAACAAGTAATTAATGTTTGAATTAATTAAACCGGCCGGCACGTCGCCGTGTTGTGGTTGCAGAGTTCAAGTTCTCCATTAGCTCGGTGTGTTTACAAAGTGCAGCTGCATGTGCATGGATGCAACTGCATGGGATGTGCAACGCTGCATTGCCGGGGCGAATGGTGACAAATGTACATCGCACGAGAGTTCATTGCAAACACGTTGGACTTGGATGAAAGATTCATAGTTTGAGAAGTGGTTATAAAAGTGAGACCCAAAAACTAAAAAAGGGCACATAAAAGGAGACAATTCCCCGAAAAAGGCCTGTAATCCAATTATGCCCAGGATTTATACGTGATGCCATTTGGTTGTTCCATTAGCAAGTATTAATTTTAGATGCACATATACATTATTTTCTAAATTTTATTAGTATTTTTCAGATATAATCTGAATTATTAGTAGCAATAGGATTTTAATCTGAATTTGGGTCACAGATTTTTCCTCTTAATTTTGGTACTTTTTATGTTGTTAAAAAATTTGCAATATTTACCTATTGTTTCTTAATTTTCTTTTAATTTTCGGAAAGTTTTAAAATTATTTTTGTGATTATTTTTGAAGTGTTTGATATTGACATGAAGAGCGTCCTACCTTGGCGGAGAGGTCTTGGTTCGAGTGAGGTTCGCTGTGCGCGGCACCGCTACGGCCGGCAACACTTGCTCGTGGACCGGGTTCGAGCGCGCCTCCACTTGCACCGCGGTCCGAACGATCAGGTCGCGACACGTTCGCTGCAGGCTGCGCAGGTCGCTCTCCGTCTGCTCAATACGCTGCAAACAAACGGAAATGTTAGGCAACGGCGATTAAAAATAATAATCATGCTCAGTGGACGATGCCACAGAAACTAATGATGTATAACCTCCTCTGACTTGATGCATTGGCATATTGTAATGCCTGACTTTTATGCTATCTACTCCCCGTGAGAAAGATATTAGAATCCGCACACAAAAACTAAATTCTTGGGAAAAGTATGCGTATTTACAACTTTTGATGTGTTAGTGTAAAATATTGTATACTCTCAAATTATTTATAAATAATTTTTTTATGTACCAAAATATTTTTTTTTTTTACTTAATGTGCAAGTGTTGACCTTATTTAAACGAAATATATTGAATAATAAGGGGAATAAAAAGTTTTCGAGGGAAAATTGACCCTCTAAACTCTCCTAATAAAGTTAGGCGAGTTCAGGGATCCCCCACGGCTCCCCCACGAAGCTCTGCCCTCCACTGACCTTGGCCATGTTCTCCAGCACTGCGCTGCCCGGCGCCAGGACGCCCTCCAGATGTCTGGCGAGGCGTCGCAGCGCCTCCAGACGCCGCTCTCTCTCGCTGAGCTCCTGCTCGCTGCCCTCGTCGGAGATGCCGCTGTCGGAGAGCGAGCCGCCCTCCGTGGCGACCAGCGTCATCGTGTTGCTGCCGGTGGAGCTGTCGTCGAGCACAGTCGCGCCCTGCAACATCAACAGAACACGCGCGCATGAAGCACCATTTCTTCAACAACTTCTGTGTCACATTACCATTTTTCATAGAATCTTGTATTTTGAAGCAACTTCTTGTCACAGAACTTGATATCACTTAGAACATGTTCCAATTTCCATCAAGAAGTGTGGCACAGAAGTTGTTCAAGAAATTGCGCCGTGTAAAAAGGGCTTTAAGCCCCATTTACACGGTGCAATTTCTTGAACAACTTCTGTGTCACAAAAGTTCTGCACATGTGCAGATTCCCTTTATCATCTCAAAAGTGATACTGCGCACGAGCAGAACCTCTGTGGCACAGAAGTTGTTCAAGAAATTGCACCGTGTAGGTAAATTAGGTCTTAGGCACATGATGAGAATCAATGGTTATCGTCGCAATGTTATGCAACTGGACGAATGATTTTGGTGACGATAAATTATCTGAAGTATAGGTAAAGCTATATATGCTGGGAGGCGGTCGTCGCTTATTAGGGAACCTTTGCAGCATTTGCCTCGCAGCAAAGGGTAACCAAAAAAAATCGTTTTTTTCTGCAACAATGTTTATTGATGTGGCAGAAGTGATCTCAAATTGAACACCTCCCATCTTGACGTATATATATATTTCTGCTTCCATTAATAAATTAATATCGCTTTGAATAAAACAAAAACTAAAATCATACATTTTATTTTCACGTGACAAATGGTAGAATAAAAATGTCAAAAATATTATAAGTGCCGTTACAAAATAGAGAAGTACGAATTAATCCATAATTTTTCTAGAGTGAACAAGCTGGGTGATGCTTGGTGTACATCTGGCACGGGTTCGGTGCACGGGAACGGACAGGGCGAGAACGCGGCACGGGAAGTGGGTGAGGGTTAAAGAGGGCAGTGGTTGTTAATGGCGGCGCTCATCTCGGTGTGCAGGGCACGTCCCAGGCAGGCGGGGGGCCCGTGCAGGGAGGGGGGCAGGCATTGAAATACACGCGGAATTAGGGGCATTACGCAGGGACATTTCACAGAGAAACTAAGAACAGGGAAAGCGCAGAGAGGCGAGTGAAAAAACCGACGGCTGTGCGATCTTATATAACTTTTCCAGCCAACTTACAACATTAAGAAATTACAATTTTAACTGACATGATTCAACGTCTTCAAAGAAACTACATAATTTGTCTAGTGAAAACAACTAAAAAAAGGACAGTAAGACGTTTTTGTTATATTTTTGAGAGGTTTTAACTCATTTTAGAGTGATTTACACTCAATCAAATTTTAGTGCGAGATATTTTTACCAAGTTCTTATTGTCACGACGAATTTTCCTCACCCGGTAACGTGTGGTCTACTACAAAACGATTATTCCGACACATGTTTTCAATAAAAACATAGATACAAAATGTGAGCAGAAATTAAATGAAATCAGATTGGAGTGTTGTCTGTTGTCACAGGCTTGCTGCGTGCTAATATTGTCAATAGCGAGCATACGCTCTGCCCCGCTCTCTGGCAGCTCGAGCGCTAGGCGGCGAGGAGCGCGGCCCTGTGAGCGCTTGGTATGCGCGCCACGCTTTTCATTATGCGCCGCTCGTCTTCCCGCTCCGCTCCTGTAGGAGGAGGGGGACGTCAAGACGCTGGCAGGAGCAGGACACATCGACACTGTACACCTGCTGTGGCGTCGTGCATCTCTCTTGCACTAGTTGCTCGCCGTGCTCGTGCATCTCTCTTGCACTTACACTACTTGCAATACTTGCAGGAAGTACGCGCGCGAGTAATTGCCCAGCACACGGTATAGCAATACAGCGATATGAGGCGGTTAGAATATAATCTAAATCAAACTGCTCTATTTACGGATGTACGAGATTGCATCTCGAAAGCTTAAAGTTTGTCAAACAAAGTTCATTTAAAAGAGGAAAAACTCGAGCTACACAGACGGCAAAGATGGAGTTGCACCAACTAAACAACTGTAAAAATGCATAAATACCCTGAAAATGGGGCTGAGGTGAAAATATTATCGAAACGTAACCGTTTTAGATTAATAATAAAATGTATTGTTCATTTGTTGAATTCAACTTCGACAGTAGTGTTCATTTTCCAGTTCTCGTTTCTATATTTTTTTTAGTATCTACTAATAATTTGATTAGTACTCTAATAAAAGTTAACAGACTACAGGTTCAAATAATTAGAGTTGAGTTTTATTCCAATAAGGTTTAGAAAAACGCTCACATTTCTCACTCAACTTTCAGTAAATTTAAACAAACGATCTGCAAAAGTTCAACTCCAATTAAAAAAGAAAGTAGTCCAATGAAAGCCACGATATTTGTAACAAAAGTTCCACCGCGAAAGCATTCTTTAATTCATGTAAATTGTCAACATTCCCCCCGGCACATAAGTATCAATCCCAACGTAAAAGTTAAAACGATTCCAACACTTTCTTCCATCGCGATCTCCGGTAATAGTTTTCACCAGATAACACCCGGCGGATAATCCAGCCGATATCTCATTGCCGGTCCATTAAACACACACCTAGCACTCGACAAATAAAGAAAACAGATTCGAACAAACCGACTCGCGCTCTACTTTATATGCAAATCACTGATAGCAGAAGGAAATGGAATCTCTAAACGCTTCTGCGTCTCGGAATCGACATAATAAATCATGGGAACACACACTACTGTCTAATAATGTGAGGTTATAATATGCTCGGGGTTGGCGGATATTCAAATTGAGTTGAGTGTGGGGGGGCGGCATTCCGGGGATGTTTTCTGAGATATTACTCCCCCGGGGAGCTTGTGGGGGGGGGGGGCTGTGATCTTCACGTGATTAATTTCATCAACATAGGTTGAGATAAGACGGGTTGTGTTTGCTTAGGGAAGGTAAAAACCAAAGGATTAATTGGAGGGGGTTCGATTATTTTAAAATATGTTTAGCGGTGTTTAATGTCGCACTGTTCGTTAACTAGACTGACGGTGATTAATGAATGATTATGACGTAGATAGGGAGATGATGAGCAGAGGTTGACTAGCAGAACAATATCCAGGATGTGACGAGGTAAAAGGCACCCCGTAAAATAGTACAGCGACAGAAAAAGCAAGGAAAATGAGTGAAAATGTTTACATAATATGACAAAGATCAAGTAAATGTAGATGCAATGCAACAGACGTTGCGTCCGCAAGTAGATATTTGCAAATGTCAGTCCTCAACACCACAAGACCGTGAGCTAATAATCTTATGGACGGAATCCAGTAGACTCTGGTCACTAGCGTCGATAAATGTAGACATTCTTTTGAGCATGAGGCCATAAGTGGGATCAATCGCAGGATTTGCCTTGGACTGATAGATTCCACGATAAATGCACAGAGGTCATCCCCGGCCACAGAACAAGGAGGTTGTATAACATAGGGGATAGCAACATACCTTGGCGGCGTCGTGGCGGTATCTCTCCTGCTTCTCGCTGAGCACCTTGGCGACGTCCATGACCGACGTCGCGACGTCCTCGCCGCCGCGCAGCGCCGTGTCCAGCATGTGCAGCGTGCGCAGGTCGCCGCGCAGTGCTACCTGCAGGTCGCGCAGGTGCGCCTCGAACTCCTGCCACGTGTCGGCCACGTGCTGCAGGCTCGCCAACCTCACGGACACGCTGGAACAGAGCAGACGACATGACCAACTACTCTTCCTCTCTGTACATCATTCCAATCATTTGCCTCACGACACGGAAACCCTCAGACAGAAGGACGACCGCAAGAATCGAACCAGGGAACTCCACGATGAACATAAAAAGTGAGCCATACAAGTTTACTATAGACTTCAAATGGGGGTTCAAGAAATGGGCCAATTTATGTAGATTCTTGCCCTCCTCTCGAGATGCAGAGAGTATATATCGAAGGTGGGAAGGAAGCGGTCGTGGCTATAGGAACCTTCCCATCATTTGCTTTGTTAACTCGAACTCGATCTGGAAGCTCTGCCGCGGGAATCGAACCCAACGCGAGTCCAGTGCGCTAACGCCCGAGCCAACTCACCCCTTTCTCAGGTCATTCTGCCCTGAATCCAGAAGAACCCTCAAGAGACGAACTGCTTATAAACATCACGTCTTGCTAATCCTCCTGTATGAGTGATTAATATTCCGAGTCCACCCCGCTTGACCAGCAACCCTGCTTGACCAACCCGCGGGCTGATCTTGCGCGCTGACCCTTGCCTCGGGCGTGTTGACCCCGCGTCTTACCCTCCTGGTCAGTGTTGACGCAAGTAATGAAGTCCAAGACGTCACCCCTTTACCGCGCACCCCTGCCCCGCCCGGGGGGGGGGGGGCTTCTTGAATACAACCCTCACGTCGACTTACAGGGCGGAGGCAAATAACAGTTCATTTCGATCTAAACCGGTATTTTATAGGAAACATTTTGTAGTCCACAGCAGGGAAAAACTTATTTGTCACCTCTGTAGCTATGGAATACAAATTTTCGATTTTAAATACTGTTTCAATGTCTAAGTAGAAATTAATTTTTAACGCAAATATGTAAGAATTTACCAATTTGATATCATTCGTAATTCACTGTTTTACGTTCATAATTTTTCAGTAGGTTGGTGTTATTGAAAAAAATACAATATTCAGTAAAAATCGACCACTCATTAACGTTTATCAAAAAATTAGTCGTCATATTTCATTTGTCACCGCGAAACAACACTAAAGACACCGAACGACGCTCTCTCCAAGTTATCTTCCGCCTCCGTCTCTCTCAATTCCATTAGTCAGCCGACGCCTCCACAACGACGCCGTCAAAACCCCTCTCCGTCGCGACGTCCAGCCCTCGTCGGGTCCAGCAAGATGTCACAGCATCCCGATCAAAACACAATCTGCCCTCAAACTGCAGAATGATGACGCGATTAGGTAGCAATATAAAAAGTTGCGAGATCCCTGGGACCATTACACGGACATCTCAATTAAATACGAAAATAATATTTGGAAGAGGTTTTCTGATATCGACGAGTGACATGGAATCAGCGGAAAACTGGAAAATGCTTACAATAACGCGTTTATACGCGACTTTGCTTGCAATATTGTGAATTGACGGTATCTGTAGACCGTAAAATGGCAAGTATTAGAAGAGCCAAGGTTCAATTAGAAAATCTGTGCGAATATATTTGAAAAATCTGACGATTATAATAAAAATTTTGCTTTCGTGATGCAAAAAGGGCAGAATGCTAACCCGAGAAAAAAAAGAAGCTAAATGAATAGCCCGTTAAAAATAGTGCAAATTGGTCAGATTTTTTTTTCCAACCAGACACTTTCAATATTATTATATATTTCTGAAAGATTTTTTTCGGAGATTTAATTTTTCTAATGAAAGAATGGAATATTAAAATGAATTAGATCGGCAGGTAGTGCCGAGTGTAGAGTAGAGTGTCATATACCTGTTGAAAGTCTCGTCCCAGATCCTGTAGAGGTCGGCGACGTTGTCCTTGAGCACGGGCGTGGGGAAGCCGGTGTCCGTCTGGAAGCGATGTACAGCGACGTTCACGTCCAGGAGCTGCGTCTTGCGCTCCTTCAGGCACGACAGCTCGCACTGCAACAACCACCAATCATGATTCTTACATCGTCAGGGACAACTGGGAAGATGTGGGAAGAAGCTGGCATGAATTCTAAAATTTTTAGATATTTGGTATTCATAGATATTTATCGAAATCAAGTATGGTTTTCCACTCAGTTTGCATTCAGGAAAGGTAAGAAATGTTCTATTATAATTTTAATGAGGCATAAAAACAGGAAGTATAGCAAACCAGAAAAAAACACTCCGTGTAAAAAAGGCAGCCAAGTCTCTTTACTTTAAAAAAATTCAACACCGAAAAGGAGTGATATCAAAAAAGGAGCCAAGTCAATGACATTTCCAAATATTTAATCGTATTTTTGAAATAAAAGAATAAACACCGAGAAATACTTTACAAAAGGACTTGGCGCATCGTTTTTTTAAAGACCTCATTCAATACTAAAAGTGGAAAGAAATTTAAAGTAGGTACATTTTCCTCTTTCTATTAGAGCCAGAAACTATGAATCAAGCTACTTTTAGTAATGGCTATTTTATAGTTTTGTCAATGGCGATAGTAGAAAGATTTCATGCTGTAATAGATAAGTAATATAAGGGTGGAAGAATGAAATAACAATTGGAAGTGGGCTCATACATATTCTTATAGCACTGTTAATATGGTGATATTAGAAGGGTATCTTTTCATACTTTGATCTTGACTGAAGGAAATCATGAAACGTTGTCAAATAATTACGAACTGTCTTTGGAACACTATTATATATTTTTGAAGTGTCAAGTGTATAAAGTTAAAATTTTTAATAGAAATTCAATGTGACTATGTACTTTGTGAAATGTTTTGTTATAAAATGTGGATTAATAGAAATGTATTTCATGATGAGAAGGTTTAACGCATGAGACTTAATTATGTTGACCACGAAACAATATTACGAAGATAACTAACTATTGTGTATTTATAGAAAACATAGGCAACAAGTTTTATCGCGTACGTACATATTCTAATAGATAATATTTTACAGTAGGTATATGTATAATATGTAATTGAAAGATGTTTCCCTATTATTCTAAAAATTCTAAATTACGGTTGTATATCAATGGCATATGCTTATGAATCAAAAAATGAATTTAAAAAACGATGCGCCAAGTCCTTTTATAAAGTATTTCTCGGTGTTTATTCTTTTATTTCAAAAATACGATTAAATATTTGGAAATGTCATTGACTTGGCTCCTTTTTTGATATCACTCCTTTTCGGTGTTGAATTTTTTTAAAGTAAAGAGACTTGGCTGCCTTTTTTACACGGAGTGTTTTTTTCTGGGATATCACTTCTTTTGTTAGTTTATTCATACAGCTTGTAGCACATGTCCGAGCAGGGACTAATTTCTTTAAAAAAATACGCCTCAACCGATTTGCTTACTAAGAAAAGTTGCGTTTGGTATAAGATGAAAATGATTATCCAAGAAGAATAGCTTAAGTTTCGTTATAATCGATCCAGCCGTTTTCGATATATGACGTCACTTCCGGTTTTGAAATAGCGGCCGAAAATAATGTCGTCTTGAATTCATAATTATAAGTCCTACATAATTGCACAATTTGGTTGCAATCGGTACAGACGATTTCGATATATGACGTCACTTCCGGTTTAACCAATGGCGGCCGAAAATGATGTCGTCTTTTTATCCATAATTATAAGTCCTACATATTTCCAAAATTTGGTTGCAATCGGTACAGACGTTTTCGATATATGACGTCCCTTCCGGTTTTAACAATGACGGCCGAAAATAATGTCGTCTTTAATTCATAATTTTTAGTCCTCCATATTTCCAAAATTTGGTTGCAATCGGTACAGACGATTTCGACATATGACGTCACTTCCGGTTTTAACAATGGCGGCCGAAAATAATGTCGTCTTTAATTCATAATTATAAGTCCTACACATTTCCAAAATTTGGTTGCTATCGGTACAGCCGTTTTTGATATATGACGTTACTTCCGGTTTTAACAATGGCGGCCAAAAATAATGTCGCCTTTAATCCATAATTATAATTCCTACATATTTCCAAAATTTGGTTGCAATCGGTACAGCCGTTTTCGATATATGACGTCACTTCCGGTTTTAACAATGGCGGCCGAAAATAATGTCGTATTTCATTCATAATTATTAGTCCTCCATATTTCCAAAATTTGGTTGCAATCGGTACAGCCGTTTTCGATATATGACGTCACTTCCGGTTTTAACAATGGCGGCCGAAAATAATGCCGTCTTCAATTCATAATTATTAGTCCTACACATTTCCAAAATTTGGTTGCAATCGGTACAGCTGTTTTCAATATATGACGTCACTTCCGGTTTTAAAAATGGCGGCCGAGAACACTGCAACCTTGAATTTATAATTATTTACAAAGTAGGTTTACTAAATATCTATTTAAAAGTATAAAGTGGTGAATTTTGTGTCAATTATCATATTTATGACGTCATTTAGCATATTTATGACGTCATTTCCGGTATAGGTAATAGGAAAACAATCTAGTTGATACTTTATGAACGACCATCTGAATTCATAATCCCTATATTTCCGTAAAATCGGTCTTGCCGTATGTAATATATGACGTCACTACCGGTTTCATTTAGTGGTTCCTGCCGCCATTTCCGGTACCGTTAATTTGTTTATTCATTTTTCACAATTGAGTTTCAAAAAAAGTTGCAGAATGAATACGCAGGAGCTAGTTCAGTTGCAAACGGTACAGGCGTTTTAGATATATTACGTCACTTCCGGTTTCAGGAATGGCGGCCGAGAACACTGCCTCCTTGAATTTATAATTTGTATTGTCTATGTTACAATGTAAGTTACTTATGTATGTATTTTAAGTATAATTTGTTGAAATAAGTTAAATATTGCGTATTTATGACGTCACTTCCGGTTCAGAAAATAAGAAAATAATAATTTTTTTATTGATACTTCATATAGATGACCGTCTAAATCGAATGGCGCTAATTTCGTTCTAATCGGTCCAGACGTTTTTGAGATATGACGTCACTTCCGGTTTAAAAATGCCGGCACAAAAAATCACAAGAGGCAAGGTATCATCAGACGCCAAAAGTGCATATGTGGTAAAAATTTCAGGTTGATCGGTTCAGCCGTTTAGGCTGTGGCGGTGATAGCAACGTTTCCTGATATCTGAATCATCATCATCAGATAGCTTTTAAAAGGGGTGTAATTTCACTGTTTTCACGGCCCTCTAGCACCCAAACGGCATAACGTATTGTTCCCAAATTTGGTATATGTTGTCAGGTGGACCATAGCTCGAAATTAAGTTATTTCGCAACAATGTGAGATTTCCCAATTTTGAGATCCAGTAGGCCGAAAATGCCATGTTGTTGCTTACAGTAAAAGTGTTTCGTCTGCTCCTCAGTTTATTAGGCATTTACGGTATGTTGAGTGAGTGTGAGTGTATAGTACGACTTGGCTGGGTGGAGCGACCGCTCCACTAGATATACAAGATAATATGAAAAGAGCGTGGAAATTGGTGAAATAATATATTTGCAACTATTTATTGAAGAGACGAGGGCACATATAGCGGAATGCAATGCGCATATTCTGTAAAAGGCGCGTCGAAGTAATGCTACAAGATTGAGACATTGAAAAACAATAAAAACGCTAGTACCTAAAACCGGGCCTTGAGGACCGCCCAGAAGTACGTCTCCGATGCAAATGCAATTACAAGGAATCAATCGAGAGAATTTGCTTCGAAAAAACATTTAATTGAAAACACTCTTACGTCCGAGCGCTGGCTGCTTGCTCCCGGAGAGCCAAGTTATTTGTTTCACCGCGTTGAATAGATAATCAAGTGCGGAGTTGCTATTCAAACGACGCGTCTGGTATTGGGTCATTCCTAAGCGTATTCGTCCCCGAGGAGGCTGCGGGGGTCATCGCTGGACCAAGTACTGAGATCATCCCCAGTTTACTGCCCTCGGGAGTGCAAACAACCCCTGTAGGGCGGGTTGCTGCTACGTAGGCGGACTGACCTCATAGTGAGATACACCATCAGGTCAGGTGGACAGGGGTGGGTTTCTCTAATCGATCGGATCAATCATTTAATTTAGAAAGAAAATATTGCAGCTCAAAAAATCCAAATACGATATTCTCAAGAAAGGTGTGAGTTTTGTCAATTGATTGTATATCTACAAACCATCCGACAGTGATGTATACTACCATGTTCTGATCTTTGCTTCGAACGTATTTCTGATATAACTTGAGTAACTATTATTGAGTCTTCTGGATATCTTGAAAAGTTTTATTACTGTGGATTTTATATCCTGCAGGATTTAAATTTTATAAGCATTATTTTAGGACAATAAAAGAAGATTACTATGCAATCCTGAATTGTTTTAAAAAATAAAACAATACGCACTTGCGGTAATTTAATGGGTTTGCATAAAATAGTACGATAATTCTTTATATTCATGATATTTAGCCATCTGTGTTGACTTTTCTTTATTTTTTTTCTCAATTTTGTTTATTGGTCTGCTTTAAATTTACATTTGGTGAATTATGAATTGACAAATTGAAATCGAATTAAAAGCCGCCGACGCAATTTACATGATTCTAATACTAAAACACTGTTTTACAAACGTAAACTGACCATCACAGGAATAACAACAATGTTTTTCTACCCTAGTGACGTCAAGTGAATCGACAAATATTCTAAAACAAACCGAGCGATATCGCGCATCTGTATTCTGTGCGTGCGAGGACGGGATCACGTGATCACGTCCAGCGCGCGTCTGGGGAGCAATTGCGTGTCCGCACATCTTCGTGGACCGCAGCATCCAGTCTGGATTATACATGACACTTCACGAGATGACGCGGCACAACACGTTCAATATTCAATTTAGAAGCGTCAGAAGTTTCTTGTTTTTGTAACAATTTTTAGAGACTTGTCCCGGCCTTTTTATTATATTTATAACAACCGTTTCAAATATTTGAGTATATAAACGTGACAAATACTGGTCTGGAATTATTTCAATATTTGCTAAAGAAATTCATCGAAGGAAGGTGTATGCATTTTCTAGTCGTAAGGGTCAATATAAGGAACAGAATGTTTTAAAATGTAAAATACCGGAAAAATATTATTTAATAATATCAAGATTTGTAAAACCGGGTAAATCTATACCTATTCAGAGCGGCATTTATTTCATCGTCTTATGATCTTATTAGGTACCTACAACTATCGGGAGGTTATAGCTTCAGAGTCCAAAATATTAACAGAATAAATTTCGTGTACAACAAACGTCCCCAATAAAAAATAAAATAAAATAATTATTAACATAATAAATTACAAATACGATTTGAGTTCTGAGAGCTTGGGATCTGTCTGTGATGACAAACGTCTCTTCAGCTTGCATTGCTTCAGCTTGATAGAAACTGACTAGGATCGGTTCAGGAGGTCGAACTGCGTACAAAAAACCAGATTCGTTACTCCTAATGGTAAATCGACAAACTGTACTCGCATTAAAAATGCAGTAATTCTATTGTAGTGGCGGCTGTGTGTAATAAAGCATTACGACCAATTAGCCGAGTCCAGCGCTGAGCTAATGGCAGTGGACTGTATAATCACGCTGTTTGTAATCCGCGATGAAACCGCATTAAATCTAATAGCTGTTACTCTCCAATCAGCGACATTTGCCTAATGGATTAATGAAAGCGGGATATTTAATAACAATGGGAATTATAAAAATTCACATTGAATTCAACAAACAACAGCCTGGCCATTAAAAAAGCTAGCCAATGACTGTCAAAATGTTTGGCTATTCTTAAAAACAGGTTTGACTATTACATAAAAAGAGTAATTTGTGTGTGTGTGTGTTTTTTACCAAATAATTGACGAAAAAGAACATATTGGGACAGAGGTGCATTTTCATCATTTCAATACCCTCTTGACCACACTGTAAAAAAGTACAGTGTGGTAAATCAATGTAATAAATGTAATGTATATGTAATATACACCAATGTACAATGTACACCAATGTAATATGTACCAATGTAATAAATCTAAGGTGCTATTAAATGTTTTGTTACTTTTACCACAAGTACAGCTTCTATATTATTAGTAAATAAAATGTTCGTGTTTTTTACAGTGCACAAAATATATGGTATTGATCGAATTTCTGTTCTTCCTAATCATCGGATGTGAAGAAATCACTCATTTACAACATCAACTCTGGTTTCATTCACTAACCTCAAAACTGACAGACAATTCAAACCAAATGCTTTGACAAGATTAACTTTTGACAGTTTTCAAAAGTGTCACATTAGCTCTGCAAACTGCTCTTTGAACAACCCGATCTATGCGAAAGCATAAACGCGATGAAACAATAATTCCTTCCACTTTGACAGAGAAAAAAATTAGATGCGAACATCGAATAACGTCAACTTTACATTCCCATCTGTGGAACATCACATTTCAATTGAATAAAAATAACCAACATGTAAATTCCGCTAGGAAAGCGTCGAACTTCCTCTGCGTCCCCCCCTCCTTGCGAGTGCATCGCGTGAATAATAATGCACCGCGCCGCTTGCTATGCAGTGACAGTCGTCCCGAGTTTCAGCAGTCGATGTGTGCGCATTCCTCGTCTAATTCACTTTGCAATCAACAGCCAATCAATCGATTGCTGATCGAAGTTTCCATGCCGCACGAAGCCGGCGAGCGCGTGGCGGTGAATGCGGAATCAGGAGCCGGCATTCCGTTCGACTCCAGGCTATACATAGACTACAGGCTGTTCGTGTTTCATTGTACAAGCACGCATGAACACGGGAAATGGTCCACTTTGGCGAGCAATTGAGGAACACACTTAATTTGTGTATATTAAAAACAAAGGTGGGCCCAAATTAATCCTTGGAGAACACACGATGAAAATGTGAATTCCTAATAGTGTTTTAGACTTGCAGAAAATATTGGCTTTTCCGATTCCTCGATTATTTCGAATCATGTTAACATTAGTAATACTAATACTATACTATTTCTGTACCAACTTCGTACTTGCAGTTCTGCAGGTAGGTAAAAGTATTCTGACAGGCGGACAACCACATTTCCAAACAGGACGTCGAGCATTAAAACTTTAAGTATAAAGTTGGGTTTCAAATAAGGACTTACCCGAACGAGTCATAAGGTTTTCCAAGGTCTGTCATAATGAGTTCGATATAATAATGTTGGTCCTACATGAATTTTCATGATCCACAAACAAAGAGCTGTGGAAATGTATGAAAAGTTCAGGGGAGAATACAATTACAACCCTATACAAAACGACTTACATTCTTGAGAAAATGTGCTTTAGTAACATCTTTTGAAAGGTGCTAGTCCACTTTCGAGTTAGGTAACGCCGATTGGTTCAGCTTTTGTGAGAAAGACGAACCGAAAGACGCATAAATATCATCTCAAGAATTGGAACTTCGGCGCCCCTCAATTACCCTTTTCTTCCGGTACACGAGGCGCAGTATTTCTAACTCTCAGCCCCAGTATCAAAATCAATCATACTTCAGTACATCTTGATTCGAACAGGCTGTGTCGGCATTGAACGTGAAACCAACCCGAGGTTTTTACCCGCCACGAGAATTGGCCGTTTAGTGAAAAAGCTCGTCTCCGTTCGTCCAGCAGATGTCTGCAGGCTCGCGTTTAGCATACTCGAACGCGCGCTTGAAAAACACATTGTTAGTAAACATTGTTCTGCTAATAGGCGGCGGGGGACAAACGACCGCCTTGTATTGCTAATTTCACATGTCGGAGATTGAAAACGGGTTGACGGGTTCTTCTTTTAACTGATCGATTTCTCAGGCCGGGAAATCACTTTTCTATAATGATCTTGGAATCAGAAGAGGAACTAAAAACTTGTTGAAAGAAAAGTAGTTTGTTACTTGCAGTTTCACAAAGTGGACTAGAATAGTTTTGATATCATTGACAGAATAATGAACTGGATTTTGTTGCAATTCTGAGGAATCTCGCTCGTATGTTTTGATTTAACGGAAAACGAAAAGAAAGCTGCTATCGTGTTTCTGATAGGGAAGGTTGGGTTCACGTATGGTTCATTTGAAACAATATTAATTACTTGCTGTATTCATATTCGCCAATAACGCATGCGATTTGTGAATAATAGTAATAATAAGAATAAACAAATATCAATATTTTGACGTTTAGTGGTCGGTGCATAATAAATGAAAATAGGATATTTCATAGAATTTGTTGGCAGAAATGTGTGGAAATTGTGATTGTGAACAAAATATCATAATAAATCACCTGATGACATCTTATACGATTAAATCGTGCATTGCACAAATCGTAAATTTTCCCAGTAATTTTGGGAAACTCAACCTTAGTCCGAACGCAACAGCCCGCGCCACCTATGGCCTAACTCGCGAACTACTTCTCCTCGCCACCGCAGCGCGCGCGCCATCTGTGTCACGCCTCGCGAACTACTATCACCCGCCGATACAACAGTCTGCTGCCTTACCTTGGTCTGCGCTATCCTCTGCTCCAGCTGCTCGCGGTCCTGCAGGTTGACCTCCATGCCGTCCACCCTGGCGGCGAGGCTCTGCAGCTCGTCCTTGAGGTCCACCATCTCCCGCTGGAGGCCGCGCACGCGCCGCAGGTCCTCGGAGTTGGCCTGGAGCATCTCCCACCGCTCCACCAGGCCTGGAAGACAGGAACAACAGGAACAATTATAACTCGGGACAACATGGCTGGACACTTTCACGAGGAGTTGGCCTGGAGCATCTCCCACCGCTCCACCAGGCCTGGAGCAACAGGAACAACAGGAACAATTAACACGGGACAACATGAGGACGATAGGGAAGAGACGACATACATGTCCAGATAGATACGGCCCAAAGACCCTGGACATGGCCATTAACAATTATCTATCTTGGATTAGTTGGATTTGATTAATTAGTTTCTATAACTATGATCTACAGAGTATCATATCAATCATCATACGTACTTGACAAAAACTGCGTTACCATATCTCAACTAAATACTGTCCGTAGGCAAGGTGTCTATAGAAGTTGGTTGCTTCTATATAGACACCTTGGTCCGTAGGTACTTCGACTTCGAGCGTACTACGAGAACCATACATAAAAGTAAAACTGACAACTGCCTAAAATTTCCCCAAAATACGGACATCTCCCCAAGGCTCAATATTCCACTGTTATGGAACTTGGGGAGGTAGTTTTGATTATCATTTCTCGGAAAACTATGAAGAAAATTTAAGAAAAATTTGAAAGAATATTTTTTTTTTCATAAAGCGGTTTCCAGTATTCTTAAAAGTTTGACTAAATGGAAAAAGTACAACCAATAAAACGCATGGATTTCCCATAGACATTTATCCCAAATCCTCTACAAATCTTCTAAAGGAAACAGTTTTGCTCGATTTTTTTGGTATAATAGAACTATACCTACTACGCCACTATAAATAAATTATAATCGAAAGTGATAGTGATCGAAAGTGATGATCCATACTACATATCGTAGAGAGAAACCATTTTTGTTGTACCTATTTCAATATATAATTTTAATTATTTCGATTTTTAATGAGCTTCCTCAGCACAGGGAGCCTATTCTCTAACTTCAAATTTCCCGATTTTGCTGTAATCCGATTCACGGCTTGAATCGGATTCCATCCGAGTCAGGAATTTTAAAGTTAGAATAGGGTCCCAGTAAGTTGGGAAGTCAGCACTGACGTTCGCATTTTTTTAAAATTCACTTAAAACAAAGTGCAGTAATCTGTCGCCATTCTCCCTGATCATATTCTCCTGTACTTACTGTGTACTCTGCCCCACGACATGCTAACCCACTACTGATTACTGAACACCTCAATCAAGCGAGCCGGTCACGTGGTGTCAATTAATACGCGCGCATGATTGACTTCTATTGTTCCTCTCATGACATCACACTTCTTCGCAAGCAAGAAGCCTAGGTCGCGGCTAATTAATACCTGCGATTGTTGTGCGGAGTATTTCTGGATGTTTTTATACGAGCCTCAAGGATTAGACATAAATAACATCGACAATCAGAGATAAACACGTGGATGAATGAAATTATGAAATCTATTTTTTCGAAATCATATTTTTCCATAAATATATTTTTTATTTCAAAATGCTTGGCTTATGTAATTAATGAGTAATGAACATCAGCAACTTTACCATGGTAACGCTAGCAATCTATAGGAAAATAGCAAATTGACATTGTGACATATGAGTTCATCATATGTCAAAGCTATTCCTAGATTCCTAATTCCTAGCCAATTGACATTTTGACATTAATGATGAACTTATTATGTCACAATGTCAATTTACTAATTTCCTAGATTCCTAGCGTTTACCATGGTAAAGTTGCTGATGTTCATTACTTATTTAACGAAGCTCTAAGGATCAAACTGTTAGAATATTGCAGAGACTGAAATCACAAACTACACATTTGATGATTTTGCAGGAGTATGCCAATTACCGTGGTACAATGAAACAATTAGTATATTTTGCCAAAAACATTTTACACGCCAATGTCATCTGCCAGTGGAGAGTTTGGTCCAATAGTGCTGAGAAAATCTATCCCCAAAATATCGGAAATATTAATTGATTGTGAGACACGGTCTGTGCTCTGTTGAAAACGTCAACGTCAGGAGATGTAATGTGATGTGATGGGGCAGGAGATGTAAAAAAAATGGCTAAATAACTACGTGGAATCATTCTTGAGAACAAATACATTAGGACGAATAATAATGTAAAATGTGACATTCAATATTTATCTCGCCTCTTCTTCGTCTATAAGTGTATGAAAATCACTCGCTACCATGATCATATTCATTGATCCCATTGTGAGAGAGACGGCTGTAATCCCATAGATAGCTGACATATCGTGTCAAGGTTGGAGCTAGAGGAGACAGTGGTGCTTTGCCTCAAGTTAGAGACAAAATATTGGCAAAATAAATCGCTAGTTTCCATAGCAATAGACAAATAGCACATAATGAGGGGTGGCATCAGGATCTTTGGGGGGGGGGGGGGGGGGGGGGGCAATTTTCAACCTTTTAGATATACAGAGCTGGAACAGAAGTTCAATAAAAGGGAAGGTGCTGAATATAAATATATGTTGGACACGATGTTGTATGGGGAACCAGGGGGCGGGTTTTCGGATTTTTTACGCAATCCCGAAATCCCGTTTTTATTTTTTTGGGGAAATAAATCCCTCGCCCTGCCTGTCACTTCACTTAATCCGGTGATAAGGCACAGAACTTGATCTGAATTTAAATCCAACGCTATGAAATCTGACGTCATTGTCATGCTTCAGCTGTCATTGTGACAGGTCAGCTGCAACCGCGCATGCGCACTACACTGCGCGCCAAATTCAAACCTCAACAACATCATCATCAAGAAGTTCACATAATTATTAATAATTAGGTTCTGAACACGAGACCTGCTTTATTTCTCTCAGTGCATGTTACATTCTTCTTGAGCTACTAACTGAGTTTCACACGTCACATCTCGTTCATGAAGTGCATTACTGACCACATTGCAATTGCACACAGGGTCAGTTGTCTTTACTCTGCCCTCAACCTTCCATACACACCTCTATATGGCGATAATCGACAGAAATCCTTCCAATCAGTTTCCAAGGAGCGACAGATTTGTGAAACAATACGATATGAATACATTGACCGAAGAGGTCTGCTTTTTGTTACGTGGGTTCCCTGAATTTAGGACGGCCAGTTTGTCGACTTCGAGCTGCCAGAACGGCTTTCTAAATATAGTCATGTGGATACAAAACGAGCATTGACAGATATTGGCAAATGTGACGAGAGTACAATCGAAATAACATTTTCACGTCTTCACTCTTTATCCTGCGATTTTTTTTTAAACTGCACGAGTGCTATGCAAAAATGACAATAGCCTTGTTGAAGTTTGAACTGCATTTGTTGAATCTGTGGGCGTTATGCACCACACCCAAGACATATCTCCAGGTGTTCTTGCAATCAGAATAATTTGCTGATATTTCTAGGACTGACTAATTAGCACATTATCGTAGCTGCACAGCACAAAATAACATCCTCAGAACTTTTAAACAATTTCAACAACATTACGAAATGTACGTGAGTTTATTCCAAATCATAATCGATGTTTATAAATTAATACCTCGTTAGGAAAGCGGTGTGTAGAAAATCTGTGACTTGTGATGTGAAACGGCACGAGTGACTGATATACGGATTCAATTGATTTTAACAACCATAGAAGTGCATTAATGTTTTCAATGAGAAGGCACAAGTCACATCTGCATATTTTACAATACTTTCAGCACTTTTTCATTCAGTTCCATTAGATGCAAATGTGCTAAAAGTGAGGTAAGGGACCTTTTATTTAGCAGAGAAGTCAACTCACCGGGAGACTGTTCAGAAATCGCAGTCATCTCTAAAGCGAACTAACTATTTACACTGAAAAGCGCACTTTAGCTTCACATTCACACGAGTTTATCAGACAAATCGCTGGTTTTGATCGTTAAACGAGTGCATACTGTAAGAAACTGACAGCTCCACTGACGGTCGGTTGCGTGATGACTATAATAAGAACAGGTTATACAGGTGACGATGACGTAACTGCCACCTACGTCAGGCGGCAGTGGCCTCGTTTGAATCCGCCGAGCCCGCCAAGATCTAGTTCCAACATCGTCGCAGAGATGGCGCGGAGATGCACTAGTCGAGCAAATAGTTAAGTGATAGTATGATCTTGGAATAAAATAGCGTCTGAACATTTTTTGAAAAAATTTGACTGTATGATGATTTTCTCGGAAAAAAAAGATTAAAAATAAAATGTATAAAGCTAGTATCAAGACTCACAAATTTTTATAAAATGTCAGTTAGCTATTCAAAAGCAAAACCGAAAATACCAAATAGTTTGGATTCAAGACCTTTGGCAAGTACATAGGTTTGAAAGATTTATTTCTCCATAGGTACGTCACTAAAAACTTTTGAATTTCCAGGGAATTGTAGCTGTATAAAATTAAAACAATAAAAAAACTCATTTCGTTTCATTACGATCAATAAAAGAAATAATAATGGATAATCTTTTCTGTAATGGTCGATCATTACGTTACAGTGCAATAATAACAGACAAGGAAAAAATGTTACGTAGCCTATTGTCAACTTTTAGTAGTAGATCTCGAATGAATGTTTTGTTAAAATGTATTTGTCAGAAAAAAATAATATGCAGTCAGTCAAGAGTGCAGTTGAAATGAAATTGCATGCAGCCAAGCGTACAATTAAAATACCGATTCGTAACAATGTTGGTGAAAAGTGAAGGTAGCCACACCTGGCTTGTTAATAATCAACCATTAGTTCTAGATAATTAACTCAAATATCCCGTCAATGTTCTAATAAACCATAATTGCGATTTTATCACCGAAACAGAAGTTAATAAGTCGATAACATTGTGTATAACGTGTCTGGTTATTTTTACATCACTGCTGAATTGTTCATAATTTACATGTATTTGAAATGATAAGAATTCATCCATCAGCATACTCAATTACTTTAACAAAAGTTCAGAGATCGTTCGTCCATTTCACTACCTGAGTAATTCCATTTGTGTAATTCCAATACGAGTTATTTTAAAAAGGGGTTTGAAGAGTTTCCCAGTGCTCTCTTCTTTCTGACTCTCTGCTTCTTTCCTCCACTTTCTGTGTGTAACAAACACTCACATCGTACGCTCTCCTCCACTAATCTCAGTATGAATACCACCTGTTGAGCGTCCACTAATAGTCTCTTATCTGATTCTGAAGCTGCTATAATCTCTCCGTTCTCTCTCAGACGCTATACTCACCTCGCGTCTCCTCAACTGTCCTCTCATACTCTCACGCAATATCCCACCTGTTAAGCGTGCCACAAGGCTCCCTACTATCACCACTTCTATGTTTAATATCCGACTATGAACTTCTCACTGCCTATGCGAAAGCAACACTACCTCGCATCACATAAAAACACTTTCTTCTGTTACCTCTCAGGTTTTATTCACTAATTGAAGCGTGTCACTATCCCCACTGCGTTGTCGCATATGTGAGCGTATATAAGACTCTGCTCCTGTATGTATGCAACCCTCACAGCTCTGCCCCTGTATGTATTCAACCCGCACAGCTCTGCTCCTGTATATATGCAACCCGCACCTCTGCCCTGTACGATGCAACCCGCACATCCCTGCCCCTGTACGTATGCAACCCGCACAGCTCTGCCCCTGTATGTATTCAACCCGCACAGCTCTGCTCCTGTATATATGCAGCCCGCACATCCCTGCCCCTGAAGGTATGCAACTCACCTCGCATCTCCTTGCAGTCTCTGGCTGAGATGAGTCCTCCGTCGTCTTGTCCGATGTTGCTCAGCAGCATGTTCAGTGCCTTGATGTTCTCCCGACAGGTGGCGATCAGCTCGGCCTGGAGGACAACAACAACATTCAAACGTTAACAACATCAAGTCAACTGGAGGTGTAGGTATTTGACAAATGGAGCAAAAACAAAATCGAAGTCCTTTTGGATATTGAAACTATGCAAAGTTCATAATCTAGCATGAATCTGGCACGAGAAATAAAGAAACCGTACAAACTTTAAAAGAAATAGTATTCGTCAAGTTAAAACTTATCATGACATCTAAATACAAAGTGTTTGAATACAAACCAAACACAATTTGGTAAAGAATATAACACCAAGATGCAGTAGAATCTATTTACGTATAGCTTGGTTTCCTAAACCAAATGTTGATACCTACCAAAGAAATATTATTTGATGAAATGTCTTTATGATGGTCCTGTGTGTCAAGTTTTCGACCATTTAGGGAATCAAACTGTCTGTTTTATTTCTTTCTATCAGGCGGAATAGCTGTCAATAATTGTTGTGCTCTCATTGGCTGGTTTTGAAGTAAAAACGCAGTTTAATGAGTTGAAATGAGTTTTTTCTGGAAGCGCTCTGTGGCTTTTCATTCGACACAGTGAAAGCTCTGCGTCTAACTCTGCGTAACTGATTGTTAGAGAGGATCGCAGGAAACTGCAACTTATTTGCGATGTCTACACTTGTTGAAATTATTGATCTATCAAAGAGGATATTGGGAGTGTCAGGCTTGAAACTTTACACTTTCTAAAATAATCGGAACCAAAAAATAAGTAATTGTGACAATTGTTATTGATAACCACACAAATAGGCTCATTTCATGTGAAATCTACACGTTTTACAACTTCAAAGTTGCATTGAACTTTTGAGTAGTATATCAAGAATTGAAGCTTTTGTGTGAAACCAATTCGCCTTCTCTTGTAGTACAAAATACAAATACAAATACACTGGCACCATTTGCATTTTAACGCAGTCATTGAAAACTTGATACGAAAAGAGCAAACGGAAAACTAAGAAAACATGTTTTCAGCTTGTGTAGAAATAAAATATATCAGTCTATGTGAGGTTCACGAAAATTAAAACAATCTAATTCTCCATCGTTGCCTCAATTTTGCCAGTTAATTTACAAGACTGTGGTTCTAGCATGCAACAGTTGTCTATAGTGACGTGAACAAGTGTTGTACTTACGAACTCCTTGTCGAGCCTGATGGCCGCCGACGCCGTCAACAGCTGATTGTTGAACACGCTCTCGGAGATGTGCAGCTGCTGTCTGGACTGCTCGATCACGTGTCTGATCTCCTCGACGTCGCTATCGCTGTCCACGGCGTAGCTCGGATACACGACGCCCACGGGCTTGCGCCGTCGCGGCGCCGGCGACGTCTGCAGGTTCGAACTCAAGCTCGACGGACAGTCGCTCTGGCCGCCCATGTACTTGCTGTAGTCGTCGCCGAACTCCAGGAGCCGCCGCGCCGTCTCGGAGTCGGCGGGCTCCTCGCTGTACGGCTCGCTCATGTACTTCTCCTGATAGCTGTCCCACGCCTGTTCCGACAGCGAGCTGTGATTCTCCTCCAGCACGACGCGGGCTTCTGCGTGGAACGAGACTGTCCCGGCCTCCGGGCCGAGCTTGAAGGAGGGACGCCGACGCTCGTCCTCCTCGGACGAAGATTCCCGCAGCATGGAGTCGGTGTGGCGCTTGGCGCTGCGCGAAGACAGGTCTTGACTGGACTGCTTCTGAGGAGTGTTCAACGGGGTGTCGCTGCCGGCGGAGTTGCCCACTGTGACGCCGTCCGACCCAGATTCACTCTTGCGGCCCTGCGGACAAGTGGAGCGTTCATGCTTTGTCTAGCTGTGAGAGGTGTGAAGGAGGGGGAGGGGAGGGCGAGATGCTCAAGCGTTTAGCGAAAAGTGTTGAGCAGTTTTTATAAACTCATCAGATGAGTTTTCTCTCTGGACCGAACCAAAGTAAAAGTTGCATTGGTTGATAGGAAATTCGCTTGATGTGGACGTACACTTGGCCAAATTAAAAACAGTATTCGAAAGAAACGGATTGGCTGAAAAAGATGACGGATTAACGCATCATTTATCTCTAGAAGGTGAGCTCTGATTGCATTGCTAATAACAAGGATTGTTGTCAAGGAACCTGACAAGCAGCCAATCCGGTCCGTTCAAATGCCGCTTTTACTTTGACCGAGTGTCATAATAGAAGTGGAATCCGAACAAAATGGTTTGATATATTTCGAAAAACATATTTAAACTTTTAAGTAGTCGAAAGTTCCCTGTCAAATAGCTCGGTTGGCCTTCAACTTGAGATATCTTGAAAGCTTTACTTTTCCCGAGAAAAATAGCCTTTTTTGTGTGGTTTTTATTCCGTTTCTCTCTGGTGCAGAAAGCAGATGAGGAGTTGTTGATGAGAAACAATTGAATTGACGAACCGACGTAAAGTACCTATAAGTTTCATTTCAACTACTTTCTTTGTTTGAGCAGAATCATTGTAATTTTACAATAGATCAATCCAGAAGTTATTAGGGTGGCTCAAAGAATTTCATGTGCAGTTTCTTTATCCGGAATTCAAAATGATGTTTTACAACAATATCACGATCACATATATAGGGTATTATCATATAAATCACACTTCTGCTGTTTCATACAAATACCAATTACGTTTATCCTCTTTGACTTTCCTCCATAAAAAAGTGTTTATTATTTCATAAGAAAAGTCAAACCAACTGACTTTCCTTGGCATTGACGGATAACATAACTATGAGTTTATGGCCAAGCTTCTCTCATATGGCTTGATAATCAAAATTATTATTATGGCATAATCATGTCAAATTATTTAGCAATGTGTGATATTTTATTAGCCCATTGTCTCGTATTGAAATGATTCCTCGCAAATGTTTTCTACATATTCACGTATTTTCTAGATGCATCACTTTTATTACTAACTTATACACTCTTGTTTCTTGTGATAAAACATCAAGACAAAGATGTAGGTATTGCAGTTAATTAACAACATCTCCAGCAAGTTGGCATAAGAACTCTTCAGACTGGATGACGCAGCGGATTCCACTCAATGAATGCATTGTTTATTAATTAAGTGTTGCTGCTTTGTGACGGACTCCATTACGTCACAAAAACTATTAATTGTCGGTGGAACCAAACTGAAGCTTCGTTTCCACGCTGCCATTAGCTGGAGACGATTTTAATTGTCGGGATATAATAAACGTGGGAAATGGCACATTTTCAATCTGGGATGCAGAATGGAATATTACTTGTGTATTAAATGCATTATTGTGTTGTATACATTGTACATTGTATTCAGTGCATTATCCAGGTAGGACATTTTTTTTTATAAGATGGTGAGGGACCAATAACGTTTTGAATCCATTCATTTGGTGCGCATATAAAAACGCATAAAACGCATAAAAAGATTAAGACAATATTTATTTAGCTCAATTTGGAGTGAAAAGTTTCAATCTGCACCTCAGACCCCACACAGGGAGCGCAGGGGGACAAGAAGAATGAAGCCAGGATTTAGCAATTTAATGTGCAGAGTCAAGCGATCGCCATTCGTTTTGAGCACGAGCACATTCCAATTCAAATGAAAAAAGTGAAGTTACAAGTGACAACATTAAAAATTATCTAGTTCTAGCTCTGCTTTTTGCAAAATTTCACAAGCAGTTCGACGATCCTAAT
Organism: Leuctra nigra; assembly: GCA_934045905.1. Lineage (NCBI taxonomy): Eukaryota > Metazoa > Arthropoda > Insecta > Plecoptera > Leuctridae > Leuctra > Leuctra nigra. The sequence goes on from OW203766.1 coordinate 35,466,346, forward strand.
ATCTATTTGTTATTCAACAAGATACCTGGAAGCTCGAGCTGCATTTGACATTTTATAAAGGCAGAGCCAACTAGATACCCAGCCATCAGACGTGTCCTGCACTTACCATGTTCCTCTTCTTGGGCCTCAACTTCCTCCTCCTGATCGAGCCCGCCCTGGACCCGGAGCCGGGGTCGTTGACGGCGTCGATGGTGCTCGACGAGAGGTTGATGAGCGCCGAGCCCGACAGCCTCTTGCTCTGCGGGGACGCCGTCAGCATCTGGTGCAGCGCCGACTCGGACGTGGAGAAGTGGGACAGAGGTTCGACGGCCTCCAGCTGGCAGGCGCCCGACACGCTCCACGGCCGCTCGCTCTGACGTCGCTTCTGATGACGCAGCACCACGTGGCCCGGCGGCGTGCGCAGCGGCGACGTAGTGTCCTCCTGAGATCAACAACAACATGGTCAAGAACATGGTCAACAACATGGTCAAGATGTGCGGGGGAGAACGCGTTGATGAGCGAGCCCTCGTACTGCATCCGATTTGATATGCGATTGCAAGTATCAGCTGCTCTACAGCCTTGGAACTGAACCATCAAGAAGGTAGGGATGAAAATTTAGTATATATTTTACAAATATTTCAAGATTATATAGAATAAAATGTCCTTAAAATCACAATAACTTTTGAAAATAACGACAGACTAGTCTTCAAATTGGCAAAAATATCTAAAATGTTGGTCCCAATGACCATGCGAAGTTTTGATCGGTCAATCATAATAAATGTATTAGCCTCAGGATCCTGTTCAAAAACCATCCCAGAGACCGCATGGATTACATAAGTACGTGTGCAAATTTTCAGATCGATTGGTTGAACGGTTTGACCTGGGAAGTGACCAAAAACAAAACACACAGAGAAAGTGCCATAAGAGTACCGTGGTGACATCACTGAAGGGAAGTGACATTGCTTGGAAATGGGCTACATATAATTTAATTTAATGGATATTACTTCAGCTTAGATATTACAGTTATTTTCAAATCATTAGAGAGGTAGCTTATATCTTTATAACCATTGCAAATCAGTGTGTTATGGATGGTACGAGGATTATATCACACTTCAGCTAGATCGGAATTTCGTTTTGACATCAAACCATTCTATATCACGAAATTCGCGATTTGCACCTCCAAAAAGGACACAAATATGCGCATTGTTGTGTTGAAAAAAGTTGGCAAGACTGGAGTTTAATATAAAAAGAAAATGGGAATGTATGCAGTGTAAGCTCTTCAGAAAGAACGTCAACTGAATGTTGACAATAATTTTAACACATTATCTTAGTAACATGAAGTTTATCAGTAACAAGGGGGGTGATTCCTGTACGCATTTTTACTCTCTTATCTTAAATACTAGGAAAACGCTCTGTGAAACGCGTTGATGAGCGAGCACGGATACGCGCAACACCTCGAACCGAAATTCTGCGTCTATCAAAAATATTATTAAAAGCCAATAATTCTTGAATTTTTCACAGACTTGTTTAAAAATCTCCAAATATCACTCAAATATTAGTCCCAATTGATCGATTGAACCTTTATAATTGAACTACGTTCCCAGTAAATATTCAAAAATCACAGAATCTCTTTCAAAAAATATACCTGGGACCACTCATACGATATTACTGTGTGTACACAATATCAGATCGATCTGTTGAACGGTAATTCTTAGTTTCATATGCGTTTAAAGTTTTTGCTCAACTACCTTGGATTAGAACTGAAGAGTCAAAGTAGCCGTGATCAACATTTTCGAGAAATTTGACAGCCAACACGCAAAATGTCCGTAAAATGTCAATTACTTTTGGATTTAAACACAGAATAGTCTGAAAGTAGTCTAAAATACAGATAATGTTGGTCCCAATGACCATGCAAAGTTTTAAGTTGATCGGTCATACGGTTCTAGTTTAAATTTAAAAAAACACATAAAATATATTTTTTAATTTTAACCAATGGGAGGATTTGGATGAAATTTTGTTTGATTGGGCAAAATGTTGGTCGTAATGACTTATCAAAATTTCAAATTGAACGGGCCAACCAATCGAAAGATATATTTTTTTAAATTTGAACCAATCACAGGATCCCTTTCAAAAACGATCCCAGAGACCGCATAAATTACGTTAGTACGTGTGCAAAATTTAAGATCGATTGGTTGTGCGGTTTGACCTGGGCAGTGAACACAAAAAAACAAACAAAAAAACAAACAAAAAAACAAAACAAAAAACAAACACACAGAGAAAGTGCCGTAAGAGTACCGTGGTGACGCTCGCTACGCTCGCTCAATTAAGAGAGTATAGCAACCGTTGTTATGGACATTAACATTGGAGTAAACAAACTTTAAGATACGATAGCTAACTTAAGAGACTAAAAACTTTCTAAGCTAAAAACGTACAGGAATGACCCCCAAGGTCTTCAACTTATGATTCATATTCTAACGTTTTGTCTGACTCTGAATCTATTCCTTTGCATACAGAACGCCGTTTCTTCGCGAGGAAATTCTACGTCCCACCCGCCTCTGCATTACGAGCATGCCAGACAGAATGCAGTGGGAAGAATGTGGGCTGTGCCATGAACAATGCAAGGAACTGCAGTATATCTGGTCGCTAATTACCAAGTGATAGAGCGAATATGTAGCAATTCAATTATTAATAATTGACTAGATATGGCACAACTTTCACCAAATCTCTCATAGGTATTGTATTGTAATAAAACCAACATTATATAATTAAAACCAATTGCGGTGCGGACAAATATACTAAATAAAATAATTCAAGAATGCGTTGTAAAAAATCATTACAGACGATACGGTGTAGATTGGTACAACGTTTAATACAAGTTTCTCAATACTCTGCTAAATTTTAAACAGTTGATTAGAAGATTAGGACTATACTGCCATGGCAACAACTACCAATAATATGCTTTGATTAACCATTTAAACATAACTGCTGGTTTAGCCGAGTATTGAAAAAACTGGCCCTTAGGCCCGGTCTTTCAATACTCTGCTAAAGTCTCAATTAGCTCTTAACAGTTAGTTAGTGGTCATTCTAGGAATGTCATTGGTTGTTGCCATGACAATACATTCCTAATCAACAGTTTAAAAGTTAGCAGAGTATTGAAAAACTGGCCCTTAGTGCATGCAAGCTTGATTTAGATTTAGAACTAAATTTTTCTTCGGTTTGAGAAAAACTTGCATCTACTATTTTCGTTTACTATATGAGTTTCTGTGCAATACAAATTATTTCACAAACTTGTGATATTGATAATTATAATTTTGTTTACAATTTCGATATTCAATTTGTACAATGTTTTGGTTCCTTAGGGCCAGTTTTTCAATACTTGCTCAATCTTGAACAGCTGATAAGATCTATTATTGCCATGGCAACAGCCAATAGATTGACATATGTTCAAGGTGTGTTTTCCCAAAGCCGCCCACCTGTGACTGATCCTCCAAGATGGCGTCCGACGAGCAAGACCTGGAACACCCGAGCGCCGGCACACACGTGGTGTTCACCTCCTCGGACGAGTGGGAGTCCCGCTCGTCGTCCCCCGTCGTGTACTCCCCGCTGGCGTCGCAGCTGTCGGCGACGCCGTCGGCGACGTCGGTCCTCGTCCCCGCCGGGTTCAGCTTCAGCCACTCGTTGATGCGCGCCGTCTTGGCGTCCTGCAGGGCGTCGAACACCAGCGGCGGGAACACGCGCGGCGTCCTCGGCGTCACCATCTCGTCGGCGAGGGTCACGAGTCGCTGGATCTCCCAACTGCTCTCGCACTTTTGATTGTTATCAATGACTAGTAAAAACCTATCGCTCTCATCTTCACTGAACTCTAACCTAACTTTACTCTTCAACTCCCTCCTCTGCGACGACCCCGTCGTCTCCGACGAGGACCCCGACGTCTCCTGTTTACCGCCGTTCGTGAACGTCCACTCCTCTTCCGAGGACTCGTCCGGCGACTTCTCGTTCCCGGATCCTCCCGCGGGAAGCGTCTCGACGCCGTCCAGGAGTCCAGACGCCCGAGCGTCCTGCTCGGAGTCCGTGTCCTGATGTCTGAAGTAGTAGCTGGCGTAGTTGGGCGCGTCCCGGATCGTCCTGCAGAAGTTGTTCATGGTCAGAACAAGATGGCAGGTGATAACTCAACGCGGCGGGTTTCAATCACTCACTGACTTGTCGGGGCTTTGTTATCATTAAGATAAGATAGTGATTAGATTGTTTGCATAATGAATCGGTCATCAAAGTGCATTTTTCAAACAAAAAAGTCGAAAGAAGATTTATGACAGAAGCTAATAAATACAGACAGCTATCTTGTATACTGAAGATAAGTTAAATCCGGAAACTGTCAAATTAATCCATAAAGATATCTCGTGAACCCCACTGACCTATTAAAAATCGAGCCTTCTTTGAGGTCGACGTCGAACCTCGACGTCTTCTCACGACGTCGCTTTCCCTTGGCGTCGCCGAGCGTCATCGTCAGCGGCGGCGGCGTCTCCGTCATGGCGACGTCATCGTCCGACGTGAGGACGTCGTTGTGGCGGTCGACGTCGGAGGTCGACGACGACGACGATGTGAGATGGTCGACGCTCTGACTGAGGCGGGGGTACTTGTTCGCCGGACCCTCGTCGCTGTCGGTGCTGGCCAATGAGGGGCTCTGAAACCAAGTCGAGGATTTAGAACAGTGACTCTCAAAAACATAGCAAACAGAGTGGCCCTATAAATGAGTTCCTGCACAAGCATCAAAGTCTCTTTAATCGTTACAAAATTGAGTTTCAAAATGTCAAAGGTATACCATTCGCTCGTATTATGGAAAATTGAGCTATGAAAAAAGTAAATGTCTCAAATCTCCAAATCTATCTGCGTATACCTCAGTTGATAGATCATTCGCCCGGCAATTAGTACAGTTCGAGCCCCGCTCCCACACAGATATTTTTCACATTTTGAAGTTGAATGATGTTTGGATCTAGTCTTTAGTATTTTTTATAAAAAATGCTAGGAAATGTTTATTTAAAAAAAAAATTATCCGTCGGTGTTATAGTTTTTTGGTACTTTTGCAACAACATGCTTGCGATATTTAGTAACTATCCCAGCATCCTGTTTGTCTTGTGCCTGGCGGAAGAATGTGGGTCAACAGAATGCTTTTAGCGGCGCGTAATTACACGTAAAACACTTTGGAACCAAGTAGACACAAATTACATCCTCACAGAACGCTTTTTTCTCTCGCCTCGCGAAGTAACCGTCAAAGAAACTGCCATGTGGATCACAAAAACTAATTACAGCCAGGTAAAAACACACCGCTTCCGGGTGATCTTATGAGGGCAGTGAATATGTCAGTCTCTCAGCCCGGCTGTAACTTGTGCATTCACAGAACACTTTGTAACACTCACGAATGCATCCCAAGAACATTCGTCCCTTGCATATGATTTTTAAGTGCAGACGATAAAAATGTATGCGACATCGAAAATTAAATTTTGATAGTGGTTTTAGTGCAATTACAAAGAGGATGGTGGTAATAAAATAAACCATCTAAGACCATTCAAAATATGAAGTCTCTTTGGTTGAGAATATTTCTGAATAATTTCTGGCTCAGAACAATATTCACTTCTTTTTGCATATGAATGTCCAGATAAAAAATGTATATTATCGATACGTAAGTGCTTCAAACTGTTTTGAAATTGATTGGAATTCAGATTTGGAAGTACTTGAACCTAAGTGACCTACAACTACTTACAAGTTTTTCAAGTCAATTAAAAATTATTGCAAATTCTAGAAATATGACTGATCCACAAAATCTATACAAAAAAAATTGATGAGCTTAGCCACAGTATGACACAGAAGTCATGAATTGTTTTCTCTACGTAAATCAAATGCTGATTTAGGGATAAACTAATTTCAAACGAACAATGAAGTGTCTAACTGAGCAAACGCGCTCTCTAGACCGGGTTTGATACCCGCGTTCGCCTCTCAGTGAGAGGCATTTTCATCCAGACTGAGAGAAACTCAGTGAGAGGCTCTCACTGAGTTTCTCTCAGTCTGGAAGAAAATGTCCCCTGACTAATCGGCCACGACCCTGTCCTTCGCACCTATTCTTCATCACATACGTCATCATATACGTCATCATTCATCCGTCGCCATTAGCTCAGCAGAGAGTGTGAAGTTAATTAAACAAAACACTAAAATGAATCACGAATGTTTTCCCCCCGACATGTATCATAGAACAAGAGCGTACTCGCCTGTAATGAGTCCAGGTGTTACCTCGGTGAAACATTCCCGCCAGGCTCGGTACCTCGTGCCGTAACCCTTTATTATGATTAATCACCCCCCCCCCCCATCACCCCCACACGTCGCGTAATGACCGATTACTCCATTGTCGCGCGCATTGTTGTGACGTCATTAATCATGGCCGACTGATAGGAATGTCGCAACAATGCACGTGGTCACGTGGTCCAGGTACAGCAGGGGACAATGCTAATGCAGCAGGGAGTTGAGACAAAGGGGGAATTATTCATGTCAAACATGAATTTATCATGGATTTTCTAAGAATAAACTCGAAGGCGAAGTTCATGGACAAATGTCAGTTGAAAGCAACTTTGGGAATGGGCCATTATCTTTTGATGTATTGAATTGTATTTTGGGAATATTTATTTCTGATGGATCTGATGTTTGTATATTATTATAATAATAAATTTTATTATAAAATGTTGCCGAAACTTGACCGAGTTATTTTCCACAAACATCATTTTTGTTGTATCATATTTAGAGAAAAAAACTGCGTGGAATAATTGAAGCCGTCATTAAATTAGATTTGATTTCCAAAGATCATCGTCTCCCGCTCATTGATCTCTCCGACTTATCTAAATGATTATCTCAAAATGCGAATTATTGATCAAACCATGCGTTTTATTTCCATACGTGTCATGCATGAACTGACACAATCAAGATTATATTACGTTATAAAATAATTTCTACGATACGATGCTGGAAAATTATATAAAATCAATAGTAAATGATCGTCTATTCATATGTGATCATTTGAAAGTTATATGTAATTTTGTCGCCTTGGCCAGAGGAGGTTACTGGAGCTAAGAGAAGTTCTATTCTACAGCAAGATAATTAGATTTGACTCCCACATCACAAGGAGTGTACAGCAGCCCACAGCAAGTAAAGATGAGTTATTCCCCGGGCTGATGGGCTGTGGTTCCAACATTATTTGTCCACGTCACGCGGCATGTTTATTGTCTCGTAAATCACGGGTTCGTACCTCGGGGAGAGCGTCTCCCCCCCCCCCCCCCCCCCATACGCCCAGCACGCTATGCCATGAGGAGCGGGGTTCGACCTTCCGGATTCATATTGCTCGTCTCTAAGCAGGTACTGGACAATTACACGTAATAATCTGTGCTGTGCTTTTATTGCATTATGTATTTATTTAAATTTGATCCATGCATTTGGATAAAACATAGCACAATTCATGGGTAAATCCTTGGGTCTTCTGATTCTTTGAGGATTTCCATTACTTTTCCCATCAATGAAGGTGTGAGAAAGCATGGAAATGTGACTAGTACTTACTGCTATCCCATTAGATTAAACGTAACATAATGTTTATGTACGTAATTAATTGACATATGATTTATGTTATTGAAAACATCTAATTGCCACGCGAACTGTTTATAATTATGTTTTAATGCACTGCAGAACCTCGGCAGTTAAATGCAACGATCAACAGAGTGACTTGCTGCATTACCTGAGGTTCCAAGTTCGATTCCATCTCACACATGGAGCAAGTTGGTTCAGGGGAGTTGTGGTTTCCCTCAGTCAACATCTAAGTGTAGCACTTGTTTCTCCGGACATGCCAGGTTCGATTCCATCTCACACAGAACAATTGCAAATGGCCGCCGTGACATACAAGGGTAGACGTCAACTGGAGTTCACATAACCACTTTCCTTGCAGGGAACACCGCAAAGAAAACGTGTCTGAACCCAACTTAAGGTTAAACTCCATCATAATGCTTCTGATTTGGCATCACACCTTTTAACGAGTTAACTCAACTTTCGATTTCTATTGACAACTTCGGATGGTACTCAGAAAATATTTTCATCCATCTCGTCACGACCTGATGTTTATTTGTGTTTAATTTGCGTGAAAATAATGCAGCTGCACGCGAGTTTCAGCGCGAGTGAAAAAAGTAATTGTTGGAATCTCGCTTCGAATTACTTGCAACTTAGCGCCGTTCTTTTCTGAAAGTTGTGGAAAAAGTTGTTTTCCTGTTGCTCTAATAAAACAAAGAGAGAATTCTAACAATAAAAAAATGCAGTTGATGTAAATCATAAAACTCACGATTTGAATTTGTTGGACCGTTTCCGACAAATCACGTTCTTTTTTCTCCCATCTGCTAAATACGTCTGTCTATATTAATGACTTGCCAATTCTATTTTGAAAAGTGTTTGAATTTCTATATTTTTGGCACGAATGAACAGGAAATGTGCTGAAAGTTTGCGAATATTGTTTATAAAACTTGGAATCAAATTGGGACGACTATTTATAGGATACAGGGTCGGTTTTTCAGTGATCTGCTAAATCAGTTGTTAAGTTTAAAAGTCAATTAGTGTCATTGAATGATGTAATGGCAAAAGTCCTAATCAAATGTTGAAATTGAACTTTTTCAACTAATTGTTGAACTTTTTCAACAAAAGCTTTGTAACTCCAGCAAATGTTTTGCCTGAGTCAACAATTGTGTTTTTACGTCTTATTGTTTGCGTCGACAAGTCAAATCGTTTCTCCTATCAAGCTGGAAATGATTGGCAATTACCATCAATTTCAGATTTAAAAACCCAGTACAGTTGTTGATTTAGTATTCTAGTCTAGGTATCATTTTAGACATAAATTATCAAAATCAATTATATTTTCTCTAAATTATATTATTTTATATTGCAAAAGCCTATTTTGAATTGAATTTTACTCAGAATTATTTTGCCAGATTATTTATATTCCCGAACATTTCAGAATGGACTAGGGATTTTGCATATAATCCTTCCCTTCCTCTAACGATTCGACATTGGCTCAATTAAACTGCTTCTCCAACTTGTCATTGAAAAGCATCTATTTTTAAACCCAACATGACGCCACCAACTAACAAACTTATTATCAGCTTCATGAAGAAAGCCACAAGACCTTCTCCTCAGTGATGATGTGAGAGGTCACGGCTGCCCATCCTAATGTATGCACGGACCACAATGTCCCCCCTCCCCGCCCAGTGATGGAGTATAAATCAATCTGTGCGGCAGATGAATCATCCAAACACACCTAGACAGCCCATCAAACATGCCATATGTGGGAAACTAATAAAATAGGTACTCGTTATGGTTGTTTCCATCGAGACAGTTCATTTGATGACACGAGAAGATAAGAAGATCGTCGGGCTAGACGCTCGAAGATACACCCAAGATCTGACATTGTTAGGACGCTTTTTAGCCACTAATAATACCAATGAAGACCAAAAGAGCAATTATTTGTGGTAATCATAACTGTTATTTTCTTTGTTTTCGGCCATGACTTTTATAAAGTCGTTTGAACTGAGCAAATAGCAAAAATAATAACATACTTTAAAACCTCATAAATTATGGGACTATATTCAAAAATTCGTAGAAAAGTAGGGTTATGGATCAAGAAAGGCGTTTCGCACCAAGGATTTGAAATTGGACGATTTCATGATATAAGAATATCCTGATATTTTTAGAGTTGAAATTACCCAATGCACTAGACGTATACTTGCTAGACTTTGAGACATGAAAGGTTTCAAGGTTATTGATACAGTTGTCAATTGAAAAACGAATTTTTATCATGTAAGCTCAAAAAATACGGTTTAAGTTACAATGTATCTAAGTAAGTATCTTGCGATTGCGTCTAACAGATATCGTGTGTCCCGGCTAAACGATGCACACACTGAGCTAATGCAGGGGCGGATCACCCTTCACCAGAGATTGATCCACACAGCGGGGGAGGGGGGGGGGGGGTTATCCCCGCATGGGATTAGCTCAAGTGACTCGATAGTCTCATGGATGTTGCGCGTAACATCTGCATGGAGTGACAACATCCCTTGCTCAGAGGCGATCAATCAGATCTCATAGACACGTTGAGAAACCATCGAGTTAGATCCAGAAGTTTGGAACTAGAAGCCCCCGAAAAGAATTAGTGTCATGATAATTTGTTTCGAAGTAGATCACTTATTGAAATCCAAATAGCCGCAATAAAATTATTATTTGTTTAAAATTAAAATACGTTTCAATTTTTTTTTGAATCTGTGATATAAGGATGGAGCTACCTCCTCCCCCCCCCCCCCCCCCCCCGCGAATACACCACTAACTTTCTAAAGAAAAAAATATCCATATTGAGCACCATTTGTCGTGGCCTAAAATATGTATCAATTAATAAATAAAAGTTATGTACCAATTTTGAAGAAATTCGAACAAAAAAAGTTCACACTCAATAATATCTCCTGCTTTCTTTCCTAGTGTACAATTTCATATAAAACACACGTGTAATTTCTAATACCAATTACAAGAAAAGCCATAAAGCATCCTCGTCATATTCCCATATGATTCGAACAGGACCTACAATTAAACGAAGAAGCAAGATGGGTAATTATAGTCATTGTAATGATTACCTTTGTTGAGAGCGTTATTACATTAGAAGAAATGAAAGTTATAGTCAGTTACATCGGTGCAGGTAAAATACCATCCTGAAGCGACTCGTCGAGAAGATCAAACTTACGCTGTATTTCCCACGTTTTACGACTAGAATCAATAATTTGGCAATCGCTGAAGATGCTTAGAGCGCATTATTTATGATCAGACTCACAGAGTGTGGCTCGCGTGTTAGAAAGCGTTTAACACGACACGGTTATTCACTCTAATGCGCCGTCTTCTGTGGGTAATGCCACATCTAGAAGCCGTCGGTTTGTTAAACAGACATGGTATCACTCTTATCGTATTCAAATAACTTTCATTTCATTTACGACTCGCTGCGCTTTCAAATGCCTGACATTTGACTAAGTGACAGAGTTTGTTTTGGAGTTGGCTCCAATGCAGGATCTTTGGATGTTCGAGAATTTGTACAGGTTGTTCAAATTGAGATACTCCCAAAATATGCCGGTTCGATTTCTCTCGATGATATTTAATTTTTTTGGATTGCTCTTTCTTCTCATCAATTTTATGTGCATTTGTAAGTAAAATAAAAGAAGCCTTTGAAAACGTAAATAAATTTGATTAAATGACCATTGAAAATAAAAAAAAATTCAATAAAAAGTAATTATTTGGCAAATGAAATCGGTGATCCTCGCGTGGCAAAAGTGTCTTATCTGTATTAAAGTGTTCATGAAAAGGGAAGTTTTTTTTACAGATAAAAAAAAAAATAAACAGATTGGCGCCTTGAGGCATGGAAGATAATTGTCTAAAAAAGGATTCAGTTGATTATTTTGCCATGAGTAAGACCACTTTAAAAATTACATCTGCTAAAAAATGCTTAAAAAAAAGGGGAGGGTACCTTATGACACGAGACCCCTCCAAAAAATGATACCGAAAAAACATTACTACAAAATTAGCAACATATAAACGAACTTCATTCACAGAAATTTCTATATTTCTGTGACTCGACGTGATCTCTAACCCAGGAACTGTCAGGACGCATTAGATTTTAATTATTTCCACATCCCAATAAGGATGATTATGTAAAGCTTAAGGAGGGACTATCATATTTCCCCTTTCCTAAGAAATCGCTGAAATTCTCCATATATATAGAAAATTTAATTCTGCACCATAATATGCCAAGAAAAAGTAGGCAAGCTGGACTAACTTCCGAGATATATGACTTCAAAGTATTGCTTTTAGCCTCTATTTTAACATGGCGGCCATGCTAAAAATGATTTTCGTACCACTTCAAAATGGTTTTCAACTGACTTCCCGACCTAAGATTTTTTTTAAAAACTAGTATGTGGTTTATTAGATGCTCTAGTATTTTTTAAAATTTTTATATACACATGTACCTGAACGTTGTACTGAGCTACAAGAGTTTTAGTGAAAAAACTTTGCAACACTGTATGATTGAGGGGGCCATTAGAAATCAGCTGACATTTGCCAGCTTTGCACTGATTGGTTATGTGTTTCCAAAGGCGGCAATTTTCAAATATTAGTTGACTGAGATCATTATGATTTTATCAAAACTTTTATATATATAGGGGTAAGTTCAAAAGAGATTGTCCAATCATTTTCTGTATAATTATAAATATACCAACAAATTATACAGTTCTAATTTGATTCACAAAATTAAGAGGTATGTAACCATTTATTCCTAACATTTTTAGAAAAACATTTTCTATTCCAAACAGTGAGTTTTTAGATCGGCGATGCGGAATCTCAGAAAACTTCGGAAGTTTGGAACGTCCGTGGTGTAAATGTAACGGAAGAAAATTTTTCCACCAAATTTTTTATCATCGCCTTTTATATTTCATTGAAGTTATAGCTACATTTTGATTGTCCATGAAAATAGAAATGAGCAAAATAAAGCAAACAACATATTATATAATTCCATTCTTGCACCAAATGTCAGAAGACTATAAAGTATGGACATACCGGAAGGGCAGTAAAACGAAATAAAAAACTGCTAGATATTGTAAATTGGAATAAGGAATTGCAAATGATTGTTGAGAAACATATTTTATTATAAACAAGTGAACTATGCTTATTCTCAATTCATAATTTCAATAATGATTTGCCAAGGGTTTATATTATAAATTATAATGCACAATCACATTCACAAAATGTTCAACATTTAAATTTTATGAATAAAAAAGGTTGAAAACAAAACAAACAGAAATGTTACTTGTTTTAAGTCAAATTAATAGATAGTGATCAAAAGATCACTTCTGTTTTTCAGCATATTTTTGGGAAACAAAACCTCTCTTACCCCTTTCCGAATGGAAATTAATTGATGGCAAGGGAGCAGCCATTTTTGTATGATGATGAACTGAAGATGACGTCATGCAATGTTGCCATTTACAAGTCCACAGCCTTCTTGCAGAAAAATTCATGATTTTTTAGGAAGGCTGTGATTAATCTGATGGTCCCTCCTTAATAAACAACAAAGTGCAGGCTTTATTACATCTAGAAATTTCTCCGCGAAATGCTCAGTCGAAAGGTTAGAAAACATTCCGAGTTCAATTGAAAGGTTTATCAGCCGCATAAGGTAGAGTAGTACTTAGTTTTTCAAGTGTTGAAATTAGACCATAACCCTAAGCGAAAACGCACAAGACAATAGGAAAGTGAAGCAACGTTTTTTTACGGTTACGTGGGATGATAAAGAAAAAAGTTATTACACTAATTGATAACTCATGCAGTGGGAGTTCGCATTTATCTAGGCTAGAAGTAAAGTGGACCCAAGGTTGGGAAATAGTTCGAAACAATGTTTAAATCGTTACTTTCAAAACTATATAAGCCTTGACATTTGAATAATTCCAAAAATTACACCTATTATTGTTGGATTATGATAGGTTTTGAGTGAGATTCGTTACAAATAGTTCGTGATATGCAAAACTGACTGTGAGGAAGCTAGCTGTAATTTGTCTCTAATTGCAATTAAATTACGAAGGCTAAACAGCAGGTTGGACCAACTGGTGATATTTATACATTTACATAATTCTATAGGATTAAGAAGATATCTTAATCAGTTCATTCAGTCATCGCAATGAATGGTACTGGACAGTGTTCAGCAACACAGAAACCTCGAAAAAATTTATTTTCTAATTTTAAAGTTTCAGAGATAATATTTTTAGAAAAAACAAAATTTCAAGAACATCAATTTAAAAAAAATGTTTTGAAGGATGCAAACGTACCTAATTTTATCATAGACGAATGAAACAAAATTGCTTTAAAAGTAGGATTGACACGCTCGCTTCGATCCCCTACAAATCAGAGTGGCCGTGAGTTATCCACATCAAATCACCAATCAGCACGTCACACCATGTCACGTGCGCACCAACAACGATCAAACACCGCGTGAAAAGAGCAAAAGAAAAACACCCCCTAAATTAATAGCATTTCTTTGATTGCGTAATTGCCAAGTCTCATTTGACACCGAGGGAAGTTTTTAACACGCATCGCCCTTCACCTTGGCGCGTCACGTGACCACAGTCGGACACGAGTGTTGACGTTGCCATGGCAACCAGGACACGTGATCGGATTCCGAGAAAAGAGGCGAGAATTGGGCGCCGCGGCGGCTGGCCGTGAGAACAAGGGGTGGAAAAGTAGAGGTAAAAAAACAAAGCGGAAGATCAATTTAAACACTTGGTTTCTAACCCATTAGGACAAGTGATACTGATGGCGGTATTTCATGTTTGAGGCGTATTAAGCTTCCATTTAATTAAATTTAGTAGATGGGCCAAGGAAAAGGAAAAGGAAGAGATATGGCAGGGATTTAGCTGATATGCCAAGGATTCGAATAACGTGGCCTGTGGTATTTCAATTACGTAGATTGACGTTTTATTCTATTTTCTCAGGTTTCTAAATGAACTTGGGCAATACTTGATTGTCAAATAGGTTCTGAAATAAAGAGGCAAAAAACCTGAGGTGAACGATCCATGGAGAAATAGGGGAAAGTATCAATCACGAATCAATCTAACAGTAAAAGAAGAGATCCACACAATGTGAACTTAATCTAACAATTTGTTTACCATTTGGTCACAATTTAAACATTTTACCATATCTTTCAGTACTTGCGTTGTTATTACTTTTATTAATTATTCCACCAAAAACATTTAGGATTCATAAGATAACCCAATTCGGGCATAACAAATTCAACCGGAACATTTACTATTTTATATAAAAAAATGTTTATTGAAAGTCTGTTCATCTTTAGTGAATGATTGGAAATGTGATCTACTTTCTGTCACGTGCATTGCAGTGCCTAATTTCCTTCAGCTTTTCTCGTCAATCATACAAAACTCATCACAGGAAAAGTATCGACTCACCATAGAGAAAACAAACGCCTTCAACGCTGAAGTCAAAGTTCTGATATCACTTGACGCCATGTGAACTTTTGTACCGGTCAAACTTTTGTCACTTGACGCTAGAACTTTCCTAGAAGTCAAACTTCCAACATCACTTGACGCCATGTGAACTTTTGTGCCGGTCAAACTTTTGTCACTTGACGCTAGAACTTTCCTAGAAGTCAAACTTCCAACATCACTTGACGCCATGTGAACTTTTGTACCGGTCAAACTTTTGTCACTTGACGCTAGAACTTTTCTAGAAGTCAAACTTCGAACATCACTTGACGCCATGTGAACTTTTGTACCGGTCAAACTTTTGTCACTTGACGCTAGAACTTTCCTAGTAGTCAAACTTCCAACATCACTTGACGCTATGTGAACTTTTGTACCGGTCAAACTTCTATCACTTGACGCTAGAACTTTCCTAGTAGTCAAACTTTTGATATCACTGAACACCGTGTGAACTTTCCTTCCTGTCAGCCCAACGTGAATAACAAAAGTGCAGTAAAACGTTCTTATCAGAGACCACTCAAAATATAGAGATAAGAGATCATAAACTCAAATATCTGATAATGCGTAATTGCACCGATCGATCAGGATAGATTATGTTAGACGTAATGAAACCGATCAGTCCAAAATGTAGGTAAGTTCCCAAATAATATGCAATGGCGGTTAGAGAATTAGATGATAAAAGAGGCATTCTATTTTTGATGATTTGCCTAAAACGTTTTGATATAATACATTTGTATTGTGCCATATTTCATTTTGATATTTCGTGATTATTAATTATTTTCTTGTTTAGATAATATAGTTTTTGAATTATCTTACATTTTTCAGAAGATATATTTTTATTTTATGTTAGTTTATTAATATTTTGCGATGTTCCTTCCTTCCTTTGAAATGTATAAATTATGTTTTACAGTTTTCGATACATGGGTCCGATGGTGACAAAGGCATCTGATTGGTTGGAATTTACTCAAGATGGCCGACCATGACGGGAATCGAACCCATACCTCCCGAAAAACACATTTTTAGAGAAAAAAAAGCCATGAAATTACGAACTAAAAAAACACATTGAGTTCCACTGCATCCATGATTGACACATTAATTGAAGGTTTTCCCAATTTCTTTTTGGTTTCTAGCCAATGACTTTCCATGTAGTTTCACGATTTCTTCAACATGCAAAAAGTAATTAACAAACAAACAACAATTCGACGCAATGAAACATGGTTTTTGTGTGAATCGACAAGAATTCGACACTAAATTGGCAGCGGTTCTTTCCACTGGCATGTCCGCTGAGTTCGCAATGTTGTGACGTGTTTGTGCCGTTATTTCGGAAGCGCGCAGCTGTTGTCTTTGTCCGACTCAATGTTATACGAACTGTTGTCTCTGTCCGACTCGTGTCTGTTCTCTCTGTCCAACTCATGTTGTGCGAGCTGTTGTCTCTGTCCGACTCGTGTCTGTTCTCTCTGTCCAACTCATGTTGTGCGAGCTGTTCTCTTTGTCCGACTCGCGTGTTGTGCGAGTCAGGTGGCCCAGTGGTTGGCACACAGACCCAGGCGACGCCGCCGGCTCCGGGCGAGCGTCGGGCGAACTAGCACAATCCTGGGTGCATCGTTCATCAAGCTTAAGACAGATCCTGAAGTGAGGTCATTTTGTAATTTATTCGGTTTCTGCGGTTTTTATGTACGTAGAATAGTTTATGAAAGGATAATAGGCACAATAGAGTTTGCTTAGTATGTGTTGTAATTTGTAAGAACTGTCATATTTTAGAATTGGACATCATACTTTATATTAACAAAAGAATAATAGCACGGAACACTAAATACCAACGTGACTAGCAAAATATTCGTTAATAAGCTGAAATGCTTATGGCACCTATATTATCTTAATTTGGAAGAGTTCATGAGGAGCCAATCATTGTGAGATATGTTTTGACTCACAGACGAGGCAGGCAACGTTCTTGCAAATCACTTGAACTCGGTTCACCTTGTCAGTCAGTCACAGAAAACTCGTGAAAATAAAGGGTCTAAATGGCCAGGTAATTTGCATCTTTTTAAGTTGAAATATCCGACAAACTATCGACACGAAACGAACACAAAGACTCATTAGTGAGTTAGCTCAACCATGTGGCTCCTCCAACCCCACGTGTCACTATAGCAGTTGTCTCAACTACAGAAGCCCCCTAATCTCAATCGTACCCCCCCCCCCCCCCCCCAAACCCCACGTCAATGCCAAAACAAATACAATATAACCAACATTGGGCTTAAAATATACCCTTGTAGAACACATTAAAATTTTATTGGATGAAATTCTTCAGTCAATACAACTCATTCGAGTAAACGAAAATAATATTGAACAAAATGAAACCATAGTCTTGAAATAGATTGGAAGAGTGTATTTGCTGAATTCCGTGATTCTATACCATTCAAAACTCTATTGACAAAATAGAATAAACATCCTCCTAAAATGGTAAATTATTTAAATATTATTCACATCTTTTTTTGCACGTAAATTGGTCGTTACTCATTCTTTGGGGGACTTTTAAATATTTGGCCACTGCAGGTGGGTGCCCCCTCCCTCTATGACGTAATGGGAAGTATCGAGCATGACAGGTGTGCGGAAATGTCCGACACCGTGTACCAGGGGTGATGATGATGTGATGATGATGATGATGATGATGATGGCGGCATTGTGCGCAATCACCGACCGACTAATGCTATTATAGTCATATCACTGACGACTCGGACACAGCGGCAGGAAAAGGGTTGGTTGGTTTTGGAAATTGGTACTTGTGGAACTAATGTTGTTCTGAGAGGATAGGTAATGGCGGTGCAATCAACGTTAATAAATGAAATCGTGCAAAGTCATTGCCATTTGCAGCGATCGATATAAATCAATTATTGCATAATATATGAGGAAGCCCGAGTAATTTTACATGCACTATTAACTTTTATTAAACCGTATCTTGAATAACACCCACTTTTTTATTTAATGAGCATTTTTACAAAATTATTCATGTAATTTTTACGATTCTTTAATTTGTTTTGGTAGCATTTTACGATATAATTTTCCAGATTTTGACCTAAATTGAATCATCAATCAAGAATATATCGTGTAGTTCATGAATAATAGCACAAAAGCATCAGCATGAATTCTATTTAGTTTCGAGTCTGTGATCCACATACAGCATTTGGCACCTCATGTACAAAAGATCCAACTGAATGTAGGTATTATGTAAATGCATGTGTAATCGGTTACATTGTGTAAGAAACGCATTTTGTGCACCGAGTTGAGCCCATATAAGTCGCTGCTTGTTATAGCTGTAATCTCATGCAGTGTGCGCCATATGCTGGGCTAAACGTCGCTCATCACGAACCCAAGCCTGCGGGGTTGCCTGATGACAGTGTTTGCGGGCTCAATGGAGTGTTCTAACCAAACACAGAGGAATAAGTGTTTATGTGAGGACGCGCTTTTCGGCAAGGAGGCTAAGCTGTGGAAACTGTTATGATAATCATGATGGGAAGGGAGAAGGTCGGGGACTATTGGGAACGAAGATCAAACAAAAATTCAGTGTATACTAAAAATATAAAATATAACTAACATAAATACCAAAAAATGCAGTAATATTCCCTCTCCCGTCAAAAACAAATTAAAATAAAAAAAACGTACACATTTTTTTTAAAAAATTGTAAAATCACGTGAAAAATAATGATCATAAAAATTCCATTTCGATTTAGAAAATTAGAAATCAAAAATCAAAAAACAAATCATTGGTTGGATACTGAAATACGAGTATTTCACGAGTATTTTGGGATATTTTTCTCTCTAAAATGACGCAGGCCCGAGTTCGATTCCCGTAGTCGACCTTTCTGACTGGATTTTGCAGCGTTTCTTCTAAATCATTAACTAATTACAATTCCGACCTTCCTTCGCCATCTCTCAATCACATTCACCCTCATCATCATGAACACCGCACGTGAAATGACCATCTCGGAAAGTAGAAAGAAACGGGATCTTCAATATCGACCACTGACAGAAGAGATAGCTGGTAATGAAGGCTGTTTGTTTGGAGAACGTCGCATCACAAAAGACTCAGAGCGGCGTATTGAATTACCCAATTAACTTTTTTAAATTATGAAAATAACAATCCTTGAGAGTTTTGGGCTAATTTCCCCGATGACTCGAGGAACGTGTTTAATTACTGTGTAACAAAAGAGTAATGTATGGGAGGAACTGACATTCCTGCCTCGTGTTGATGGATGCTGGACCACCTGGATGGACCACGAGATGTAACTCTCAAGAACATGGCACCTTACATGTAGCTCGACGATGTTTCATTCTGTATATGGGTGTTTCGAGATTTTGTTCGATACTATCAAAAATGTCGTTGAAATTGGCAAAAAATCGACAGTTTACAAATTAAATACCTAGTGAAGAGTTTTACAAAAATATGAATTCATGGACAGAATTTTCACGACTTTTATAAGAACGCTACGAAAAGTGAGGTTTAAGATTTATTTGTTGAATGGCAGGTTGGCGTGGTGCTCAAAATGGCCCATAAGACCTTATTTGAATGATCCCATTTTTCTAAAAAATTATGAAGAAAACCAGTAAAATTAATGTATGGGGTAAAATTTTTAAGCAATAATTTCTTGGGTTGAAAAAAATTATTAAATGCACATTTCCCCTCCCCCCGTGCGCATGACTGCACCTATTACATTTCAAAACTCTCTGAACAAGTTGTTTTACAAAGAGCTTCCTTCATCTCCCAAACCGAGATGAAGTGAACGATTAACTTATTTTTCACAAACCAACGCGGAAAATAATAAAAGCATGGCGCATTACAGAATGATAGTCGTGACTGATTAATCATCTAAATATGAAGTAAGATCTGCCGGAGTTGTCCAGCAGTGTTGTGAAACAAGAGATAAAGCATCAGAAACCAGGAAACGCGCGCCTTCACTTCAGACAGCTTCATATCACGTTGACCCATCACAGTCGGAAGTGTAAGAGAACACAGGTGTTCAACGGTAAAGCATGCATTTCGGCGCAATTCGAAGCGGGCAGATCCAGCGGAGAAATACTTTCTAACAATATCAACTAGCAGTTGAGAGATTCATTTCAGTTTTCAATTAAATTGAATGGACTAGTTGCAAAATGTGCAGGCTAAAAAATCCACTTCATTGTCAAAGATTTCTCGTGGAGATTGGGAAATGACTAGTAATTTGTAAAAATGATGGTGGTCATGACCTGAGACTACTTACTTCAATCATTCTAGTTTTATGTGATCCGGAAGTGTACTACAAAATAAATTTGAATACAATACTACAAAATATTTTCATAAAACTATTTTTCTACGATCAAAATGCTACTGCACAAACTGAAATGTGTACCCCCGGAAAGCCACCCCTAGAGAGCTAGGGGTGAAGTCAGTGGTTCTAATGTGAGTTTAACAACATTGCTGACAGTCGGATGATTGATGCTGAAGTGAGTCGTGTTCATTAATGACGTTTACCACGCGTTTGCTTCCTGTGTTTCCTGTGTTCCTGATAACATCTCTATGCAAATCACGGCCGGAGGCAATGGATAGACAAGTAATAACAAACCAAGACATTACAGTAACAGTATTCATTCAATTTATACTGTTTTACGTCTGTTTCTATTTATATCATTATTAAAATTGTCTAAGCTTCCATATTTTTTTTAAATTTTATGATAAGAATGGGATAAATTAAATAAAATTTGTCCGATAAGCTACGAATTAGATGGGAACCAGGATTTAGTTCGCATTGTTGTACAATCAAATTAGTAAAAAGCATCGAACATTTCAGATGAACTGATAGGTAATTAAAATAACAAATGAAATAAAAGGCAGAAACTGCCTGATTTGCTTCATATTTTTTCTTTCTACCTTTTTTTTAATTTTTAATTTTCCTTTATTCAAATTTTCTTATTTTTTTCTACCTTTGTCTCCTTCCCACCATTATTCAATCAATCCTTACCCATTCCATTCTTCTTCATCCGTCGCCATCGGCCTCGTTGCAGAACAGTACGACGTTAATCTCCACTTAGAACAATGATATCCGAGAGCCGTTGATTTATCACTAAACCAGGTGATTCTGTGTAATCGTCGGTCAACAGCAGTGAACAAGTATCAGAACCACCAGGTGATTGCAATACCGCGTAATTAGCGATACCTGTTAATTACTGGCTACTGGGAAGCCGACGCAAACAAGTAGACGTGATGTGATGTCATAACACAGCTTGAGCCGTTGACCGATACGAGGTGCATGGGTTCAAACCCCGGCGTTATCACTTTAGTGGTGTTTACTGTTCTGCAGCTAAGCTAATGCAAAGCATTAATTATTATGAAGATGTAGGGAGATGATGAAGAAGATTAGGAGCCTTAAGCCTATTCCAACAGAAACTCTCAAGCACTTACGTTCTTTGACTAAAAAGGGAAACCACGAAACAATAGTCAGGAAGAACGACTGAGGAAATTGAGCATCATCCTTAAGGTGATACTAGCGCTCGGCCGTTTTAGAAAATTGAGAGAGAAAAATTGTTTCATAAGTGAGTGTAACTTTTACAGGATGTTCACATGATCAGTCTGATTGTATATTAGTAGCCCTTTTAAATTTTTGCTTATTGCATCGTTAATTAGGCGCCGGTTATTCAACAAAACCGCGCAAAACGATGAAATTTGCGATACGATTGGAGACCAAACCCGTAAACCAATTGATCTCAAATTTTAAGCATGATTAGATGAAAGACAAACTTAGGGTTATCCCTTGGAACATTTTTGAAATTTAATTTTATACGGCGCCCAGAGAGACGAGAAAATAGCTAATTTTTCACCAAAAATCCACTAATTATTACTAATTAACGAAACAAAAAATTAAAAATGTACCAAGGGGTAACCCTAAGTTTGTCTTTTATCTAATCACAATTAAAATTTCAAATAATTTGGTCTACCCATTTCGTCTCCAATCGTATCGCAAAAAGTGTCTACAAAACGCAGCAAAATCGCTCGCGCTTGCAGCACCTACGTGCCTGTACGACGAGAGAAGGTTAACAGAATCTACATAAATGGGCTCCATGTTCTTCATGTTCAAGTTGACGACTTCCACTTAGAAGTCCGGTAAACTAAATGTGCTTTTACAACTTGTGCAAACGCAATGGAGCCGTTTTATGTATATTGTACACTCGACAGTTGGTAGTTAGTAAACTGCACTTGACAGCTAATGAATACCGCATGGTGTTTCTAAAACACGTCCGCGTCACATTTGGTGGCACGTGCAGGTACGGGTCATTGCTCACCCCCTCCCTCCCCCACCCTGGACGGGTGTTCGTGATGTCATTTGTGTTGCACTGTCAGCCCTTGTTTACATTCACAGTGATTAATGACAGCAGACTTACAGTTCAGCGCGAGACATTGTTGCTGTTTCGGAGAATAACACAATTATGGAATACAAGCAATTAAATTAATTACTTCAGTGCTAGAAAGTTAATTAACAAAATAACAAGCATCAATAAAAATGAAAACGAAATTGCAAATGTTATAAAGGATCGTAAACAAATAATTATATCATTTTTTCAAAAAAAATCAATGAAAGCCGGGCTACTTTTACGCAAAAATACACACACACAAAATTAAAATATAGTCTCTGGCACTGCAATTTTAGTGTCTCCTTATAGCACCGGCAATCGAAAGTTGTGAATTTGCAGTTAATTAGGCCCACTCATCAGGAAAAATACAATAGAATTATTTAGTTATAAATAACTCAGTTATAAAAGTCGTCATTAGTTGTAAGGTGTAAGTCAATGCTCGGTCTGACACTTGGACTGACGGATGAAAACCGCACGTCGCTCCGTCTAATTCCTCGCCCGTCTCCGGTCTCGTGTCGGAAACTATTACCGAATTATTCTCCGCAGACAAATTCGTGATGTAATAAATTTAAAAGATAAACTTTTCTGGGAAAGAAGAAGAAGTTTTGATAGAAGAAGCCCATCATAAAGTCATCACAGATTCACGCTTAAACTAGTTTCATTTCACAAAACAAAACCTAGTTTAGGAACTCATTCGCAGTTTGCCTGCAGACCGGCGATTAGCATAGTATTATAATGCAACTTTGCAAAGTTAGGAAATTATTCAATCTTGGTTCTGGGAAGGATGCAGAAAACTACTTGATTAAATGAAGTCGTGCATGATTTCGAACCTTGGGCGACCGAATCTCTTGCAAAGTTGCAGTGTTGCATGCAATGTTAATGCACCTCACTACACAGGCACCTCAATATGATACAATGTTACTGACTTAAAACTGAACTAACTTTAATTTCTTTAATATTTCACTCTAACTTTTTTTCTTTTTGTTGTATTTTTTATGGAATTGCTCTGTTAAATTTAAATTTCTTTGACAATCATTCAAAAATTGATATGTATTGAAAAATCAAAACAATAATACGAGTAAAGAAATATCAATATTAATATTGAAGTTATTTCTATGAAATGAAGGGTTGTTCAATGTTAATTATCAGACCGGACCGGGGCTCGAACTTATGACCCATGAAAGTTTTCCATGATACCCAGATCTCATATTTCTATGTCAAATTGACTTTTATTGTTAAGTGTTAAGTGTATTGATAATGTCCACGGTATGAATCGCCTAATCGCGACGACCGATAAGGGTGCGGAACTGAACCCCGCGCTGAACATATGGCCTCACTGGCAGCGCATCGGGCGTGATAAGAGTGCGGAAACATATGGCGCTAGTTGATTAGTGTTGATCCACCACTTAGCCTGTATCACATGTTGCTATCAACACAGTGACGCATGTTACCCTCATGGGACAACTCGGAACATTATCTTACCTCTACTTGATTGTCTGCTCCAATTACACTGATAGTTAATACAGTCGCATAGGGGCGAACAAGTCAATTAATACGAAGTGGTAGTAAAACCACAAAAGACATCGAAATAATTTAAAATACGAAATCACGCATAATAAAAAAATAACATTACCTAAAATACTACTTCAAGAGAACGTCAAGGGGCTAATCTAATCGATGTTCCAAACAAAACTAAAAAATACTACCAAGAACCAATCTAAATTGACCAAGAAAGATGACTAAATTTGAGGACTCCCATACCCGCGACATTTTCAACCATTTAACTGCGGCAATTAAGACTATTATTCAAGAATGTGCTTATTGAATCAAGATGTTATCTATCTTGTGTACACAAGTCTTATAACATCATGACCTACGAGAGAGGTAGCGAAGTGGGTAACTAAGATGATGAATGTACTGCAGTGAATACTGTTTAGCACGTCTTTCAAGTCTTTCAAGTCTTGCTGGACAAAAACATCTTCATAAATTAACGTCTTGTGGTGGGCGGAGCATATTTGTTCGTCAAGTGATTGACAGATTGACAGAACATCAATAGGGAAGGTGATGGGGAATAGTTTGATTAAGCTATCGCAGAAATACTTCTCCACCAAAACTGGGCGAAAAGGGGCAGATCCCGCAACTGGCGGCCATCCTGCTGCATGGTATTGGTCGTGACGTCAGAGGGCGTGTACTCACATTGTCGCGCAGTTTGTCCGCGAGCGCCTCGATCATGCACGACCACTCCAGCGAGCGGAGATAGAGATGATGCCAGCGACTCTCGAGACTCCTGGCGACGCTCAGGGCGTCCCGACGCTTGCCGCGACGCTGCTTCTGTCTGGCGAGACGCTCGCAGAGCTTCACCACCGAGCAGACGATCTTGCCGTGAGTCTCCACATCGCGGTGCAGCACCTGCGAAAACATCACGCGTTGTAATACATGATACATAGTCATAGCTGGACGAACCTGCTTAGCACGGGCCGGCCTATCCCTCCAGGCGCGTAGGAATAGGGGGGGAAAGGGTGGAAATGACCCCCCCCCCGTCTGGAGCCTGACCCCCCCCCCCCCCCCTGCCAGAGATCCTGACCCCCCCCCCCCTGCTAGAGACTCTGACCCCCCCCCCTGCTAGAGATCCTAACACATCCAGATATTCACAAATGTTGATTATAAGTGTTGCACAGAATACACAGATTTGCTCCATTATTAGGTTGAATTCTCAAAATTTTCTCAAGTTTTGCAAAACTAATTGAACAGAGGTCCAATCCAATGATCCAATGAGAAAACTCATTTACTCATTTGTCCAACATCATCATCCTCATGAATCAAATTAAATAATTACACGTTTAACTATAGATTACAAAACAAATACAGATTTTTCTTATTGATTGCTTATTGCTGTTGCTCTTGCAACCTTTTTCAAATGGCGATTCCAAAATCAATTCATAATCGATTCTCTTTCACTAGAATTCAAGTATTTCCCTGCGGGGCCATTTAGGATTTTGTCAAAAAAACAAAATTTGATTTTGTCTATTGTATCCCCAAGAATATTGCATAGGACATACATTTTAAATTTCTTTAAAAAAGATGCCAAAAAAGCGTCGAATTCGATTTTTTTTTTATCAAGATGTAAAAAAATGCCCTGCGGGGCCATTGGGAATTCTATAAAAACAAGTTTTCGTAAGTTCCCACAGAATATTGCATATCACACATTTTACATTTCTTTGAGAAGAATAGCTTAAAATTCGATTATTTTGTATCAAAAATTCAAAAAAGGCCCTGCGGGGCTAACTGGGGGTGAGTCCCCCAGACCCCTCGTATAGCAGTAAAATACATTTTCCTGACATCCTTCGATCCACTATAATTTTGACCCCCCCTGTCAAAATAAAGTTCTTACGCGCCTGTATCCCTCCCTGACCATGCTAAGCAGGACTCTTCTCTAATGTCGCGGACTATAGCATAGTTTTCCAAGCACCTGGGAAAACAACACGCGTTAATACATAGCTGGACGAATAGCACGTGCTTTATTTACATGATCATGAAGTTTGCACACAAGGCTTCTTTCAGCAAACAAGATATGAATACAAAAAATAATAAACGAAAAGGCTATCAGAGCAAGTTGACATGGGCAGTAAGGTTCTACTTTCCAACTTCCACGGTTCTCATTTCTTCATCCTCATTTATCATCCTCTTACTCATTCTCAGACGCGTTCAGAGCTGACGAAAATGTTTCCAAAATTGACTAAATAGGTACTTAAAATTCCAAATCGTATACCAAACATAAAATCAGTAGGTAACCACTATTAACCACAAAGGGTGGAGAACGGAATTTACCCCTAGGTATTTTATTCAAATCATAACGAACACCCTCAATAGAGCTCTTCATCCAATATTTTTAAGTGGCAATATAAGCTCCAAGCTGTCAATACTGGTGGCGAGCCTATAATCAGCGGAGTGCATTTTATATTTCAAGAGTAATATAATAAGGGGTTGGGGAAGCGTATCTTGTCTAGCTACCTATTCCAGCCTTGATATCAGGACACATGGTAGAGCCTGGGAAACGTCGACGACCTTTGCTTCAATTCTATAATTCTGAATTTAAAAATAAGACTTCGCTATTTTATAATTTAAAAAGGATTGAGATAAATTTTAATAGGAATTCGGTCATGATATACATGAATTGAATCAATCTTTGCTACATATGTTTTAGAGAAGGAAAGAGATACCAATTATTATCTTATTATTTTTGTGATCACTATTTTTTTTATTTTTCACTGCATTTTATATATTTGTTTATAGATTACGATTTTCGTATTTTCCAGGACTTTGTCATTTGTTTTTCAATGCGATCGTCGTTGATTTGGTTGCTCACCCCTCACGAGCTGTCAACCACTGCATCTGTTACCGAGGTGTCACTGCAGTAATTGCAGGCAAACCTCTGCGGTCAAGTACAACTATGTGGTCACCATGGTAACACCTTCTCATCTTACACTTCCAGATCATCAGATCAGATCATCTCACACCTTTACATCAGCTTTGAGGTTAGTAAATTAGGCCAGAGGTTGCAAGTGTTGGTGCTCAGGAGCTTTTGGGTCCAAAAGATGTCATGTCAGTTACATGGCCCAGGGGTTGAGAGACCACCAGTAAGTCGGATAAGTTATGCAATGACACAAAAAATTCGCTACGCTGAATTCGCCAATAGGAATTACACGCATAATTAAAATATAATTATTTGGAATAGGGAGAGAGGTTAATTGATATGCCTTGAGGAAGTCACGTGTTCTGATACTTTTCAGGTCCTCGGGAAAAGTCTGAGTTCTTACTTATTATTGAGGTTGTATTCGTGGGTTTCCTTAGTGGAGGGGAAAATGTTGGGAAGGTTTCCTACTAAGGCCACGACCGCTTCCTTTCCAGCTTCCATCCATAGGTACCTATTCTTCGACAAATCTTCCAAACATCATCTTTCATCCGTCGCCATTTGCCAGTAGTTCGACACGCTTAGAGACCATGAATATAAAATAAAAACAGTAACGGTACGTGCATGAAGCGATCTAAAAACGTGTCTATAGACAATGTAGAATGCAATTAAACTATTACATTAGATCGGTTTGAAAAAAATAAATGTAGAAATATTGCAATACCACTGTTTTAGATTTCATAAAGTTCAGCTTACTTCAAAGTGTATAGGTATAAAAAGGTTAGCTAAATCGCATGTAACTTGAGTGCAACACCGACACCTGGCACCTCCACATCCTTGTGTTTGTCAGAGCACAGCTGTTACTTCTGACTTCTGAGAGATCATTACACATGCACGGACGCTCAGCGGTGGTAAACAAATCTCCATTGTGTACTCAAAACAACCAAAACTCTCTCAGGAATAAACAATTCAAATTAAATCCCTCTCATATTGTTTTCTAGTGCTTTTTAATGAGTTTTAAAAAACCGGAAGTGAGTCATCGCGCCACGTGACAGAGCGACGCGCGCCGCCGGAAGTGATTAATAGACGCGCATGCGCGATGCAGTGATACACTCGAAACGTTCGAAAATAACCCTAACTGCATTTCAAATACAGTTTTACAGAATGTAATTCTCTATTGTTACATTATGAAATCTAGTTGGAGAACCAGTCACCAGGAAGTGTTCGAGTCGCTTTTCAATTGAATCGAAGTGCACGTGACTTTTGAAAATTGGATTCGTTCGTTTTTATGTCATTATAAGGAGATACGTGCTGTGGAATAAAGAAAACCGAAGAAAACAAATACTTGTTGATCACTTCAGCAGTTGTCAGATGCCCAGTGTTCCAGCATTCAACTCGAGTTTTTGTTCGTAGATCGTGGACATATTTTTATAGCTCTGGTTAGCAAAGAAGATAGCAATTTGATTCGGGCATCGTTCAAAACTATTGTTTTTATACAGACATAAATTTACATCAAGAGTAATTTCAAAAGCTCTTCGCCAGCTTTTATTAAACGTAATAAACATATTGAACACATGTGAAAGAATCTTACTCAGCGTGCGTGCTTTTCGTTGCAACTGCACAAGTGCAGCAAATGCAGTTTTACTTCTTAGAATAAGGGGATAAGTATTGTGTCATTCACAAGTCTAGACTTCACACACGTTTTTAATTTGCAAAACTATATTAAATGTTGGCAAGTGGTCAAAATCCCATCCGCAAGTCGAAGTAAGAGTTACGATGACTTTCTTCCATCACTTCGCAGCCTCCGGCACAGGATCCCGAATCCAAAACCACTTCACTTCCTCGCAAGAAGATGTGTAATTATTTGATACAGATCGTCGCTTTCTTCCGTTCTTGAAGAATAAGTTCGCACTTGACGACCTGTTGGCCGCAATTATCTCGACCCTCTGTACATCAGCGCCGGGAATAGAAGTTGTTGGCCGCAATTATCTCGACCCTCTGTACATCAGCGCCGGGAATAGAAGTGAGTCATCCGCAGAGAATCGAAGCTATGAGGAGGTGCTGATGATAGTTTATTCAAACCATAAACCACTCTCTTTATGCAAATTTAATTGCACATCTTGTGGGCGTTTGATTCAATGAAGAAAGCTGGCATTTTTGTCAAGGCTTTGTTATAGCGGCATTTAAAAATGGTTACGTTTAAAAGCGGCAGCAAGATAAATACCGCAAATTCGGTATTCAATAAAACAAGCTTGATTTATAAAAATATTTTTTCACATTTTTATAAAATATGTTTTGATGGTTTACAATTTTTATCTGGAGACATATTTCTTGCCAAATTCAGAATAAACGTTAGTTTTATGTATAGAGCTATATGGCAGTATAGTAAACGCGAATTCACAGATTTCTCGAATTTTCAGTGAAAAAATGGGTTTATAACCAAATTTAGCTTGTCCCTCATTTTAGATGCCAATCCTTGTAGATGGACAGTCTTTTTTTACAAGTTTTTGTTTTTGTGGGGTTAAATGACTTTGTATTAAAAATCACAACACAAGTGTTTCTACAATAGGGGGATGTATAATTAAGAAACACCTGTAAACTCATCCACATTGGCCTTGACATGAATGCATCTTTTATTTTTACGTCTTTCATATCATCAAAATATTTAAAAAAAGTTGATTCTTTGTCGACACGACAAAGCACCATTTTTTCTTTGAGATTCTGTGGTCGTGTGAACTGATGCGCGCTAAATTGTTCAAATCTTCAAACATGTTACATCAAGAATACCGAACGCACGCAGCCCTAAAAAAGAAGTGACACGAAAAGATCCCTTTAAACTTTAGTGTATTAGTGCCAGACCACATAATCAATAATTAAATTAATGATATATTTTTTCACTGATCTAATAAGAGTATTTGAGTGCAACTAAATTACAGTGTCTCCCAACAGTCACAACAAAGACGAGCAAATGTCATCCATTAAGTGATCAAAACCGTTACACCGAATGGGAATAAAAACACCGAACAACTCTGAAGAAAGAATGAAGTCAAGTCGGCAACCTAACGGATTGTGCACAGTCGAGTGGCAGAGTTGGTAGCCTTGACAGGAGCCACATTGAACTTGCGAACAGATCGATCTAGGCGGCTTATTGGAGCGATGCAATGCACTCCAAACATAACGTCATTCATCATTCTGTCAGCTGGCAGGGAGCTGCGGATTATCATATTCCTGGCTTCAAGAAGTAAACGTGCATATTTGCAGGCAATCAAGCGATTGGCACGAATAAGATATAAAAGTAGTAAGTAGCATTTCACCAAGAATTGCGTAAGGTTCGAAAATATGGGCACAAATTTGGAAAGTCTGGCTATAATAAAATAATCGAGAATAAATATAATTAGGAAGCAAGTGTGGTAAAAGATGCAATAGTAGGGCGTAAGGCATCATTTTACTATCCTCATTTATCTATTACAAACTGAAGAGTTTGTATTCTTTGCTTACGACATTTTGTTTGAAGATATTTCTCAGAACTAATATAATAGGGGAGTATTCGACATAATCAGTGGCCTACATGAATACATTTCGGGAGTGGGCCATGTCAAGACGTATTATCTACTAAAAATAGGGTGTTTCCACACAAAAGGATTGTTCGTAGGCAAATTCACTGCCGTGAACATTTGATACGTTTTTAGCTCGAGTTTGTTGAAAATGTCCGCCAAGAGGAATTGCGCCACTGCACAATG
This sequence comes from Leuctra nigra, assembly GCA_934045905.1. Lineage (NCBI taxonomy): Eukaryota > Metazoa > Arthropoda > Insecta > Plecoptera > Leuctridae > Leuctra > Leuctra nigra. The sequence goes on from OW203766.1 coordinate 35,496,933, forward strand.
GATCAAGTTAATTTAACATTGAAAAAACAAAAGATTTATAATTTGATTTTGAGTAGACGAACATCTTCGCATGCGGTTTGGACTCTAGCCTAGATTCTGATGAGTGACCCTCCCGTCCTCCTACACATGGGCTTCAAGATGGCTGATCCATCATCAGGAAGGCCGTGTGCAGATCAGAAGATCGTACCACCGCGCTACGTCTCCGCAATGTTTCGCACACACATCGACCGTGATTACGTCGTCACGTGACCAGAGGCACTTCGTCTTGTATTTGAATAATATTCCATTTCACCCCTTCGAAACAGGCCCTCATGTGGCTGGGAAGCTTCGAGCACCGTTCAGCTGGATTTAATTGAGGACATATGTTCTCTAAACGATGGGGATTCGTTCGCAACTCTTTCGTCGTGTCGGTCATTCGGGAGACCGGGGTTCGATTTCCGTCCCGAGGAGAAATGCCTTTTTACTAAATGAAGTTTTGTTGAAATATGATCAATAACATTTTGTTTGCTAAAGTTCGTCCACGATTAGAATAGCAAGCCCGTGTACTACTGTAGTCAAGCGAGCATTTGAAAACCTACACATGCAAATATCAATTATCAAAGAATATGTACAAGACGACTGTAGATAAAGATAAATCAATTTTATTGATGTTTTCTAATATTTTCTACTATTAAAAAGTATGTATTTCACATACTTTATACAATTTCAATAATACAAAGAAGAAAGTCTTGCCATTGACAGGGCAGTGTTCATGTGACCGACCAATGAACGACGTGATCGACTTGCTATTCTAAACGTGAATGAACTTTACAGATATTTATATTTTATATCTCAGCGACGATTTGTTTAATATGGTATTTTGTTGAGCCAACAATTAACTTTTTTTATATTTAACGTAATTTTGTCTTAACCGGACACAAATACTCTTGCTATTCGAACAAAACTCTATTTTTCAGTCATTTTCTTCAGAAGCCAAAAGTCTCGTTGCTGCAGAACAGTGCGTCGTGAATGGAAAGTAAGAATCCCTCATTACATTACTCAAAGAGTTCACGCATGCTTCTATTTATAAAGAAATTTCCAATCTCAAACTTAAAAAAGAGCGTAAAATTACGCATTTTACGTAAGATTTCGTCTCGAAGTGAAAACGAAGGCGCGGTGAAATTGATTCAGAAAAACACGCAACACTCCTTGAAAAGATTGCTTTATCCACCTCCTCTCCACGAGTCATAGTTCATTATGCGTCGAGATTACCGCATGAATTCATCATCTACATAAGCCGAGGAGATATCATATCACGCCGGGAAAAAACATGAAAACCCTTCCGTTCAAATTACTCACTTCTTACGTCGAGCAAGAAACTCTGTACAACACAAAAACCCGGGTTGGGCCGCCATATGTCGGATTTACGTTTCAATCTGACATTGAAAAAAAAAAGTTATTTATTTGAATAATCACTCGAGCTGTCATTCAAATTCAAGAGAGTTAAATAAACATTTCGTTACAACAATACTGAACTGCGAGGCTGAAAACCTGTCGCTTCATCGGAAGAGTTGTTCTGTGTCGAGTTGGATTTAAATATGACTACTTTCTGACCTATCCGCGTGTGCAGGTGGTCGCAGGTTCGCGGCCCGCTATTTGGGTGGGAGACGGTTTATTTATCTTGGCAACAATGAGGGAGAGAAGATGAAGGAACATCCCCCAAGTCGGGATTTAAACAACACGCTGACGCAACATGCGGGAAAGTGTTAGGAAATCTCTTCAAATGGTTCATTTTATTGATGTGGGTAGTGGCGTATTGAGGGTGATAAGGGTGGGAATAAAAACTAGACAAAATAAATTTAAAATCAGAGCAAATTACACTGTAGGTGCCTCGATGTTTGTGAAGATCTGTCCAAAAAGCATTTAAGGTTTTAGATTTAGAAGAGGTACAAACAAAGGGTTCCAGCTTCTATCTGTACCCAAGAGTGAAGGGGAATAGAATCTACGTCAACAGCCTTCATTTCCTGTGAGTTTCGTGATTACACAGATTTTAAGTTTTCAAACTCTTCTTTGAAGAGAAGGAACCAGAATAGTTGGCTTTTACTTCTGAGTGAACTTAGACAACTTAAAACATTGTGCACAAACCAAGAAATGCACCCTTTTTATGTAGATTATATTCATTTTCTCTCGTATACAGAATAACTTAGGAATCATAATGAAACAATTTTAAGAACAAATAGAAATTCTTGAAACATTTTGCTTCAAATTTGCACCAAACAAATATTCAAATGTAAAATTATTTTACTCTTCTCGGCCCCTATAAATGTTATCTTGGATCCGCCACTGCATGCGGCGTGGGCGTAGAATACTTGACTCTGTTTAGAATGATCATCGCTCCATTGTGCGATCTGATAGGGGTTGTTATTTATACACATGTGATTGGTGGAGTCCTTGCTGTGACGTTTACTACCCCCTTGTGTATGTAGGGGTTGGTTTCGAACAATCACCGTCGAGTTCCCTTGAGCGAGGGTTAAGCCACTTGCATGTGAACCATGAACCTCTCGACTCACAAGCTGCTTGATTTAGAATGAGAACGAGATTGATGCAATAAAATCTCGAGAGTTATTTCACTAATAACAGTTTTATATCAGCGGGAATTCAGGCCATCGCGAAACAGCAGCGATCTGCTTCCGGTATTCTGATGTGTTCAAGTTTACTAAACGATGTACCAAACATTTAAAACTAATGTTTTACATGGATGATGTATGAAGATGATTCGCGACGTACAGTTTCAGCAATGCGTCACTCTTCAACCAAGGAGTTAGTCAATGTCTGAACATGCATGATTTGTCAAAACGACAGGACATTGGGAGAAAAGTCCAAAAGGTGAACAACATTTTATTTCTAACGTATTTTTACGCAAAAAAAATATTTTATCATATTTGAACGGTAATTTGTATTATTTATTTTTACGACTGGACTCGACTTTCTCGTCAGTTGATGTTTGATAATGAAGAATATGTAACGGTGAGAAGGAGGAGGTCGTGGCCTATTAGTCGGAACCTTCCCATCATTTGCCTCTTGACGGAGGGAAACCACGAAATAACATTGAGAAGGAAGTCGGATTTGAGCCAAATTTTAGGTAATAAGTTTTGACATTTTTGATAAAAGTATAAAATGACAAAAAGTGACCTCTGGAATGAGACCTTGAATCATCCGACAATCTCGCGACTCTGGAGCCAGCGCCTTCTAAACGCCGCCACATGTCCGTCTGAGCCGTGAGTCAATGGTCCATTAATAGATGCGATGGGAGACGATCTGTGTGCAGCGCCAAGTGAATTCATTCATCAGCTTCCACGTCACGGACCCCATCAGCGTCAAGAGCGCCGCATACAGCTCACAGCATCTCATAGCAAGCAGTGCAGGATGTCATCAACTCATAGTGAAAACAAGACTTGTGCGAGTTCACTGGAGGATGTGAACATACGCGAGGAATTTCGTTTTATAAAAAAGTTTGGCTCAAAAGTTGATCTTGAGTCTCTAAATCTCGACTGAAAAAAAATCCGTAAGATTTAAATTTCACATTTCACATAAGTTGAAACTAACCGTTCATTAGGAACCAACCAATTAAGTTCAAATTCAGCTTTAAATATAAAAACAATTAACAAATATACATTATGTTTTACTTGTCCTTGAGAGTACAAAATTTTAAAATTGAAATTGTAAAATTTTACACTTCGAATTGTGCATAGTGTTTTTATTTTATAGAAATTAGCTAAAATTAGCGACCTACCGCTGTCACCATGTGAAATCAACGAGCTAGCGAGGCAGTTGACAAAGTATGGTTTTTGTAAGTATGGATTCATGTACGTGTTTTTGTTTTGCCATAAAAATGAAATATTTTAACTTCACAACACGTTTTATTGATAAAAGCAATCCAAACACGGTAGTGAATCAGAATTTAAATATTACTAACGTTTAGTAGTAATATTTTAGACCATACCAGGCTATGTCTGTATTCAGAACTCTTAATGAGGAATTGGTTAGACCACTTTATAGTCAGGAAGCTTTGGACAAGACCCAAATGGTCGTATAAAGTTGATGGAGCTTATAGTAACATCAAGTAGACAGGTTAGTGGACTGTAGATATAGGTTCTGCATTTCAAGTGTTACGGACGTTTTTGCCTGTAAATTTGTTTTTCGCAGTTTGTTTGCTTCAATATTTTTTGTACACACGAATTCTTTCTTGACAAGACAAAAGAGACAAGTCGCTAATCCGAGGTGCTAAAAGAAAAATGTATTTGACACGTTTACAATTAGTATTCAAGTTGTGAAGCGGGGTTTCAACACTGGATGTATTGAAGCGAAACAGCGAACAACAAAGCGAGAACATCGATTGATTGGCTGAGAAAACAGTTGAATAACGCCGACCTAATATGTAGTGCAAAGCGAAGCGGCTGTACCGAATAGAGGAGATTTTTTTTGACCCTTGTCGAGCAAATTGAATTATTGTGAAGAACGAAGGAAACGAGAAAATCTGGAAATGTGCCGTTTTAGAGCAATTCTGCTGGGTTTTTATCAGAAGTATTGGAAATGTAATAAAGAGTACAAAATTAACTAGAACTATCCTCTATTATCGTCGTGTTATAGCAATTGATGATGATTATGGACCTTTTAATTTTTTGAAATGTACAGATATGTATCTTTTATAATTGTTAATTTGTCAGTATTACCTATAACTTTAAACTTATAAATTAATTTATGTTTATGTTATTTGTTTCTATGCAATAATTTATTTGTGTTGGTGATTGTTCTAGGTTCTATGATGTCCAATGTATCATATCCCACACATGAGATCCTGTATGCAGTTGTTGATAGATACATGATAATATTTACTAGGAAAACGCTCAGTGTAACGCGTTGATGAGCGAGCACGGGTACGTGCAAATTCTCGAACCGGAAATGCGTACACAACGCACAGAAAACATATACATCCATATTGAATTGATTATGATATCAACTTAAAAGTGTATGCTTTTCATCGAAACTTTAAAATAGCATCTAAGCACCTGGTTCATAAAGCAAATCAGAATCAATTTTCAATTGGCACTGGAAAACATTCATTTCGATACTTCATTACTGACAGATATTAAAAATGTCAATAAGTTCATACGTTCTTAACTGATTGGGATGAAATTTTGTAAAATAAGAGACAATATTGGTCTTAATGATCATGCAAAATATTAGTTTGATCAGAATTATCGAAGACCGTTTTCATTTTTCAGCCTATCAGGAGATATTTATTTAAATTTTAACCAATGAATCTGAGTAACGCGTTGATGAGCGAGCACGGATACGCGCAACACCTCGAACCGAAATTCTGTCTATCGAAAATGTCATTAAAAGCCAATAATTCTAAAATTTCGCCACAGATTTGTATAGAAATCTCAAAACATTCCTAAAATATTGGTCCAAATAACCATGCAAAGCTTTAAGTTGATCGATTGAACCTTTATGATTGAACTGTTCCGTGTTAATTTTCAAAAATCACAGGATCTCCTTCAAAAAATATACCTGAGACCACTCATATGATATAAGTGTGTCTACACAATATCAGATCGACTGTTGAACGGTCATTATCAGTTTCATTTGCGTTTGAAAGTTTCTGCTCTAACTACCTTGCCTTGAACTGAAGAGTCGAAGTCGCCGTGAATTTGACAGCCAACACGCAAATAGTCCGTAAAATGTCAATAACGTTTGGATTTAAACACAGATTAGTATGAAAATTGTCAAAAATGCAGATAATGTTGGTCCCAACCATCATGCGAGTTATAAGTTGATCGTTCAATCGGTTATAGTTTAAATTTCTAAAAACACAGGAAAGATGGTTTTAATTTTTAACTAATGGGAGGATTTGGCTGAAACTTTGTTTGATTGGGTACAATGTTGGGGGTAATGACTTGTTAAAATTTCAATTTGATCAAAACAACCAATCGAAAGTTAATTTTTTTTAAATTTGAACCAATCAATGGATTTCAAAAAAATTAGGGTCTGCAACAATCAGAAATGTTACGTACATGTGTGCAAAATTTCAGCTCGATCGAAGAAAAACTCTGACCTGTATATCGTCAGTAACAGAAAAAAAAAAAAAAAAAAAAAAAAAAAACAGAGGTCCGTGCCAAAAGAGCCAAAAGGAGACGCTCGCTTCGCTCGCTCAATAACTGCTCTGAATATGTTTACGATAAACCTTGGATAGCAAGTTTCGCAGATTTAGTAATGGATACCCAATGTGGAACGTTTTTTGTTTGACAGTAGCTTCTTTAGCTTGAACTTATTTTCTTCAATCTATCTCAACAATCAATAGATCGAACAATGCTAAACGTTATAATTTCAGCGACACCAGAATATGACGGTCAAAAAGTTAAATGGGAACGCACGCTCCGTTAACTTAATAATAATAATAAAAACACCGCGGACAATTTGTATAAAACCCCGATATGATATATCCAATTGAATCTCATTTACCGCTCCGCTGCGTTCCAAATCGAGCCCTCGGAGATCCTGGTCGATGCAGAGATCGATTGTCGAACACGAGTGCATTGTACCAACATGGCGATACTTCATACAACGAGGATAATAAATAGCAACTAATGTCGATCAAACAGCATTCTTCTTTACCCCACGTAACGGACACACGCTGAGGTTATAAACTCCACATCTTTTACAACTCGAAAATTCAAATCCTTTTCATTCTTTTCAAGAAATGTGAAAGCCATTGATTTGTTTTGAAGAGGGTTTGAGATTCGAATATATAAATTATGAAAGGTAATCAAAAGTTTGATGATGTTTCTGTCCAGGGGTACCAACCTTATATCCTTGACACACCCCCACTGTAAGATTTCAAAAGATAAAACGAACCTTTTACTGAAGAAAGCACTTCGTACGATTCGACCACAAAAGACTATCCAACTCTGCCGTGTTTCAGCTCTACCTTGGCACAGTTTGGCACGTAATGTCAAAACTAATAATAATCTAGTTTCAATGTTAAAAATAATCTGTTTTTGAAAGACGTCTTCATTGTTATGTTCTTTGTCACTTTCTTACGATCAATTACCAAGTCCCACTCGAGACGAAATGCCAATGAATTATCTGTCTTTGAACTATATCCAAAATTCACGGTCAAATACTTTACATACAAAAAAAATCTTGACGCGTTCCAAAATTACCTAGAGCAACATCAATAAATACATCCAGGATTCAAAGTTCTTTTCCTTGGCACAGAAACTATGTTGTCCGAAACGCTGCCTCCATTTTGTATGATTTCCATTGAGCGTGTAGTAAAATATGAAACAGAGATCACAATCGAAGTGTAAAAGAGAATGCAAGTATGTAATTACATCGAATAATTACAGGCAAATGCGTAACGTAATCAGTTATGAGAAGGCTATTATTAAAAATACATTCGTTCGGAAACATTCTCCCATGAAGGTAGCAATTTTTAGCGATTTTTACAAGGAAGTAGGATCCATTACTTACATAAAGAGGGTGGAAAGAGATACCTGTGTGCAACTATTATTTTTAATGACGTAATGGGTTTGGCTCGATATGAAAACATAGATATACATTCTATATAGTATCTATTCTTACATCTCAGTAAAATACGTAATTGTGGGGTTTTACTAAAACGACTAGACAATTTTCTTAGTGGAACTGTATGTTTATCTCGTATAAGTGAGGTGTTATTGACAACAAAATATGATCCTTTTTCATAATAAAACTGTAGATTTTCCATACTTTTCGAAATAATATCTACTGAAAAAAATAATAAAAAAGAGGTGAAATATAATTAGAAAAAAATACAGTATTCCTTCCGGAATGAGCTCATAAATATTCTGGAATAGAAATGCGGACATTTATTTCAAAATTGAAATAAAGATAACGTTCTTTTGATTTCATATCAATATAAACGACAAAGGTAACAGCGATTTATATTGAAAACAAAGCCAATCAGGTGCTATAACGTATAAAGTGCAGCTCCTTGGTAATTATTGGTTTTATTATCTTCCGATCAGTATCATAAAAGTATCCTATCCGGGGTTTTACTGAATTACAACCTACAGTTTCCATCTAATAAAACCCTATTTCTGTTTTCACATCATGAAAAAGACTTCTTCACTCTTCACAAACGCCCTAACACCATATCAATCGACAGTTTGTACTGCAGCACAAAAACTTGCCACTGACGCGTTATTTTACATCCCGGAATGCATTCTCCACGCCTTTAGCTGCATCTGTCCCCTGAGATGAACCACTAAACACTCGAGAGAGATAAGAAAAAGCGTGTCAATAAGCGCTCTGTTACGCGCGGCGGAAGAGCTTTGAGGTTCACAGCCAGTTGGAAGATCCAAGATAAGAGATGAGAGACCTTCAACTGTTTCGTCATGAAAGAAGGCTTAACATTGTGACGAGGTTATGGTTAGGACAACGCTATGAGAACACATAGAAAATAATTATTGTTTACCTTTGAATCGGTGGAAAAAGATCAATTAGGAACCCGATTCCATGTAAGGTTTTAATAAAAGATTTTTTTGTACCTGTCTCTATTTAATTACGGTGGGAATGAAATTTCCGTCGACCATTTTCTCTCGTAATATACCTGTCTTCATTTGAAGCTATATTGAAAATAAAATAACCCGCAATCAGCTGGGGAGATATAAAAACTCGATTCAATCCTAACCTCCTATCCAGCACGTATGTGAACTGTAAGAGAGTAATTTTGGTGAACTGTGCGAATGCGAGTCTGCGAGTGAGATGACCAAGTACAGGTGATGACGTCACACCCCGACAATGCACTGCAGTTCACTTCGATCAGACACAGAACGAGTAGAAGTGACCGTGCTGGGAAGCGAACCGCAGACTTCGAGATCAAGGGTGCACAAACACATGACAAGGCAATGAGTAGGACAATATCAAGAACAAAAGAACCTAATTGCATTGTCGTGTAACGTGTTGGATGTTACGTAACGATCAATCAAGAATTATTGTAATTGCATCTCAGTTTAGTGCTGTTTAAATTGCCACGAACTTCTGTCTTTTTACATCAGCAATGCAAAATATTGATATTTCCATGAGGGCAGACATGATGTTGGTATGACAGGTAAGATTTAATTTATAAATGGAGGTAAATCGATGCATTAATGTAAAGATATTAATTCCAGAATGATAGCTATTCTGAATGGTGCTTTCAAGATGGTGTCAACAATGAGTGATACCACTTTATTATTCTACGGTGATACCTCATGCAAATCGCGAAGATTGAGTATAGGTAGTGAAGCTGTAGTGGACTGCCACTGACGGAAGAAAGTCACTAAAACAAAAGTCATAGTCGGGGATCGAACACGTGTTTATGTTCCTGTCAAGTAGGTATGTTTTATGGCATTTTCAGTGGTGCCTATCCTCGAGTTTGTTGAAAATGTTCGCCATGCGGAATTGCGCCACTGCACAATGGATTTTGCTAATTTAACATTGAAGAAACAAAATATTTTACGTGATTTCGCATAATCGAACATTTTCGCATGCGCTTTCAGCTCGAGAATAGGCAATACGCAATTGGTAATTCCAGCAATTGAGAACAAAAGTCGCATTACACCAACGCTATTTTCGGATCACGTAGTTTTTGTTTTGACTCAGAGAACTTGCATGTTGAGAACACGAATCACGCCTCACCCAGTGAAGTAATGGTTATTTCTGACGTGAAATATGTAACAAGACGCCTAAAACAAGCGAATTCACAACCCAAATGCTCTGATTTACTAATCAGAGCATAAAGAATGCGTCGAGTTAAGCTATCCGATGACTAATTGAGGATAATTGATTGATTCCGATTGAATCATTGACAACAATGAAGATCAATGATAGGCCGGGTTTATGTGACACATCGGTGACAGACTTGATAACTCTGTTAGGATTGTTTTAGGAAACGATGTCAAAGACATTGTGTCTGACAGTGATCCACTTTTCAAGAATAACGTGCTGTAACCGTAAAAGATTTTATAATCTAGTTTCAAAAGAGTGGAGATGTGTAGAAGTTTACTAGGCTGGATAAGGACATAGAGCATAATGAAGCTATCCAAGTCCATTCGGATCTAGGGATTTTGTTTTTTCTGTCCGTACCGCGATAGGCATACATCAAACCGATGATCTAATTGACCTGAAATTTTGCACACGTACAGACCATAGTTTGCAGAATAGTACGAGCGACTTTTTTAAATCTTCTTGAAAACACTGTTGATTGGTTAAATAATCAAAATGTTCCGATCACGTTGAAATTTTGCAAGGTTATCAAGAGGCCGACATTATCTCAAAATTTACATTTTTTTTACATTGACATTCAATGCTTATCTTTAAAATGCTGTCAAAAATGATAAATTGAAAAGAGTGACGCACCTAGATCACTTACAAATGATAAGAGTTTGTTTTCACTCAAGCGTGAATGGCAATAGGTACTTTGTAATTGAGTGGATCGTGCATTTGGCTAATACGCTTTCTGTGTATTACGAGTTGTTGCGCATAGACAAAGACCGTAAAGATCGGTACCGTTTCGGCGACGCAGAGAGATTCTGTCCGATGTTTCGCGTGTAAGAAACTGACAGAGTGGATGCATTTCTCCGTCCTACTGGAACGACAGCCGCAAAGGTCCAACAACCCCGCTCAACTCGCTCAACCGAATCGACCAATAGATGTGAATCAATACATATCGATACGTCGAACACGTGGTCTCCAGCAATCAGCGATCGTGTGTGTTTGTTTCACGATCTTCAGTAACACAGCACGATCTTCAATCTTCGACTAATAATGGGAGAGATATTTCTCGATGTGATCGCCGTAATCGGTTCTGTCAGAGATTCGATAAATTCCGTAAAGAAATCAAATGACAATCGAATGGAAATTCAGGCTCAACAGAGTGGCGAGAATTGATTTCATTAATTTTTAGTGCGTAAATTATTTTAACAAAATTTGACTCGCAGTTCTTTAGGTACGTCGGAATCTTTTATGCTTCCCAGCTGAAAAATCTTGGCAAGATCTTGTAGAATCTTGATAAATTATTGACATGATGTTGACAAGATCATGGTCTAACCCTACTTAAAAATATAATCAAGATCATGCCAAGGTTACCAAGATCTTACCAAGATCTTGCATGATTTTGCCAAGATTTTTCAGCAGGGTTGAAATCTTACAATGTTTTGTTTTTTTGAGATATACCACATCCGATACGCCTTAATTATACAACTTTTTTTTAAATTATAAAAATTCTAACTTAAATTTTCACACATGGGTAATTCCAGTTATTTTTAAATCATAAAACTTGCACATTTGTGAAATTGCACGTTGTCAACTCTTGATAAATCATCAGAGTGACTTACAGACAGATCGACAAATTCGTTCCACTAAAAAAAGAACGTTTCCAGAAGGCGTGGCCAGGTGTTATGACATTTCATGATCTGATAATAGCCGCCTAGAGTGTTACAATCTTTATGAGGGCAGTGGTACATAATTAGCCCCTTGGCACCTCAACAAAAGGATGCATTCTATACCTGAGCGCGGGGTGCGTGAAATGCAGTCTTTCTTTAGATCCAGAAGAAGAGGTATCCAATGTTGTGATGATCACAAGAATAGAAACGACATAAACAAAGTGTCAACGCGGGGTTAAAAAATGTCACCCCCGAAATAACACTGTTGTCGGCACACGTGTGTTGTACGATGTAAGACACTGGTTGTTACGAGGCACTGACATTAAGGCACTGTGTTGGTACGAGACGTGAACACGCGGTGCGAGAGCGCTGGCGACACAACCTTCCTCCTCGCTGGTCTGTCACTGACTGACGCGACGCGAGGCGGTGAAGTGAACTGACAGCGCGCGGTGCCGGGTTCCTGACCAGGAGGAGTGCATACAGTACGTCCAGTGAGCGTGTAGCCAGTTCAGCAAATGCTGTGTAAAATTCAACAATGGGTTTAGCTTGTAATCCTGAGTGTTTTGACGCGTGTGCGGTTGTAAATATCTCTCAACGACTGCAGGTGTTCTGGAATGGGTTGTTTTGTTGTGGTGCCAAATATCTTTCAATGCAGTTGGCTTTTAAAATTCAAGGAAAGTTGTTTAAAATGGCAACAGTGTAGGTGGAAGGGGTGGCAGGTCATAAAAAGAGTTGTATCTTGTCAGAGCTTAACTGTCGAACAAGGGTCGAACAATACTGCTCATCTTATGAAAGGAAAGGCTACACGCTCGCTGGACGTACTATACAACACTTCACTTTACGATACACACATCGGGAAAAATACATTTTAAGTTGGAAGATTGATTTCCTAGTTTGTATTAGTTTTTACCATGGTTTTTAGTACTAAAATAATCAATGTACACTCAACATATCATAAAACGGGATTTGAATGAAATGGATTGGCTAGTGGTCAGGTTCCTTGACAATCAATCCTTGTTATTATCAACGAAATCAGAGCTCATTCTATTAGAGTAAGATGACGTGTTAGCATAGACTTCATGGGATGATGCCATCAAATCTTTTTTAGCCGATCCGTTTCCTTGGAATACCGTTTTATCTTTTGTTGGGTGTACATACGAATTATAAAAATATTAAACTTGAATACTGAATTAACTTTATTTTATTGGTTATATTTCGGCCAGACTCGTCTTGAAAATGCAATACCTAGCCTTCGTAAGGGCCAGTCTTTCAATCTCCTGCTAACTTTTAAACGGTTGATTAGGACTGTATTGTCATAGCAACAACCAATAACATTTCTAGATTGACTGTGTTAACTTCATTACTAGTTTTAGCAGGGTATTGAAAAACTGGACCTAAATGTGCCTCGGCCCTCGACTGAGTAAAATTTAGAAAAACGTCAGAAAGATTAACGACACGATAGAAATGCACTATTAAAATAATAAATAATGGTAACATTTTATATTTCTATCTGCAAATTACATTATAATAACAATACAATAAATATAGAATTTTGATATTCCCATAATTTAGGAAGCTACTCATTGACTGCATTTCATTCGTTTGTAAAATATACAAATTAACAATTCGACGTGAGCAAAATGAATAAATTCAAGTAAAGTCTAACTTTTGTTAATTGTTACAATGAGAATTTAAATGTCTTGACCGTAATAAATTAAGACATGCATCATGCAGCGGACATAAGCGGACGAATATTTCGCCCCCCCACCAATTTCGAAAGTAAAAACTCCAGTTGGTAATCGCTTCATTTTAATTGAATGCCATCAGGACTCCGACATAATAACATCAGAAAGTAACAAACAAGACGTGATGCAGAATGTGCACAAATATCATCAACAGTTGCATAAATCTCATTTTAACAGTAGCGAAGAAAATTGCTCCTCGTTCAAGTACACTGGTTTAAAAAGTAACAGACAGAAGAATTGCATTTTCGTGAGAATAACATAGAAAAAATTCAAACCAGATATTTATTTATATCTCCGATAGAGAAAGCTTGACCGATCTCAAATCGAAAATGAGTGATGAACAAAACGTTGAGTAAGTTCTTTTCCAGTTTATAAATATTATGTCTGTTTCGAAGCGGTAAATGTCTGTAACGCCGTGTTATTAATGAGCAGGAAAACAATGGCAAGCAGAATCAATTCTGTTACCCCTTTCACTGGCGTGTGATTGTCATGGTCCGGCGGTCAGGGGTTCAAGCCCCGGCGTCAAGACGTGACGCGAGAGACACGGGTCGTGCTGAGCAATACTTAGTTGACACGGGAACAAGGAAATCAAACAGGTCAATCTGACAGTAAGATCCAAACTTAGACTGATTGTAAAAATAGTTCGTTCGAAAAAGTACAAGTAAAAGCATAAATAAATAATCGTAAGACAAATCAATGTTTGTAATACGTATAAAGAAACAATGAATATAACGAATCGGAATGAAATAAAATCACGATAAAATCAGTAAAAATCATAAATAAACAATAATATTCGTAATTAAATGAATGAATTTAAAATAATGTTGATGGTATAGGCACACAATTTTTAATATGCCTGTTACCTATAAGAAAAGCAAAAATACGAAAATAATTCTTCAAAAAACTAAAGTATATTTTACATTTGTGACAACATTTTACAAGTCTTAAAAATTCAATTTGTATAAGTTTCGACTTCAAGTAACCTACCAACTTTGTTTCCAGGCGAAGTTCAAATTAGCAACGCTATTTATTGGTGCTCAAAAAAGTAGTGAAAACTGAAGGTTGGCAACGAGACCCAATTAAAGTAAAAGCACAAACAAATCAATAAACAAATCACAATCGTATGCATACGAGAAACTCTGTGAAACAAGAAACAAACCGCGCGGACAAATTGACACAGATTCCAGTTCATTTCATCGGGTGCAATTATACATCGCTCTGTGGTGGCAGATTTACTGGAGATCGGGGACACACTGGAGCTAAATGCATTCATCGGTCTACCGCAAGCGACGTGCAGAGGTCACCCAACACAAGTGCACTAGCTGCAACTCGGCAAGAAGCACGTAGAAAATGCACTTGATTCAGACCAAATATGAAAAAAGCCGCAAAGTAGGTATGATTTGATTTCGAAATTACACTATTAGTTGTAATGATACAGTCATAACGGACTAATAAACTATTTTTTTAATTTTGAAAGGTTTCTACTATTTGACACATAGTACTTATCTCTAAACTGTAAGCTTTAAAATATTTTGTAACTTACGTTTTTCTCATGGGTAGGTTTTGCCCTATAAATAGGTAAAGAAGTATAAACCTATAAAGAGAGCTGAGTGAAATCTAAATGAATTGTGTTTTACCATCTACTAAAGACATTGTGGAAAAGTTCAAATGCATTTTATTGTTTTAAAATGTCAAACCTTTACGATATAAATACATTTTATTTTTGCTATAACTGTGGTAAAATCTAGTTTTTGGTTTAATTTACCAACGCTTTCTGCATTTCTGAGATGTTAACAGTTTTGCAATAATTAAAAAATCACAATTGTTTTATGTTATAAAATAAAATAATTCATAAATACCCATGGTAAAAAAATCAAGAAACTTGACTTTTGTTTTTGTAAGCAGAACTTTCATTCAAAGGCCTATTTTATATAGCGACGTCAAAAATTTACTTTTTTCTTCTTTTCACAACTTTTTATTTTTATTACAAGATTAATCAATAAATAGTAAAAATAAATGAAGCTATGTTTTGTTTTATCGATAAAATTGTATTTAAAATGTAAAACTCCGAAACAGTCCGCTCTCTTAACCTTCAATGATACTTGACAGCTACGGGGTAATATTAACGTGATTGCCGCATAATTATGAACGTCTGTGAGATGATGTGTTTTCATATGCAATCTGACGTACGTGCTGCACAGAGATGCAAGCGAGCAGTCACGGCCGTGCGCGCCGAGAATGGACAGATTCCTGATAGAAAGTTACGTTTATTCGTTCTTGGATGCCGATGTGCAAACCAATGGATCAGTTTGCCTTATTTTACTACACTGTGTTTACATTCTTCAGAGAGAAATGTTATATATTTTAACGATCTCGAAATTACGTATTTGAATGTAAAAGAGAAGTAAAAGTAGGAATGATGATTTAGTTGGATCTGTCACGGAATGTGACATCACTTCTCATTGATTGAATAACCAAGATTCTGGCATTTTGATTATCATTAAACAACACTGATATAGTTATTTTACTAAATTTTAATCGTGTAAACTAATTTCTTCCCCAGAGGTTGAATACCTTTAGTTATTAATATCGTAGGTATTATTTAATTTATTTTTTATATTTTCGTCTGCACTTTGAGCTTAAAAATTTTGGCCGCACTATTATTATTCCAATGTAATAATTTATCTCTGTTTCCTAAGTAGTTGGTAATTATTGGTAATTACAGTAGTTGGTAAGTAGAGATATTTTGTATTTTAGGTAATAGTTCGACCTAGAATAGTTTGAAGGGGGGGGGGGGGGGGAAGGGGGGTAGAATCGTGACAATTTCAAATTTTATCAATTGTTTTAAAGAGTAGTTATGTACCTGTTGTATAGGTTTTTGTTTTGATTTATTTTATGTGATTTTATCCCTTACACTTAATATTAATATGATGAACTGCAGTGAAAGTAATACCACATAATCATGCATTTGTCAAATCAACCGTTTCTCTCCCCAACTCTTTCCTACAACCTCATCAGCTTGGCGTCTAAAGCGGCCATTTGCATTTTCCTGATGCGTTCCCAACTCTCTGTTCTTTCAGCATTGAAGCCGAATGAAACATATGAGGCTTACGCAAACATGCGCACACATCTTGTTCCTTTTATCCGTCCATCACAGTCCCCACCACGTTTCAATCATCAACGCATACATGATCACGCGCGCCTAACATCACGACTCGGAACAGCCGCTCGCAGTAACTAACAATACGGACAATCGGGTGTCTCAGTAGGTGAACTTGACAAGCGTGGACTTTAGTTTATGAACACCTGAAGAAAATTACATAAGTAAAGGAGAGGGAAAATTGCGCAAAAAAACTGTATCAAACTCGCTTGGAACGTGATGATATTTGAGGGTATTTCAGATGGGCCAAAATTGAGGATATCAGTTTAATAAGAGCAATTTTACGAGATAAGTTCGACAAAATTGTTGTCGATTGGCAATTAGATATAAAATTACTTTTGCTGCTTGTATACCTTGAGATCTAATCGTATAGTTGTATAATGATCATGACGAATCAAAAACTATAATGGTCTAGTACTGATATTAATAAAGTATCGTTAATTTAGTTTTTTTTATGTATTTATTTATTTAATTTTGTTGATAGTTTAGTGACTTTTCTCTCCAAATGTATATTATTTCCTTTGGTTTAGTGAACACTTAGCAAGAGAAAGAGGATCAATTGATTTTATTGATTGATCAAAAACAATTTGGTGAAAATTACTTCCTGAATCATCGATTTAAACAGAGCAATCAAAGCAGAACACGAATCAAGCTGTAAAAATAATTGCCTTGAGAAACAGGCGTCAGAAAATAAACAAATCGTATATTTCATCAATACACGTCATTATTCTTTATGTTATTGTACAAATGTGTCATGGTATTTAATCTTATCCGCTGTAATAAAGGTAAAGGTGCGAAATCGTAAATCCTTTCTGTTCTTACTCACCGTATAATTGTCGTCACTAATTGCCAAGTTATGAAATCTCATGTTTTGCCAAGAAAACATTTAATTGTGTCACGTTAGTTCAATACACATGTTCAAATCATGTATTACATTTAAAAATATCAATACTGTTTCTAGACGGTCCATCAGCTGGGTCATCGGGCTTGATGTGGTCTGAGGATGATTGAGAGATGATGACAATCGGGCATATTGATCTCGTAAGCAACTTCACTAATGTCGGCCACTGGAATCGAGCTCGGACCTCTAGAACTAGAGACTATGTACTTACGACTGCCATGGCTTCACACTGACTTACTCAATGTCACGTGACTTACCTGCAAACAGACAAAAACATATCATTAGCAAGATCGAATATTAGTTCCCATTTTATTTCACGTCAAATTTCAAAATTATTTCCTCTTGAAATACATTTTAATAGTTTTAACAAAAGGAGGGGAGTGGGGGGGGGGGGGTGCAACCAATATACAGTATTGTTTTATATATTTTGAAAATAGTCCTGTTTCTGTAGAGATTTTGTTAACCCATTCCACTTCCTTACGACACCAAGACGAAGAAGGTCGACAAGTTCAAATAGGCTGTATCAGATATATGTATTATAGTTATAAATAGATGCATTCTTAACTCAGTGATTTTATTTTATTTTTACGACAAAATTGTAATTTATTCTGATCAAATTCTTGTATTTTCATACTTGTTTATGGTTTACACCTCGTCATAAAATGAATGCAATCAAATAAGCAATGTGATTGTATCCATTGCATTTTTAATACCGTGTACACTCAAACCATAATCTCAAAGGATTGGCTTATTAAGGTTTCTAGTAGGTGAGCTCTTATTTCATTGATAATAACAAGGATTGATTGTCAAGGAACCTTACCAGCAGACAATCCTTTTCTTTTTGAGTACCGATTTTTATTGGTTTGAGACCTAATAAAGACTGAGTGATTTTTAGTGTATGAATGTGTATGCGACTTGTTTGACGTGAAGTGAATTGCAACTGCACTGGATTGCATGACAAGACTGCACCGTGTCTAACTGCATCTCGCGGACAATGAGTTGCAACTGCACTGGATTGCATGACAAGACTGCACCGTGTCTAACTGCATCTCGCGGACAATGAGTTGCAACTGCACTGGATTGCATTACAAGACTGCACCGTGTCTAACTGCATCTCGCGGACAATGAGTTGCAACTGCACTGGATTGCATTACAAGACTGCACCGTGTCTAACTGCATCTCGCGGACAATGAGTTGCAACTGCACTGGATTGCATGACAAGACTGCACCGTGTCTAACTGCATCTCGCGGACAATGAGTTGCAACTGCACTGGATTGCATTACAAGACTGCACCGTGTCTAACTGCATCTCGCGGACAATGAGTTGCAACTGCACTGGATTGCATTACAAGACTGCACCGTGTCTAACTGCATCTCGCGGACAATGAGTTGCAACTGCACTGGATTGCATTACAAGACTGCACCGTGTCTAACTGCATCTCGCGGACAATGAGTTGCAACTGCACTGGATTGCATGACAAGACTGCACCGTGTCTAACTGCATCTCGCGGACAATGAGTTGCAACTGCACTGGATTGCATTACAAGACTGCACCGTGTCTAACTGCATCTCGCGGACAATGAGTTGCAACTGCACTGGATTGCATTACAAGACTGCACCGTGTCTAACTGCATCTCGCGGACAATGAGTTGCAACTGCACTGGATTGCATTACAAGACTGCACCGTGTCTAACTGCATCTCGCGGACAATGAGTTGCAACTGCACTGGATTGCATTACAAGACTGCACCGTGTCTAACTGCATCTCGCGGACAATGAGTTGCAACTGCACTGGATTGCATTACAAGACTGCACCGTGTCTAACTGCATCTCGCTGACATTGAGTTGCAACTGCACTGGATTGCATTACAAGACTGCACCGTGTCTAACTGCATCTAGCGGACAATGAGTTGCAACTGCACTGGATTGCATTACAAGACTGCACCGTGTCTAACTGCATCTCGCGGACAATGAGTTGCAACTGCACTGGATTGCATTACAAGACTGCACCGTGTCTAACTGCATCTCGCGGACAATGAGTTGCAACTGCACTGGATTGCATTACAAGACTGCACCGTGTCTAACTGCATCTAGCGGACAATGAGTTGCAACTGCACTGGATTGCATTACAAGACTGCACCGTGTCTAACTGCATCTCGCGGACAATGAGTTGCAACTGCACTGGATTGCATTACAAGACTGCACCGTGTCTAACTGCATCTCGCGGACAATGAGTTGCAACTGCACTGGATTGCATTACAAGACTGCACCGTGTCTAACTGCATCTAGCGGACAATGAGTTGCAACTGCACTGGATTGCATTACAAGACTGCACCGTGTCTAACTGCATCTCGCGGACAATGAGTTGCAACTGCACTGGATTGCATTACAAGACTGCACCGTGTCTAACTGCATCTCGCGGACAATGAGTTGCAACTGCACTGGATTGCATTACAAGACTGCACCGTGTCTAACTGCATCTCGCGGACAATGAGTTGCAACTGCACTGGATTGCATTACAAGACTGCACCGTGTCTAACTGCATCTCGCGGACAATGAGTTGCAACTGCACTGGATTGCATTACAAGACTGCACCGTGTCTAACTGCATCTAGCGGACAATGAGTTGCAACTGCACTGGATTGCATTACAAGACTGCACCGTGTCTAACTGCATCTCGCGGACAATGAGTTGCAACTGCACTGGATTGCATTACAAGACTGCACCGTGTCTAACTGCATCTCGCGGACAATAGCAATGACTCTAGGATATGTGGACACGAGGTGTGGAGAGATCACAGACGGCTTTCGATTTATTGCATTCAGATCCGTGTTTGCTTTCCAGCCGGCTTGGGGATGTTTGCATTCATAACTCTTCATTACCAGACATTGTGTCTCTCACATTATTCCAGATCATGAGCTGTCAGATTCAGCTTGGAGTCGAGATGTTACATGTGTAGATGCAGTAGAACCTTGCCTGAAGTTAGTGAGAAGTATGAGAAGAAAACTATGAGAAAACTGTTTTCAATCAAAAAGTTCCAGAAGGTTTTGACACCAGGTCAAAATAATTTTCTAATCTTCTTCCTTCTCTTTTGCCTCACCTACTCAGGAATAGCTTTACGTAATATTCAAAGGTTATATATTTTTCGGTGAGGGGGGGGGGGACTATTAATGATGATATTTAATTAGAGCTTGGAGGTATTTTTGTTTTAAAACAAAGTTGCTGTCTTTTAAAGCAATTTTGAAATCAACAACTTTCAAATCAAAATTGTTTTTTTACTACTTGAATCCTCTACATTATCGTATAATCATGAAAATAACAGATACAGATTCTGGTGCAGTTATATGGTCCATTATCTCTTAACATTGTTGTTTGTAAACGATTTTAAGCCAAGGAGATTGCCCCCAACTCGAAATACTCCACGTTTTCCATAAATCAATATACTTCGGTCAAGAGGTTGTTTTCTTCCGCTGTTATTTTGAAATACGTCCATGATTTATTTAAACTAACTTCTGTCGCTACCTTTTCCTCCGCAATTAAAGAATTAGTTGTCTATAAAAGGATTTGAATTAATTGCCAACTATTCGTGATTTTCCCTTCACCAAAACAGTACATAATTATAATCAATTATTGTCATTAATTTTCGTACCGTTTTTTATGACTAAGCAAACTCGGCACGCCAAAGTAAAGAATAGTAATTGAACATACATGGCATGACAACAGAAACTTACAATAGGAAAATAACACACGCGAAAAAATAAACCAATTGTGATTGTGAATATAATTGGGCATGTTCAAACGTGAGGGTCATTCGGTCACGACATGCAAATAAAAATCACAACAGACGAGTTTCTTTATATGATTTACTTTTCTCTGCGATGATTAACTACAAGTCCACCTGTGGGTTTGTGTTCAGCTAGAACAGTGACTGCATATGGCACACATCAAGCTCTCACCATGGGCACGATCTTCAAGTCATTCCAAACTGTTTGTTCTGCTTTTTAGACAAACATTGCTCCGAGAATTTTGTTTCTGTGATGATTTTTTTTAGGTCAAACCAATAATAATTTTTCACTTTTATAAAAAAAAATATAATTTGTAGAATCAATCTCGGTTGAAGATAATCATAATTTACATCCAGCAGCATCTTCTCTTGATTCTTTATTCTTCTTCTTTTAGTCAGGCTGGTAATAATGAGTCGATTTGGTTTATTGTCTGTGAGTTTTAGTAGAAATCTGATCCCAGTATATAATCTGGATTTCAAGTATAAAGTAGATGTGAAACTGGAAATATAGTCGCATAATTCCAAAATAATATATTGACCAATTCAGAAATTATCTGGATGGCTCTGGATTCTAATGAATTTCACATGCAGTATGATTTTCCAAGTGTGTATTCATATTGTAACCCATTGTTGTAAAACACTAATAGATATGGAAAACCAAACTGCATGTGAATTTATCTAGAACCAGAGCCACCCAGATATTTTCTGAATTGGTATCAAACTCAACAGAAATCATTATATACTTCATTATCACTTGTTGAATTAACATTCAATAACATCCTTTTTCTGAAAATGTATGAAGTTTGTAGAGGAAATGATACATTAGCTTACTGCTGCACAGAAAGGAGATTTAGGCCCAATTACGAGTCCATAGCAAAATAATGTACACGTTTTTCATTGTATAGTACAACACGATTTGCTGAAAACGTTCGCACATAAATAAAATTTGAATCCGTCCATTCGAAGGCAACAATGCACAAAAGAGACGGCATTATGACAACAATGCGTGAAATCAATCGACCCAGGATCGAGTCCCGCTCGTGACAATGTATTGGCCATGGTCTTTCTCTTCGGTTCTGTTCCTTTTAGTGTCCGACAAAATTCAGTCAAAGTGTCGACAATCAAACTTTCGCCGTTCCCCGGGAATTGTTGTAGAATTGGAACACATACGCGATCCGATAGTCGATACTAATCGATCACATTCGTGACTCAGATCGATTAAAATAAGACAAGTTACGTGTTCACGACAACACATCACAATCGAGTCGATTCTTTCTGTGTAAGACCCTGGCAAGATAACACAATGTTTTTTTTTTCTAAATGGCTAGAAATTTACTTTGGGGAGGGGGGGGGGGGGGGGGGGGGGGGACCAAGGAAGCAATTTGAGACGCTTTTGACAATTGACGTTTTAACCTAACAGCTGTTTTCTCACCCAGTGGTGTGTTCAGGTGGTTCAGGGAAGGACGCCCCCCCCCCCTCGAAATAAAATACATGTGTATAATATGATGTGTATACTAAAATAAAGAAAAATACAATAGAGACACATGAATATGTTGTATAGTGTAAAACGAGTGTAAATTCCAAAATAAATTTTGTGATTATTGAAATTTACCAGGAGGGGGCGAATACCCGACCCCAGTTTTCCCAAAATGTTTGCCATTTTTTTTTTTTATTTAGAAAAGTACAAATTACATATTATTGTAGCCCCGCTAAACCAATAGGATGGCTTGTCTGCGGAGCTACACACTAATTATAAGTACAATTAAAAACACTAAATACACTAAAAATACATTTATAATACACTCAAGAATGCACACACAGTGACAGATATTCAAAAATATACTAATTTCAGCAATCAAGGAAAATTATGCATTTGGAAGATTTGAAAGATTCTCGGAGACCCATTTTCTAATGATATTTTTAACATCTGATATTTTCTTCAAAATGATAAAATCAAAATGATAGTTAAAATGATTACGACCCGAAATGTATTCCCGGATGGATATGCGCGACTACAAACCTCCTATAGAAAGACGTCCATAAAAAGAACATTTATTATCGTGAAAACTTTCGGAAACCATAACAGTAGAAACGTTACATTATCTTCTGGTTTTAAGTAAATTTTTCTCATCGAAATGTATTCCAAGAACTTTACCGAATACTTTTTCTTTCTATGTTCACATAGTGAAAACTTACAAAATGGAAACTAAGCGAAGCCATGACTTTCTCGATCCCATTGTCATGTTTCTGTCAGGATCATACGCGAGTAAGTATGTTAGAAGTGTAATCTCATTGAACAATAGCCAAGCCAGAGATAATCCTTGACAATGGCTACCTAGATCAGCTGCTAGATGGTTATCGCGTTAACTGGAATAGCAATAAGTAATGCTAATTGCAATTGGTTCAGAGGGTAATTAGCACATGAACTTACGTAGGATTGTTAATTAAACTGTTGTCAACTTAATGAGGCTATTGTTTGAGGCGAAATAATTAATTAAATCAAAGATAGCTTCACAAAGGATTTAGCTCCTATATTATCGAACTAATTATAGGAAATTATATAAAATTAGAACTGTCAATATAGTAAACATTTTTTTAGGTTTACTCTCAGATCATTTGATTGTATAAATGTGTTATCTTTTGATGGTTTTGATTGAATTTTTTTATTTTTATGATTTTTATAATCAGAATTGAATTAACATTTTTTTTAATTTTGCGCAATTTGTTAGACCTTTATATTCCGGTGATTTTTTAAAACCAATGTTTCTTATTATTAGATTTTCATTTTACAAAATCATTAGTGATTCTTGCCATCTTGATTTTTTATGAAGATTTCTTATTCATTGTTATATTTTTTTCAAATCGTAAATTTGGCACAACTAAAAATGATCTCTCGATAAATCTGATTGATTGAAATAAGTGTATCTATATCACACCATCAGAAGTCAATCCAAGCGATCTCCTTGTCTCATTATATTAGCATTGAAACCTCTCATTTCAATGATAATAATTGTTTGTTACGATTGTTCAGAACATGACCGGAACATTCAACATTGTTCACCGATTATTTTTTATTTGGCCAAGTGTACGTTATTATTTGTTGATGTTGCTCACCCCTGGTTAAGAACCCAGTTAAATCAGGTTGAATCTGAAATATATTGAGATTTAATCACACATATTGTCTGATACGAGTGAGTAAATCATGTCTGGGTGTCTGGACCAGCCCAGTCGCTGTGTGCTGCCTCATGTGATGCGTCATCCACTTGTTATTCCGAGCAACTCGACTGCTGTACCTGCAGCCTCCGAGACCAGATCTCGTCTTCCAACTCGAATCATTCGTGTTATTTGAATAGTACAAACTCGTATTTCGAAAAAAAAATATAAACATATTTCTAGTACATATTTGAGAGGGCTACAAAATATCTCTTACAAAACTTAGCAATTTACCCAACCAAACCAAACGCCAGAGATTTAGTTGCTTTGCAAACAACGAGAAAGTAAAGAAAGAGTGAAGTGGATGATCTCTATAAGTCCGGCAATAAAAAAGTGCATTTTTTTTTAAATTTAATGTAAATTTGGAAAGGGCATAACCGATACTGAAACAACAAAGAATGTGTTCCAAAAATGGGAACGATTTGTTCTTAGGTATGTTTGACAAAATAGTTCCAAATCATTCGCAAATGACGCTAATTAAATTAAAATGCAATTATTTCATCAAATAGAAAGGATTGTTTGATTTGCAGGATGAAAATGAATATTTAATAGATTTTTTTTTCTTGCGTTAAGAAAGTTTATGTACAGAGAAACGCGTCCGACGTATAAGCTTTATTAAACAAATTTCACAATCGCACCGCATGTCTGTTGCTATGGCAACACGTCTCATCAGCGGTGGTCCAGAGAGGCAATAATCAGCCTCTTCAGAAGCAACTTGCGGTCCAGAGATGCTGCAAATGACGATGCAAATATCACATCAAGGTTCCCAGAAGAGAGCGGAGGATTATGACGAGAAGAAAGAACTCAGAGTTCTATAGATTATATTGATACGACTTGCCGAATTGCAAAAGGAGGGACTATACGTTTTTTTCTAAATTGAAAGATCTTCCGTATGAATGATTTGAGGCCATGAATATGATAGGTATCGACGTAATGCATCAAGGTAATTGAAAAAGGAATGAATTGGTTTACAACATGTATAAGACTGAGAAGGAGAATTGAATCCAAATCGACAATACCTGACTTCAAAGTGGATTGTCAAAACTTCAAGCTCTAAGCAAGCATGTTCCCTAAGAAATAGAGACTTTTGAGGGGTTTTATTCCTACAAATAGTTTGATACAAAATTTTCTCGAATCTCCCATTTACAAAACTACTACAAAAGAACTGACAATCGGCTTTCCTCTTCTTGAAATAAATTCCTGGAATCAAATGTTTAGGTTTGTTACAGTGAAACGAAGGCGGCAAGGTTAAGTTATTATTTGATAATGTTATCAAACAGTCACACAACCTTGCCCGCCCGCTTTAGTTGATCAAGTTTACAATCTGTACACGAGAAAGAAGAGGAATGCAATCCACATAATTAGGCTCCATTTTATCGATATCTCTACTTTTTGAAGTTCGATCAACCTGTTTGGTTGAAGTGTCTTACTTCTATCTTACTTCTAGATTCTATAAGATCCAATGCAGTGTGAAGATCCGGCTGGGTTGAATATTTGTTGGCGTGATCGCGCAGTAAAGAACTTTATTAGTCAATTAGTATCGATGTTTGAACACCAGTGAGACAAAGCTGCTGCGTGAGGAGCCGATAGAAAGTGATGGAGGATCCAATAGTTCGAAGAAACTGAATGGATTCAGGAACAATCAATATGACCTTCGTGGACTAACACTTGTTCGTCTAATGAGAGAAACTGTTTGAAACAAAGAATGTTTACAACATTTAAGAAGGTGGATATAATTGCTTTTATTTTCGTACAACATTGCTCAATGCATGAAGCTCATTGTTACAGCCACAAGTCGAGATGCTTGTAAAATAAGTATTTTTTTATGAAAAATAATATGAATATAGACCGACCCAGAAATTATCTGAGGGCTTATTTCAAAGCTTTTATGCAGTTTGCTGGATTCTTATTGAATGATATTTTTTCGCATTTTATCTCTTACTTCTCATCTTACTTTTTTAATGGAATGGGCCTCCTGTGGTTAAAAATTACAACTGCATGCAACTTTTTACAAAAAAGCAGCATTCCCTTCTAATAGTCCACGGCCACCTCCTGCCCACCGTTCATCCTAAAAAATTCCTTATCATCTCCATCACCATAATCATTCATCCGTCGCCATTACACTAGTTGCAGAACAGTGTTAAACTCACTAAATAAAATACGAAATACATTCTGCACGTGATGTTTTGCTGCATTATCTTCTGTGAATCTATCATCTTGATCGGTCAGCGATGTAAAAAGCGTCAGCTAAGAGCCTGCAATTTCCCTGATTGTCGAAGAAGCGGCCGAGATGAAACGCAGCAAGAACTGTCCTCTGCTTTCATCTGATCGATCTGCGCGGTCACGCCGTGGACCAATCACAATCAGCCATTGTCCACTCTCACACGATCAACAGGTAAAAACTCTGATCGTCCGTGGAAACAACGGGATCGCCGAGATGGTCCCAATACTCTGCTCCACAATCACTGAGTCCGGAGTTATTTACACGCGGAGTAATCACGGCATAAAAGTTATAATTGTACACTAGAAAATCACCCTTTGAGCGAGTCATAAGTAGGTACTGTAAAAAGTCACTATCATACATTCTATCAGACTCATTTGAAAAATTAAATTTTTCGTTCACCAAAAAACATCAAAATCCAAAATGGTGGTGTAAGCGAAACTGCATTTCAGTGGTTTTCGACTCTTCTTTGGACTGATTACTACTATGAACATCAATTAAATTAAGGACTACAGCTATCAGCCTCATGCTCTGTAGAAATTGCGTCCGCAAGTAGATATTTGAGGATGTCAGTCCTCAACACCACAAGACCGTGTGCTAATAATCTTATGGACGGAATCCAGTAGACTCTGGGCACTTGCGCAGAGATAAATCTGGACTTTATTTTGAGCAGGCAGTAACTAAATTTGTATCTCAAAACTACACAATGTAAGTTATAGAAATTTCCTTCAGAAAGCCGAAGATACATGGCTGAGGAATCCATCAAGGTACAACCCAACCACCACAATGTCGACCCTTATTGTAATTTCGCAAAGATCAAAGTACTAATATCATCCATCAAGATAATCCATCAAGATACTGCTGTAAGTGCAGGTACTTGCTCATTACATAGCCAGGGAAATTAAATGAGATATAATAAGTGTTATTATTTTCACTTGTGCATACTGACACCGGTCGTTCACACTAATTATCTCTCCAAGTGCATATTAGTTTCAACTAAGTAAGACGTAATTAAAGCAATTAGTAGTTATTTTGGTGGCACGTCTCTCTAATGCTCGGGTAGAACTTTCTATATGTAGATTTAACTATGTGGTTTGTGTAACTTTTGACATTATCCGTTCGATCAAATCTCTTATTTCAAAAGTGTCACAAATTGTATCATCAGTTATTAGAGAGTATTTAATGGAGAGTGTGAATTGATGTTTGTTATTTTAATGTGAACAACGTGGACATATCAGGAGAATGTGTTTAACTAATAACTAAAATGGCTAATCAATGTCAAAGTAAGTGATAAATACAATCATAATGGACAAGAAAAATGTTCTAGGAAATCGTTCAATTTCGAATTGATGTGAAAATAAAAATTTAATGACTCTATAGGATCTTGACCTGAATATTTATAAATTCATATATATAATAGAACATGAATATTAATAATGATCGAAATATTTTCACTTTTAAACACATCAGAGGAGTTTGTTTTCCGTGTTCAACCATGTCGACTGAGGGAAAAAAAGAAAAACCTTATAGGAAAGAAGGATGGCTCGAGAATTTTTCTGGTAAATAAATGGGATAAATTTTTTACCAATAAAAACTCTGATACTTATTGAAGTACAACACAAGAAGGGTACAGGGAAATAACGCTAACAGTCCATTTATTGAAAAAATGAGTTTTGGGTGTATTGCAGTAGTTTTTATGAGCTTTCTGAATACCCTCAGTTTTATGAAAATATTGCCACAAAGTCTTGATAAACGCATTGAAATATCGATTTGTATGGAAGATAAATACAAGTTTCAACATAAAACCTCGTTTATCTCAGTTTCATCCGAATGTGACTTAGGGCCAGTCTTTCAACACTCTGCTAGCTTTTAAACGGTTGATTAGGACTGTATTGTCATGGCAACAACCAATTGAATGTCAGAGTTTTGTACTTAACTGTTAACAGCTAATTGAGACTTTAGCAGAGTAGGGATGGAGAAAATATCGATATATCGATATATATCGATATCAAAAAAATATCGAAATATCGATACCTGAATATATTGAATATCGATATATTGAAATATCGATATATCGAAATATTGAAATATCGATATATTGAAATATTGAAATATTGAAATATCGAAATATCGAAATATCGAAATATTGAAATATCGAAATATCGAAATATTGAAATATCGAAATATTGAAATATCGAAATATCGAAATATTGAAATATCGATATATTGAAATATCGATATATCGAAGCGTTACCGTATGATAAAACTATATTCTTAATTGAAGTTTATACCTACAATGGCAAAATAATTCATATTTGCAGTGCAGCGTTTATCAGATTTTACGACAATTTCTCAGATTATTCACATTTTCTTTCTTATCTGGCCGGTGACCCTATATTTTGGAACGGCTGTGTTATTTCTATTTAAATTTTCTTTTGAATTTCCTGGCAGTTTTAGGAGCAATTTAAGGCATTTATGCGATATATCAATATTGCCATACCTAAATCGATATATAATATTGTAATATATCAATATTTCGATATTTCAATATATCGATATTTCGATATTTCAATATTTCGATATTTCAATATTTCAATATATCGATATTTCGATATTTCAATATTTCAATATATCGATATTTCAATATTTCAATATATCGATATTTCAATATTTCAATATATCAATATTTCAATATTTCAATATATCGATATATCGCGATATCGATATATCGATATATATCGATATATAAATGATATCGATAGTCGATATCAAAATCCAGGTTCGCTCCATCCCTATAGCAGAGTATTGAAAGACCGGCCCTTGTCTCAATTAGCTCTTAACAGTAAGTTAGTGGTCATTCTAGGTATGTCATTGGTTGTTGGCATGGCAATATAGTCCTAATTGACTGTTTAAAAGTTAGCAAGGCATTGAAATACCGGCCCTTAGAATTGTTTCCCTGTACTCCACATGTTGTGTTATTCTGACACTTGGTTGCTATTGACAACTGCTGGCCCGCGACTCCAAGTCTGAACGCTCTCTGCACCTCGGGCAAGGAAATGATCGCGACATAAACCAATACCGTGTGTTCGGCAAATTCCTTCCGCTTGCGTCGAACAGGTGTTGGCGGCGTCACGGTCCAATCGCTTCACTTCCGTTCTGCTCGCAGTTTATCTCTCGCAGTGGAGCGTGCGGCCTGGTGCTTTATTGCCATTCATTGCGGCGAGCAAAACAAACCTAATAGAAACATCGCGAGCAGAGCTTTCAATTCTAATACAACGATTTAATGTCACAATAGAGTTATTACCTACATTAGATTTCAATTGACAGCAGCAACTGATGATGGAATGAACTAAAAGTAGTACCTATAGACAAACATTTAAAAATTGTAAACGCCTCTAGTCTAATAGAAACCAGTCTACAAAACCATGAACAATTTTCACTACGTATTGAGATATTTGTATAATATTTTAATATTACAAAGTATGTTTAAGTTATTACAATAAAATCAATTGATTTGCGTTATTGGAATGTACAAAGGGTATTGTGTGAACATACCATCGTTGAAATTATATTTTTTACTAATTTACTACCAAGACGGTACTTCACACTTATTACTGTTTGCTATCAAAGTTAAAAGTACCTACATTTTAATTGCTTGTAAGATTCCTCTTGTAGGAAATAATATGTCAGCTAATTTATAAAAAATGCACGAAGAAAACTAAGAATTCCGCAGCTTTCATATTTATGACTCGGATTGTTCTTTCTTATAAACATAGTTATGGAAATTTCAATTACGGAAGATATTGTGTAGTTAATTACAACTGTGATTAAAAATATATATACTTTATTGGACAGCTTTCAGGAGTTTAAAGATTTATTAATCGAAAACGATTCCTTTCTAATTTCAATAAATTGTCATCGAAGCAATTCCTTTCAAAATAAATCTACGATTTCTTTTCCACTGCATTAAATTCGAACCACAATGCATCCTGGGCCACGGGCTTTAGACCAATCAAAACCTTTCTAAAGACCCAGAAGGTCTAATCCGATCAACAAATACAGTTTATCAATCATAAAATATGACAAATCATAGAGCTAAGCGGTCAGATTTGTAATTTAACCGTCCGGAAGGAATACTTTCGTCGGTATCAAATCATGTGCCACATCACTGGGCTAAGCTATTACTTTGAAATCAGAATAACGAAATGATGTGTTCAAGATTGAATTTCCCTAAACACAATGCGATCATTGAATGTAGTCTGTGAGATTTAAATTGGGGCGTAACTTATTTCACTGGCACGGAATCAAATCAAGAGATGGTTGGAATTAAACCGTTGGTTTCGATAATGAGACCGATACAGAAACATACTGGATGCTTTTTTCGTGCAGCTTGATGAATTACAGTAATTTTGTTTTCATTACATATTTCTAATACAACGCTTATAGGTTAAATTTAAAATATTGACTTTAAGAGCGCATACAAAAAAATTACTGACGGTCTGTATTCCTTCACTTCTATTTTCAAAGGAATTAAAAAGTATGAAATAAAAAGTATTTCGCCCATACCTATACCTAATTTTAAACTTGGCACAACATTTTAAATAAATATGTGAAATTCAAAGATCTTCATACTTTAGACACTTCTTTAAATTTTTGTGTCGAAAATTTATTTTCTTGATACTTTTTGAGCGAGCGAAGCGAGCGTCTTCTTTTTGGCTCTTTTGGCACGGACTTCTGTTTTTTTTTTTTTTTTTTTTTTGTCTGTTAATAGCCGATACACAGGTCGCACCGTTTCACCTATCGATCTGAAATTTTGCACACATGTAAAACCAACCTTCTCTGTTTGCAGGCCCCAATTTTATTTTAAATCCATTCATTGGTTAAAATTTAAATAAATATCTCCTGATAGGCTGAAAAATTAAAACGGTCTTCGATAATTCAGATCAAACTCATATTTTGCATGATTATTAAGACCAACATAGTCTCTTATTTTACAAAATGTCATCCCAATCAGTTAAGAACGTATGAACTTATTAACATTTTTCATATCTGTCAGTAATGAAGTATCAAAATGAATGTTTTCCAGTGCCAGTTGAATTGCATCTGATTTGCTATATTTACCAGGATGCTTAGATGTTATTTTCAAGTTTCAATGAAAAGCATAATACATATGTTGTGTTGATTGAGTGATCATATTTCAATTCAATATGGATGTATATTTTTTCTGTGCTTGTGTACACATTTCCGGTTCGAGAATTTGCATGTCCCCGTGCTCGCTCACCAACGCATTACACTGAGCGTTTTCCTAGTTATTACTTACGTTACAGTGTGTTTTTACACACTGTTTTGAATTTTCACGCGATTTGAACCAAATGTCATTATATGTTTGTTGATTCCATTGACATTGTCGAATAATGTGAGAAAATGTATCAGGCTAATTACGTGCTCATGTCCTAAAGTAAAGAGTTGCTCACCCCAAAGTTCCCCCACTCGCCACCCCCGAGCGTCAACGCTAACGATCAAGAGTCCGTGATCGAACCCGGGACAATGCAGTCAGCATGCACTAATGATCTCATGTCTGACAATGATGGAGATCAGGGATTCAGGACATGTCCACTAATTCACTGCAAGTCTGACGACCTACTTTTACACTCTTTAATGACATTCATCAGCAGGCCGAAAATAACCATTACAGGCTTTATTCTCGCGGCTCGTTATCAAAAATTACATTATTCATTGTTGAAATTTGTTACGAATCACGATGTTGGGGCTGGAACCGTACAAATTACAGGTGTGTGAACTCGGAAAGTGGGAGAAAAATAAAGGAGACTATGAATGTATAATAGAACAAGAAGGCAATTAACTGTTAAAACAAATTCCAATAATTCAAACATTGGAACGTTTTTGAGTGCATTTTTAAATCGATCTCTTCTATGACGAAATTAGAATACTGGAACTTGCACTTGAACAAATCCAAATAAAGGAACGTTTATTTGAACTAATTTGAAAATTCGAACGTTTATTTTAATACAAATTGAACAAATTATCTCGGTGGCTCTGCTTTCTAATAATTTTCATATGCAGTTTGATTTCCAAGTAGCTATGAAGGGGGCTGTTACATTGTTGAACCCCCCACTAAGGTTCCTGGAAATGAAACGGCATAATATGAAAATTATTAGAAAGCAGAGCCACCGAGATAATTTGTTAAATTTGCATTTCGTTCAAATTAAAGTTCCATTTTCTAATATCGTCAAAATAAACGTTCGAATTTTCAAATTAGTTCAAATAAACGTTCCTTTATTTGGATTTGTTCAAGTGCAAGTTCCAGTATTCTAATTTCGTCATAGAAGAGATTAATTGTTAAATCGCCTAATATTCGAGCATTATTTTAACGAAAATATATTTCTGGGAATAGCATTCGAGCGAATTTTTGAATATACGAATATTTATATGAGCGATCATTCCAATACTCGAACGAACAAAATTCAAATAGTGGAACGTTTCACCTAATACGAACCAATTGTAAAACAGTCATCTAGTTTGTGTGTTTGGATTAGTCTTCCTGTATCGTGCACAAACCAACATAAGAATTAGTGTGAAATGATGCATAACAAAAGCCGTCCTGCCCCTCGGTCTTCTTTTGACCACGGTCTCCATGATCCGTATTGATTACATGACATCACCTGGCAATCTGCCGCCATCGGCGACATCGATGACATCACAACATTGTTCTCCTTGCGCGCGCGATGGACTAGAGGGTCAACGGCCCTTCTTCTGGCCGGAGCTAATCGTTAATCAACGTCATCCGTCGCGAGAGGTTTGATAAGATGGATTACTGCATATTTAGTGTCTGTACGTGGCGCGGCAATTTAGTTGGTCTAATTAGGGTTTCAACGCTTACAGTTAGTTGGTCGTAATGATTCGAACAGTTTGGTAATCGCGCTCCATGGGTTAATAAGTCGTCAGTTTTCACGTACGCCTGCTCCTTTTTTATTTTTATAATAGCAATCAGTAGGTGATAAAATTTACGATTTCTTTTTAATTCTGTGGTTTATTATATAAAAATACATATTCCCGACTATTGCAAGTCAATAATGAAATAGTTTTTGTTGGCACTCAAATTGAAAGTGTCACAATGTAAACAACTTGGAAGAAAATTCCATAATTGGATTATTGAGTTCAATGAAAACCGCAATTCTTCTTTGTGAATTGTAAATATATCAAATATGGATACTAAAAATACCAGAGACCCCAAATTACGTAGAAATTTGTACGTTCAATACCCTCTGACCAATCCCGGAGATTCCACATTTGTAATGTTTAAAAGTGCTGCATGAACTCAAAATTCAAGCTATTATTTTAGCCAATCGTAACACAACTGAAATTTGTCTTCATCTTTGTATGCCTATTGTTTTAATCGAGCTTCAAACACAACAGCTGTGTAAACAGCTGATCTTCGTAACACGCTGTTAAGTTGTTATTAATGAACTTGTGTTGTGACGTAACAAATCCTTCTCTTTAGGTCAACGCATGCAGTAATGTCCCAGAGCCATGGCCGGACTGGTTTACACATAGTGGGCCTAATTTGAATAGTGAATTGAATATTATTATCACAAGTGAAGCGTTTAGTTCTTCGCCCGGGGTGAGAGATGATTTCATATGCTAATTCACCACCAGATCCTGGCG
This sequence comes from Leuctra nigra, assembly GCA_934045905.1. Taxonomy (NCBI): domain Eukaryota; kingdom Metazoa; phylum Arthropoda; class Insecta; order Plecoptera; family Leuctridae; genus Leuctra; species Leuctra nigra. The sequence continues at coordinate 35,531,091 of OW203766.1, forward strand.
CATTTAGCGCTCGCGTGGCTTCATTTCGACGCTTTTGTCACTTCGTCGTTTTGTCTTTCAATTCAATGTTTAATTTTTTTTTCTATTTTTTAACTTCGTTACCTACATATTTCTTTACTTCGGAGGTAGAAGACCCGATGTCCATTTTAATTATCCATGAGTTGAGCTCAATTAGTTCTACTACTACTAGTAATTCATCTTTTTCCATATCATATTCATAGGTAATCATTGTAAGTGGCACATTATAGTCATTTAGTATGACAATACTTCAATATAGAATATGGACATCGGGCCTTTTACCTCTGGATACAGATTTGTAAGGCGAAAAACGTGAAAATGAGCTACTTAAACATTTCTTTCTAAAATGGGGCATTTCTTTTAAAATATTTACCTGCACAACAGGTCTCAAATCTCGCACTAGAAGATTTGATAAGCCAGTAGGCATTTAACCTACATATTGTATAAAATAAAAAAAATGACCTTCCGACTTTATTAGTTTTGCCAAATAATTTAGGAACAAGAATTGCGAACGCAAACATTAAAACCTGTTCCCCAGCGTTCTCATTCTGTGGGTTAAGACCTTTGCTTTATCTTCCATCGATCGATATTATTTTACTTCCAGCGGTGTTCACGACGCACTGCTCTACAACTAGGACAATGGCGGCGCAAACAGATTGTTGTTATCATTGCGATGTTGAAGAATGTATGAGGATGGATGGTGGGAAGAAGAGGTTATGGCCAATGTGTAGGGAACCTTCCCATCATTTGTATCCCGACGGAGTGAAACCACGAAAGATCAGTCAGGAAAGACGGCTGAGGGAATCGAGCCTAAATAAAATGCTGGTTGTTTCCATCCCAAATGAGTCTTAATCAACTGTTTAAATTTAACAGACCATTGAACAACCGAAATTTGTGAATTTAAAGATACAATTATTAAAGACCAGTTTTTCAAAACTCTACGGTAATTCTATAGGAAAGTCATTGGTTGTTGCCATGGCAATATAATCAACTGGGTAAAATTTAGAGAGTATAGAAAAAATTTCAAAATCTATGAAAATCTGAATTTTTCCTCCACCACGGTCTCCAGAGGCCTGATTCTACAACTATTTTCGATTGCCAGCGGAATCGCATTGTGTATCCAGCTTATGGCAATATCTCATTGCTATCGGATTTGCATCCCGCAGAATCAGGGCCATATCTGCAACTCATGGACGAGGACTCGTGAACGCATCTCGACGCTATTTACACGACATTAGTCTCGGCCACGAGCGATGTCGCCGCCATGTTGCTGCTTCGCCTCTGCTAGACACTTAGGCCTAATGCATTCGTCGGGCGCAATCCACTGTGAAATTACATCCACTAACGCGCGAAACATTCCCCAGCTTGCAGACGAGAAGATCACGGCGAATATCACGCTGGATGCAGGCGGTGACGCTCTGGACTTGAACTCCACGGTCCCGACTGAGGGTTTGCCGCAGTCCCCTCAGTCGAAATCAAATCGAGTGGATGGAGTTCCCACCATCCATCCTGATTTACATGGTACAATTTCTTGAACAACTTCTGTGTCACATTCGCACTTTTCATACAATTTTGTGTTTACACGAAGCCAACTAGTCACAGAAATTGAGTTCAACTTGTATATTATTAAAAAATGTTATTTCTATTAAGAAATGTGACACAGAAGTGTGTGGCACAGTAGCAGAACAAGAAATTGTTCAGTGTAAAAATTGGGCTATATCTTTGCCACTTTGTATAGAATATTCGATGTCAATTATTCTTGAGGTAAGCATTAAAAACAGTAATTCTTCATCCAATCTTAAGTATTTGTAATAGTGACGTGACATTATTGAAAGAGAATACTTAACAATTATTCCAATTGCAATAATTGAGAGCTTGAATACATGATTCCAAAAGTGTACAACCCAAAATCAAGAAAATTGATGTCGGACCTTCTACCTCTGATGTATCATGTACCGAACAATTCTCCATCATCACCAGCGTCGATATTATCATGGTTGAAGAACAGTGCGACGTTAAACAACTCTAAAAGTAAGGGGAGTGTTTTTCTTGATATTTTTACACGAAAACGTACTCCTGTTGACATTTAAAACAGTTGAAAAAATAGCTTTAACTCCAACTAAAAAAATCCCGTTGAAATTCCCTTTATGTTTTCATTTTCAGTTAGCTTTTATCTTCAAAACCCACGATTTTGTACAATTGTGGTATAACGGAGTTCTTCGACAAAGATATTTGTCTCGAATGTGCAAAACGAGCAATCCGCCAGCTGCTGTCTTGGCTAATAAAAGCCAAGCAGCGTGAAAGAATCTTCTACTTTCATCTGACATGATCGTGTGCATGCGATTGACATTCTGCTTCTGCGCGATGCAAATCACTGGCTTTGTGTCTCGCTGCGACAAAATCGAAAGTACAAACAGATGATTGCCACCGGATCGTGAGTTTGTCAAAACCAACGGGAAGTGACTCGGTAATTTGTCCGGAGTTCACATGATTTAAATCAGTGGCGTCGCACTGTTACAAATAGTCACAGCAGGCAGCAAACCAAAGTCGAAATAAATCAAAACTGAACAGATACAACTTTCTCATTGAAAAGAGTGAACACGATAATAAAGATCTGTGAAGATTATAGTTGTCAACTTATAAAAAAAAATAACAATGATTAGGTAAAAAATGTAATTAAATAAGTAAATTTAAGTTCTTCATAATCAGATTTTTTGACGAAATTAGGTTATTTGATTTACGGAATGATTAGCTTCCGAACAAGTTGGTAGGGGCGAGGCTGGGGACAGTGGGCCAATTTTTACGAATTATTTTATTTTATTGTGATTAGAATTATGAAGGGAAACTGTTTAAAAAAATAATGCATGTACGCTCAATCTTTCTGGAACACAAATTATTATTTTTTTTCTTGTAAAGTTTGAGGTTCTCATTAAAAAAAATACAGGTGATACTTTTATGGACTTGCAAGCCAGAGGCCAGGTGTCGATGCCAGACTGGCTTATTGATTTTCGTGATTTTCGTCAGTCGGGAGGCAAGTAGGTACTGGGACGCTACTAATAGGCCACAAGCTTCTCCTTCCCACCACACATCTAGTGGAGCGGTCGCTCCACGCCAGCCAAGTCGTACGGCGCGCGCACACACTCATTTAAAAAGGCTGGAGCAAACCCACTTTTACTGTAAGCATCAAAGTGGCATTTTCGGCCTACTGGATCTTAAAATTGGAAAATCTCACATTGTTGCGATATATCTTAATTTCGAGCTATGGCCCACCCTACAACATATACCAAATTTGGGAACAATAGGTTTCGCCCTTTGCGCGCTAGAGGGCCGTGAAAACAGTGTTTTAGGGCGGTTTTCATAATAATAATAATCTCAGTAGTAGTAGTCTCCTGGAATTTAAATCCGGTAAACAGGCCACAGCCTAAACGGCTGAACCGATTGATTTAAAATTTTTACCACATATGCACTTTTGGCGTCTGAGGTGCCTTTTGCTATAACTGGTTTTATGCCGCCATTTTGAAACCGGAAGTGACGTCATATCTCGTCAACGGCTGGACCGATTGGAACGAAAATTGCGCCAAACGATCCAGACGGTCATCTATATGCATGATAAGTAGCAAAAGACTAAACATTATGTTAAAGAAACCGGAAATGACGTAATGAAATTTGAAATACATCGATTGGCTTTTTGGCAACAAAGATTGATCCGATTATTTTGATATTTATGTAACGTATGTACTTTTGACGTTTCATGTGACTTGTTATAAAACCAACCGGAAGCCGCCATTTTGAAACCGGAAGTGACATCATATCTCAATAACGGCTAAATAGATTTCAACGAAACCAGCGCAAAACAATTTAGACGGTCAACTTTATGTATTATCATCAATAATATTTGCAGTTTCTCATACCTAAACCGGAAATGACGTCACACATTTTAATAATCTCACAAATTTTTATTTTGATGCAATAAATATACTATTTGAGACAGCTTATAAAATTATAATCATGTTTCAAATATACTTCAAGGGGTCAGAGATTTCAGCCGCCATTTTTAAACCGGAAGTAACGTCATATCTCAAAAACTGGTAGACAAATCGGTATGAAACTAGCGCCAAACGATTCGGATGGCCATCTCTATGGAATATGAACAGTACAAATAGAATTTTCCTATTTATGAGACCGGAAATGACGTCATTCAAATGTATAAATTATTATAATTCCCTCCTATACAATAAATACATATTCAGAAAGCTTAAAATGATACACATCATTTATAGAAATAAATTCTATGTGGCATTGCAGAAAGTTCAGCAGCCATTTTGAAAACCGAAGTGTTTCCATATCTCGGAACTGGGTTGACTGATTGGAATGAAACCTTTGCTATTCTTCGTGAAAGATCATTTAAAGCAATTATTTAGGACCATACGCTGCTATTCATTAGTGGTAACGAAATTGTAAAGGGTGATGATTTTTTAAAAGAATTTAGTAATTGTTCATTTCATATGTGTCACAAGTTGTTAGAATAAACTAAAAAAAGGAGTGATATCCCCATAAAAAACACTTCGTGTAAAAATACCAGCCAAGTCTCTTCAACTAAAAAAAAATATGAAATTTAAAAATTCTGCACTGAAAAGTAGTGATATCAAAATTAGCCAAGTCAAAACTTTATTTGAAAATCAAAAAATACTTGGCGCATCGTTTTTTTAGGGCATTATAGGTATACTATGTATATGTATATTTCATGTATAATTTATAATTGGCTTATACTTCCAAGCTATTTAAGTACACGATGCGCCAAGTATTTTTTGATTTTCAAATAAAGTTTTGACTTGGCTAATTTTTTGATATCACTACTTTTCAGTGCAGAATTTTTAAATTTCATATTTTTTTTTTAGTTGAAGAGACTTGGCTGGTATTTTTACACGAAGTGTTTTTTATGGTCCTTGTTACTCGGGCAGTGGGAATACACATCCATGTAGGGATGGAGCGAACCTGGATTTTATTGACTATCGATATCATTTATATATCGATATATATCGATATATCGATATATCGATATCGCGATATATCGATATATTGAAATATTGAAATATTGATATATTGAAATATTGAAATATCGATATATTGAAATATTGAAATATCGATATATTGAAATATTGAAATATCGAAATATCGATATATTGAAATATTGAAATATCGAAATATTGAAATATCGAAATATCGATATATTGAAATATCGAAATATTGATATATTACAATATTATATATCGATTTAGGTATGGAAATATTGATATATCGCATAAATGCCTTAAATTGCTCCTAAAACTGCTAGGAAATTCAAAAGAAAATTTAAATAGAAATAACACAGCCGTTCCAAAATATAGGGTCACCGGCCAGATAAGAAAGAAAATGTGAATAATCTGAGAAATTGTCGTAAAATCTGATAAACGCTGCACTGCAAATATGAATTATTTTGCCATTGTAGGTATAAACTTCAATTAAGAATATAGTTTTATCATACGGTAACGCTTCGATATATCGATATTTCAATATATCGATATTTCAATATTTCGATATTTCGATATTTCAATATTTCGATATTTCAATATTTCGATATTTCGATATTTCAATATTTCAATATTTCGATATTTCGATATTTCGATATTTCAATATTTCAATATTTCAATATATCGATATTTCAATATTTCGATATATCGATATTTCAATATATCGATATTCAATACATTCAGGTATCGATATTTCGATATTTTTTTGATATCGATATATATCGATATATCGATATTTTCTCCATCCCTACATCCATGTAGGTGTAAATCTGCGAGGTTCGCACGCCACTGCACGATGACAGCTGTGATATCTGCGTGGTTCGCACGCCACTGCACGATGACAGCTGTGATATCTGCGAGGTTCGCACGCCACTGCACGATGACAGCTGTGATATCTGCGTGGTTCGCACGCCACTGCACGATGACAGCTGTGATATCTGCGAGGTTCGCACGCCACTGCACGATGACAGCTGTGATATCTGCGTGGTTCGCACGCCACTGCACGATGACAGCTGTGATATCTGCGTGGTTCGCACGCCACTGCACGATGACAGCTGTGATATCTGCGAGGTTCGCACGCCACTGCACGATGACAGCTGTGATATCTGCGTGGTTCGCACGCCACTGCACGATGACAGCTGTGATATCTGCGTGGTTCGCACGCCACTGCACGATGACAGCTGTGATATCTGCGAGGTTCGCACGCCACTGCACGATGACAGCTGTGATATCTGCGAGGTTCGCACGCCACTGCACGATGACAGCTGTGATATCTGCGTGGTTCGCACGCCACTGCACGATGACAGCTGTGATATCTGCGTGGTTCGCACGCCACTGCACGATGACAGCTGTGATATCTGCGAGGTTCGCACGCCACTGCACGATGACAGCTGTGATATCTGCGTGGTTCGCACGCCACTGCACGATGACAGCTGTGATATCTGCGTGGTTCGCACGCCACTGCACGATGACAGCTGTGATATCTGCGAGGTTCGCACGCCACTGCACGATGACAGCTGTGATATCTGCGTGGTTCGCACGCCACTGCACGATGACAGCTGTGATATCTGCGTGGTTCGCACGCCACTGCACGATGACAGCTGTGATATCTGCGAGGTTCGCACGCCACTGCACGATGACAGCTGTGATATCTGCGTGGTCGCACGCCACTGCACGATGTCGGAATGGAATTGTCACACGGTGGAGAAGAATAGATCCAGCAATCACGACCCAGTGGATGTAAAAGTGTTACGTCACGGAATCTCTGGTGTCGAGTAGTTGGACTGCCTACGCCTTTAATTACACCCACTCGTAGTCGAGTTCTCCTGATCGACGACCCAATTCCATTTCCAGATCAACTCTTCATGTGCACCAAGCAGAGCAAATAGCGTCACAAGAGGAGAAAACAATACATTTTACAAGGGGTTGTTTTAGTTATGCATCATTTCAATGCAGGGTATTACAGGGGAGGGGGGGGGGGGGGGGTACGAGATTTTAATTTCAGGGCAAATATTGTAAGAAGATGTCAGCTGATACCGATATTTAGCGAAATCAACTCATTTTGGAAAGTCAAAAAAATCTTCCGAAGGTAAAAAGGTCAAGAGGGTTGTAGAATCACTTATAGAATGACGAAAATACATTATCTTCCTCTTATGTGCAATAGTTTGTCTAAATTCGTGTTTTATATGTTTAGTCACGTGGTACCACTTGAATACTTCAGGGTAGCAAGGATCACATTATGTGTGAAGTTCGAGGAGAAATTTCAATCAGAACTGAAAGAGAAAATAAGAAGAAGCTCAGCCAGTAAATGATCCAATGAAGATTGTACGATTGATAATACCTAAATAAATCAGTTCATACAAAGACGAATAATCATTTTAAAAGTTCTAGTTCTTTTTTAATTAAATATGAACAAGAGTTCAAGCACTTATAAGTACTTTATTTCTTTGCGATCGCAGTTTAGATTTACGATGCACGTGAAAACATACGCAATTAAAACATGAAGAAGTTTTTGAATGTGAATCGAAGGAATGAATCAAAGCAAAACACTTTTAAAACGTCATAGAAGAGTCTAGTTTCTTACGAGATAGTAAATATTTGTAATAAAAGCTCTTATTTGTAATGTCGAGCTTTTACGTCTGCACGATTCCTATCAAATAAAGTTAATTACTCAAAAAATCTTAAAAAGGAAACGTGTTTTTTTACGTTCCTATATACATTTCCCTCATTTACTTCAGTGGATTCAGTGAATTCAGTGGATTCAGTGGATTCAGTGAGGATTCAGTAGATTCAGTGTATCCAGTGAGGATTCAGTGGATTCGGTGGATTCAGTAGTATTCAGTGGATTCAGTGAGGATTCAGTGGATTCAGTGGATTAAGTGAGGATTCAGTGGATTCAGTGGATTCAGTGAGGATTCAGTGGATTCAGTGGATTCAGTGAGGATTCAGTGGTTTCAGTGAGGATTCATTTACATCATTTCAAAACTTTTAGAGTATGACGAGAGGTTTGGGAGGATTCTTGCCAATTATTTGGATACAAACAGATCCGCGAAGTAGTTGTTGCTACTGATGTACTCAGCAGAAAGAATAAGGATATCCTCAATAAACACGTCTGGATTTCAAGCATTTTACCATCCTCAATAAATCTTTTTAATGTATTTAATTGAAGAAAAGAATGTTTTTATACTAATAGCGTAATAAAATCTTTCAATAAAAGAGAATCAAATAAAAGTGTCTGGACTGAATTAATTCCAGTTCCCTCATAAAATCCAGACAGAGGGAAAAAAAGTCAAAGAATCACTTCTGATAGGCGACACAATTTCTCTATCAAGGTGCCAAGAAAAACGTTCTATTTCTATCCCGAAGTGTCATTCGAATTACTCATTCAGCATGAACAGCCAACGAACCGGCTAGGACGACAAAAACTAACGAGCCACTGACAAACATCTTCCGCTTTTTACTCCCGCCGACTATTCCTGTCTGTCAAATTAAACACTTCCGGGGGATCGCGGGTAAATTAAGTCAAGGTTTGATGCTTGGAATTGTGTCTCAGATGCACGTGTCATAATAAAAGAAGGCCCCATGCTGGGATATGAAATTAGAACGTTGTTTTAGTTCGGTATCATTCCGCTTGGCTGAGTTGTGAGGCGTGAAGGTGGCGCATTCTGTTGGCAGCGCGTGGAACTAGGAATAGACTTGTTTGACGTGCGGGTCGGTAAAACAGCGTGTTACATGTCCGCCTGTCAGTTGGTATTCGTCATTCGATCAAACATGGAATGTCCTATCTCCTCTCCTAGGCTTCTTCATACATTTAATCATAGATTAAAAATATAACTTCATACGTATGAAGGTTTATAATTACAAAATGTAATCACATTATTAATAATTCTATTTTTGGTAAATTAATTTGCGTAATGGTTACAATTTTGATATGATTTATGATATAATTAATTATATGGCTCTAGTGTTCTCCTGAATAATGTAGTTAATTATCTTCACTTTCGCTTTATTTTCATAACCACAATGCGTAGCCAAAACATGACACAAGTAAAATCGTGCAATATAATGCAATTACTTGTGCAAATAATAGAATGAAACAAAACATCAATAAATAGTAGAAAAGATAAATGTTCAACTTCCTAAGATATTTTGTAGAATATTTCTATTATTAATTATAACTCACATCCACAAAGATATTACTTTGAAAGTTGGAACATTGCCATGATACAAATAATTCGACACTTACTAATAACGGACAGATTAACTGAAAACTTATGTATCTGAGGCGCCAGGATTTCGTGCTGGGGGCGGCGAGGGGTAGAGAAATATTATTTTTGTCAGCGGGGGGGGGGGGGGGGGGGGTCGAAATATTCTAATATTATTATTAATTATGTAAGACCAATAGGAATCCTGCTCGTGACGTCACAGTGGTTGAAAAATGGAGGCTGCTATGGTAGGGGAAATGTGTCAAAGCTCTAAATAATAGCAATAAATCATATTTATCAGATGAAGATTTAACTTGAACATGTGTAAAGATAAATATTGCGTATTATTATTAACTTGTACTTACTTAAATATCTTTCTTTCACAAGTAATCACTCAAAATATGAGATTTGGATTGCCGCTGTCAGATTTGTTTTTCCCTATACTTTTGTATAGGTTACTATGGCAACCTTTTCTCATGCAGGATGCCTATACATATACAGTTTGATCAAAACATTTCAATTTGCTTTTGGTCCAGTTAAGTTTGTGATTCTTATCTTCCTCAAAGAGAAGTAGATATTTTAATTTATAACAGAGTCGATATTTTTCAACAAATTGAGAATAGGTATTTTTACGTCCTCAAACTGACTCCCGCTAATATGAAGTTGATATTGTACTTATTTTTGGGGTGGACTGAGGGTGGGGGTGGGACGGATTATTTTCACCCTGGCCTCTCTTGATCCTACAGTTTGCTCGTGATTGTCAGTACCAATGCAATGCAATGCAATGTATGTAATGTAATGCAATGCAATGTAATGTAATGTAATGCAGTGTAATGACTCACCATGTGCTCCCGCGCCTTCTCCTCCAGCTCCAGCTGCGTCCAGCGATCTGTCGTGCGGAAGTCCAGCGGCTGGAGTCTAGCCTCCATTTCACTCAACCATTTTCTCAGACAGCGCACCTCGTGCTGCACATCTGTAACAACATCTGCACGTCAAACATCTGCACTTGACACATCTGTACTTGACAACGTCAGTACTTGACACATCTGCCCTTGACAACATCTGTATTTGACACACTTTAAAGAATCTGCACTTGAATAAACAAACAAAAAACTTGTACACGGGAGAGACATAAATTGAATTCATTTGTTATTTTCGAAATAACCCAAAACATAAGCAACTTAGAGGTCGGCCCACAAAAAAATATTTCAATATTTACTACACGATCGAAGTTAAATCAAACTTATCATTTCAACCACTTTTATAGCATCTACATAAAAATAGCTGTGGAGAAAAAATTATTCAAAATGTAGATATCATATCCAAATAAAAATAGTGAAAATTTACAAAGGGCCAAATTTTTTTATTTCTGCAGATGTACTTTGAATTCGCCCGCCCACCTTCATCCGTAACATCTGCGACAGCTTGAACAACCACCTCGTCACCGACACCATCTGCGCAGCCGCCCACCACATCTGTCACATCTGTCCACACCTCCTCAAACTTATACTCCACTCTCTTCTCCTCATTCGGCAGCACAAACTCCAAGGACATGATCGTCAATATCTTCAACTTCACATTGCGTTCGCGATAGGAAATCCCCGGCATCGTGGGCAGATAGTTCTTCTTCGTGGCGGCAAAAACATTCGATCCACCATGCCGGCAAAACCTCCTCGACAGACACAGTAGCTTGCGAGCACACTTCAACAGGTTCAGATACATTCACAAGGGTTGCGAGGCGCGAGGAGACTGAGGGTGTTGCTGGGATCTTGGAAGGTTGACAAGACGGATCGGATGAAAGGAAATGGGAGGAAGATGCGTGAAGAAGGAGAGATAGATTGCCGCGTGTCAAAGATGTCTTGGCAGGTGGAATTGAAATGTGAGGTTTTTGTGCTTGACGGTTTATTTGGATGTAGTGACAATTAGGTGGAGATGAGCCGAGGTGTGATGGAGTTTGATGCATTGGTTCTGTCAGGCTGGTGGTTGGGATGAGCTCGAGGATCAGGGATGTTGTCGTCTGTACTTAAACATTGGTGAGAGTAATTTATAAATATTATTGTTTTGGGGACTGCTTACACAGCGGAGAAATAAATGTTTTTGTAGATGAGCTAGCTGGGTTTGTGCTAAACGTGTAGGAGGGTGAAGTGAAGAAAAGTTCGATTTCATTGATGGGACCTTAGAGGAATTCTGGCCACACTAATTCCTCTAAGATGGGACACTATTTCTGAACGATTTCAGACTCTAAACGGTGTTACAGAATTATTAATTAATCATCAATACATACAAGAATCAACTAAATCGGGTTTTCTTTTTTTGTAATTTTGTACTCACAATGATTATTTGATTTTTGTGAAAAATGGCTTCTTACAATATTATTCGTCAGTGACCTTTGCAGCGCCTGAGGGCAAATGCCACAATAAAGCGCCAGTTATGCTGTACTTCTCTCATAAATCGGGGATTTCTTTGCTCCTTTTTAGGTTTTTGTTATAGGGGGTGGGGGGGGGGGGGGAAGGAAGAGGTAGGCAAGAACAGGAATTTTAAACAGAAAATAGCTTTTTCACTGTTGCAAATTCCATAGTCAGATCACACTTGACTGTCAATTATCGAGTACCAAAGGTGAATGAATGTCGTACCTGTGAGCGAGTCTTGGCCAGGATCCGCTTTGACCGGCGTCAGCACTTGTTCCAACATCTCCCACTTGGAGTTGAGATGCGACACGCGCCATGACACTTCCTCACTCAGTCTAGGATGCCGACTCAGCAACTCAGCGGCTGAGTCGTTGAAGCCGTGGAGGCGAGGAGAGTTGCGCTGCATCGCCTCCATGTGGCTCTAATGGAACATCACACACTCATCACACACGCGCCATGACACCTCCTCGCTGAGTCTAGGATGCCGACTCAGCAACTCAGCGGCTGAGTCGTTGAAGCCGTGGAGGCGAGGAGAGTTGCGCTGCATCGCCTCCATGTGGCTCTAATGGAACATCAAACATCACATCACACACGCGCCATGACACCTCCTCGCTGAGTCTAGGATGCCGACTCAGCAACTCAGCGGCTGAGTCGTTGAAGCCGTGGAGGCGAGGAGAGTTGCGCTGCATCGCCTCCATGTGGCTCTAATGGAACATCAAACACTCATCACACACGCGCCATGACACCTCCTCGCTGAGTCTAGGATGCCGACTCAGCAACTCAGCGGCTGAGTCGTTGAAGCCGTGGAGGCGAGGAGAGTTGCGCTGCATCGCCTCCATGTGGCTCTAATGGAACATCAAACACTCATCACACACGCGCCATGACACCTCCTCGCTGAGTCTAGGATGCCGACTCAGCTACTCAGCGGCTGAGTCGTTGAAGCCGTGGAGGCGAGGAGAGTTGCGCTGCATCGCCTCCATGTGGCTCTAATGGAACATCAAACACTCATCACACACGCGCCATGACACCTCCTCGCTGAGTCTAGGATGCCGACTCAGCAACTCAGCGGCTGAGTCGTTGAAGCCGTGGAGGCGAGGAGAGTTGCGCTGCATCGCCTCCATGTGGCTCTAATGGAACATCACACACATCATTTACACAAGTAAACAACACTTTCAATATATATCAACAAACACTTTGCACAAAAGATCAATTTTATTAATTGGCTAAGGAAAGAAAATAATCTAGATATACTAGGTCTGTTCTGCTGTCACCACTTTTAAGCACTTTCTCCACCAAAATGGTAAAGCAGTTAAAAACTGCAATATCATTTGAACTGCTGAACTATAGTGGGAGATAGTGGTGAAAAGTGGGGACAAACAGACCTAATGTTGGAAATTGTGGAAAACTTGGAACAGCTAAAAGCTCCCCATCGAGTCTCGGCCGCTCAACTTCCGCCATTCAATCGAATTTTTTGGTTTATCATCATTCAAAAATGCTGTCAGAGGTGTAATTGTACAATTTCAATCTTGTCGTTCACTTACTGCATAAACTTTGTAAACAAAAAGGGGCAGAGCAATGTTTAAAATGTTTAAAAAATGTTTAAAAAATCATATCAGTTTTAGTTGTGCACAAAAAAAAATTATCATGAGCATTCATTATTATTTTAAATCTTTCGTACTATTTCAGTTGAGTAATCGGAAAGGGTATGAAAGTTCCTGGCAGAATTCGACTGTCATCAGCCATTAGACTGCCATTAGACCTAGACCTGGCCTTCACACGTCACAGCTCTAGTCAGTCCGCAACCTTCACAAAGACTGATCTGGTTTTAATAGAGTAATTTCCAACCGTGAGTCACCACACGAATATGGGAGATTCGCAGGGAAAACGTGTGCGGGGAATCGCGACTTTATGTGATAAAACTTATCCTTCCAAATGCAAGGTCATGCCAAGAATTCGGCAGAGCCTGATACGAACCAATTGATATTTAATAACGTGATGTTATATATGTGAAATTATTTTATAAGCTACGTAAAACTAACTTTGACAGAAGCTGATAGTTTTGGGAAAATGTCATATAAGTTAGTGGAATGTAGGCCAACTTGACACAACAATGAATCTAAAAAAAATACTTTCAAATAACCCTGCCAGCCCCTAAAGCCCCATTTACACGGTAAAATTTCCTGTAAAATCTTTTATAAAATCTTTTCGTAAAAGAAATTTTACCGTGTAAACAAGCCAATTTGATGGTAAAATCTTCGTAAAAGGGTTGTGTAAAACCTTTTATGATTTAAAACATGTTCTATTTCTGTAAAAGATTTTACGAAATGATTTTACGAAAAGATTTTATAAAAGATTTTACAGGAAATTTTACCGTGTAATAGTTCGGTATTGAACGGCTTTCTTCCACTTTAGGAACATCAGTTTGTGAAATTTACGTACCATAATGATTGTGTATGTCAACGATTACAAACAACAATAATTTCGCACAACAAAACTTTTAAAAATAATAAAATAATTGAATGGGGAATAATGCGAGCATTTTTTAACAAGTTTAAAATTCATTTTTTGTAAAAGCAACAGATATGTTTTGGTAAAACTCACTTGTTTCATGCCCAAAAGAGTCATACCCATTAATTGAAATTAATGAATTACTAGTTTCATTCATAATATGACATTTAAATTCAGTTGACATTTTTGGGGGTTATTCATGTCTTTCATTAGTTTAACCATGGCAACATCATTGTTGGTTGATACAAATTATGTCACAAAGGGTTTAGCGTATTCCATTTCCTGCCAAAATGTTTTATGAATGAAAACTATTGATTTTAGCTGTTGAAAACACTATAATTTACAGTTATATTAGTTATTTTGAAATCTACTTTATTCAGAGGCCCGGAAAGGAACGGAAAACGCTGTTCTTCAAAGTGGTTTCTAAATTTTGTTTTCACACAAACATAATTTAAAAAAATCAGATAGTAGCGACCTGTTACAGCTCAATAGTCTAAATAATGCCACACACTGGAGTACTTTATGACACTTGGTACGACCAGTACGACCTCAAAGTGTTAAATTTTACCATAAATATCGTATTTAACACTTTTAGGAAGTACCTGAGGTCATAGCGTGTAATGGGTCGCTACTATCTGATTTTTAAAAATTCTGTTCATGCGAAGAAAAAATTAAAAGAACGCGTTGACAAACCGTGCGATTTCCTTTACCTTACCCATGTCTCTAAAAGCATGCAACATTCCCATTGTGTGTGCAAAAGATGTGCCAGTTATCTGTGAAACTCAACGTACAACTCTAAGACTCTTGTCCGCAAGAAACTCTTCCTTGCTGTAGACGCCATCTTGGACACTCGTCAACCAATCGCAGAGCTCGCTGAACTGCGTCTTGAGCAGAGCGAGCTCGTTGTCCTCGCCGCGCAGCTCCTCGGCGCAGGTGTCGATCAGCTGGTTGTCCATGAGGTAGTTGTAGTTGGGCTGGAGCGCCGCCCAGAACTCGTCCTGGCTGACTCCAGCTGTCTGCGAGCTCCAGGAGCGTCGCCAAGAGTCCTGGAACAATGAGGTAGTTGTAGTTGGGCTGGAGAACTCGTCCTGACTGACTCCAGCTGTCTGCGAGCTCCAGGAGCGTCGCCAAGAGTCCTGTAACAATGAGGTAGTTGTAGTTGGGCTGGAGAACTCGTCCTGACTGACTCCAGCTGTCTGCGAGCTCCAGGAGCGTCGCCAAGAGTCCTGTAACAATGAGGTAGTTGTAGTTGGGCTGGAGAACTCGTCCTGACTGACTCCAGCTGTCTGCGAGCTCCAGGAGCGACGCCACGAGTCCTGGAACAATGAGGTTGTTGTAGTTGGGCTGGAGAACTCGTCCTGACTGACTCCAGCTGTCTGCGAGCTCCAGGAGCGACGCCACGAGTCCTGGAACAATGAGGTAGTTGTAGTTGGGCTGGAGAACTCGTCCTGACTGACTCCAGCTGTCTGCGAGCTCCAGGAGCGTCGCCAAGAGTCCTGGAACAATGAGGTAGTTTTAGTTGGGCTGGAGAACTCGTCCTGACTGACTCCAGCTGTCTGCGAGCTCCAGGAGCGTCGCCAAGAGTCCTGGAACAATGAGGTAGTTTATTTGGGCTGAAGAACTCGTCCTGACTGACTCCAGCTGTCTGCGAGCTCCAGGAGCGTCGCCAAGAGTCCTGGAACAATGAGGTAGTTTTAGTTGGGCTGGAGAACTCGTCCTGACTGACTCCAGCTGTCTGCGAGCTCCAGGAGCGACGCCACGAGTCCTGGAACAATGAGGTAGTTTATTTGGGCTGGAGAACTCGTCCTGACTGACTCCAGCTGTCTGCGAGCTCCAGGAGCGTCGCCACGAGTCCTGGAACAATGAGGTAGTTTATTTGGGCTGGAGAACTCGTCCTGACTCACTCCAGCTGTCGGCGAGCTCCAGGAGCGTCGCCAAGAGTCCTGGAACAATGAGGTAGTTTATTTGGGCTGGAGAACTCGTCCCGACTCACTCCAGCTGTCGGCGAGCTCACGGCCTCCTAGGGACTTGTCACCGTGACAAGGAAGTTATCATTTTATGTAATCCCACCCCAGGGGTGGGATCGTGTAAAATGACAACTTACTTGTCGCAGCGACAATTTTCTCATTTCAATGTTATTCACGGCCCTCTCGCTTCGACAAGGGAGTTGTCATTTTACACGATCGCAGCCCAGAGGGCTATTCTAAATTCCCTTGTCGTCTCATTTCACGTGATACGGGCTCACTGCACACTGGAGTGCTATCTATTTAACACGGTAGTGACGCCGTATCAATTGATACGAGACGACAAGGGAATTTAGAATAGCCCTCCAGGGCTGCGATCGTGTAAAATGACAACTCCCTTGTCGAAGCGACAAGCTTCTCATTTTTTTTTTTTTTTTAGTAGTATTATACATTTATTGAAGTAAAAACACACAAATATTCACAATTCGCCTCAAGGGCCACGAAGCCATTAAATGGCTTATCTGTGGAATATTTACACAAAATAAAATAACAATAATACAGTGAGCATACAACTTTAAGTGAAACAATCATGTTATCTCAATGTTATTCACGGCCTTCTAGCTTCGACAAGGAAGTTGTCATTTTACACGATCGCACCCCTGGAACACAACGTAGTTGAGAAAGACAAATGAAGACATGAGGGAGAAATCATTTCAGAATCTGTACAAGTTCATGAAATACAATGTATGTTCTCATCTCAACATTTGAAAATAAATACTACTCTAAGTTTGATTCTTGTTCTCTCCGAAAGATCGAAACATAATCTGACGCATTATTGAAATAACAAATGGAAGTGCTATTATTGGTGTTGTCATGGATGTCATAAAAGTAGATGTAAAAATAATAATAACAATGTTACACTCTTTTGTTTTTACTTTATGTTTGAAATAAGTTTGTAAAGATTCCGTGAACAGTCTGGACCTATAATCAAATGGCTTTACGACGATTCACTAATCTGTTCCGTAGCAGATCCCAGGTTTGTTGACAATTTCTTCAATATGACAGATTGGATTTTACTTCTCACACCTCCTTGCATCATTATATTCGCAAAGAAACATAAAAGCACAAGACCAAGTTAAACGGTATTTGAAAAAATATCTTCTGGTCAGGTTCCTTGACAATCAATCCTTGTTATTATCAATGAAATCAGAGCTCACCTACGATGCAGACGATGCATTAGCACAGACTTCATGGGATGATGCCATCAAATCTTTATCAGATAAACTTTTTCTTTCGAATACCGTTTATTATTTGTTTGAATTTTCAGGTAACCTCACTCATATCGGGTGTTATGTTATGTTATCAATTTTTTGACAACCAAATTTGAACAGCTGTAACTTTTTTCCTACAATAGTAATGTTTTTGAAACTTGCACATATTAAATTTTGGTATGTTTTCTAATACGTGTACAAATTTCAGAATCCTATCTATAATTGTTTCGATATAGTGACCTCTCAATCAGGGGGATTTTTTTTGCGCCACCCGGTATAATAAATTAGAAATTCCTACGGCTGACGCCGCTTTCCGCATCCCAATCTCCACTCGTCTGTCCTGCCATTGTCCTTTTTCCAGTCTCTAACATACATTGCGCTAATAAATGGACCAATCCACTTCTAATAACATTTGAGAAACTCCTTCCAACAAGATCTACATGTCTATGTGCTCTGTTGTTGCGAAGGCTCAAGACACGCTGGAAGAATGTCTGGAGCACATGAAATGCCCCGTGTGCTACGAGCCGTGTCAGTCCCCCGTCTTCAAGTGCGCCAACGGCCACTCCGTCTGCCCGGCCTGCCGGACGCAGCTGACCAGCTGTCCTGTATGTCGCCTCGACGGAGTCCCCGACATCCACAACGTCGAGCTCGAACTCCTCAGCGACGTACTCTTCACCGTCCCGTGCAAGAATCAGCGCTATGGATGTAGTTACAGGAGGGAGTCCAAGAGAGCGCTGAAAACTCATCATTCCAACTGTGACTTCCGATACAAATGCTGGAAGATCAGCATTTCGGAGCCGTGTTACTTTGGGGGAAGCCGTCAGTCTCTGATGGGTCACATGACGACAAACCACCCAACTCGTGTAATGCACCTTGGGCAAGAAATAACCATCGCTTTTGACACAGAACGCGAAAGCAGGTGTTGTTTTTTCATTTGTCGTACGATTTTGTTTCACTGGGAGAATGAATATTTCTGGGTGGTTTGCGTCTACCTCTCATTGCGGGCCCGGTTCTGCTTCCACGCCTACTACCTCGGTGCGAAGGAAAAGGCTCGGCTGTTCAGGATCACATGGCAGTTTTCCTCAGTCAATAGGAATACTCAGATCCGCTGTGTCAAACCCACGTCACCCTGGTTCCAGAAGGTTGATAAAGATCACGTGATCATGGTGTCCAAGAGGTTGTTTGATATTGCAGAAGGTGACAGGAGAGTAGTGTTCTCAATAGAAGCCGTCAAGAGACTTGAATGAAGACCCGTGTGCCATCAAAGAATCTGTGTCTGGTTGTCCAATAAAATCCATAGTGGCTTTATTCCTGTTCAGTGGCGGCTATTTGGCTTTACAACAGGTGTTCAATTACATAGAAGGACGTAGAAGAAAGTACTCTAAGAGGAGAGCCCCCAGCAGTTGCGGGGCCGGGGCGCATAACCCCGGATTTTTTTGTATCTTTAGTTTGAAATTGATGCATTTTTACGTCTTTTGGAGAGCAAAATGATTAGACAAAATATTTAATTTCCTACTTCCTGGATTAGGGAGCACTTTTAAATAATTTTCTTGGATGATCAGGTGTGCAATTGTCACACCTTGCACACTGTAATAGCCGCCACTGTTCCTGTTGTCATCACGTCATTTTAAAATACGTCAACTATGAAAATAAGTATGGGATATCTTTTAGGGTACGAACGTAATTACTCGGGACGTCCCACTGGAGACTTATGGCTCGAATTGCTCGAACTCCTTTTTTGTTTATTTGTACTTTTCGAACTATAGGTTAAAAAAGTGTCAATCAGGCCAATTAAAAAACCAATTCATTTGTCCAGTTCGATTACCTAATGATTTCTAGCAAGATCAGTCCATTTGAGTGGAGATAGCTTCATTTTCATAAACCTTAATGTAGGGTACCTCCAGCTACTGCTTTTGATTTCTATCCATATTCCACTCTTTTGCATGCATACTATACCTACTATTTGATGCTTCCTCCACCACAAACGCCGTGCAATTTCACATTATCACTTTAAATAGGACGACAACATCAAGGAATGATAAATTATATTAAAACATTGATTTATTTCTGATTGTTGCTGACCTGTATAGTCCCCAACAAGTTTACAGATTACATCAGTAAAAGTTAAGTAAACGGAGGCAATAATAGCTATATTTTACAGGAATTGACAAGTATGTCTACGATACGTATCTGTTGCTTCTGTCTTCAGGTTTCTCTACGGTAGGTCATGATCTGATACAGGAAGATGTATTTTACCACTTTCCGATTTAAACACAGTAGCCACTTAAATGAATAATAGGATAATAACTATTCTTATTGACTTAGATGCTTCATCGTCACAACAGCCTCTGGTTAAATATATAATAGTTCCTGATGTTGAGAATATCTCAGAGCAGTGTTCTATTTTACACAACAGTAGAAGGCCTATTGGAAGTTGGGATACGGAGGAAAAATAGATCAATGCGACCTTGGTCCAGTATACAAAATAGATCTTATAGAACATAGAACCAGAAATCAGGAAATATCGTAAAAGTTACATGCATAAAATATTGAGAGTTTTACAGTGTTTATATCACAGCTAATTGTGTCTGGTTTATCTAAAATCCAGAAACAAACAATAACTTTAAAAGTTTAACTATACAGAATGGAAAAAAAGTATAACACTATGATATAGAGGTCCTTGGATATAGAGGAGGTGTAAAAAGAAATGTTTTAAAAATAAATAGATGGAATCGAATTCCATCAGCATTGGAATTGAAAAGTTCTGGAATAGGCCCCAGATGAAGTTTATGATGTGAATTAGTTTCAATATTTGATATACAAATGCGTTCACAACTTAGTTCACACGTAAAGAAAATACCACAAAATAAGGGATTTGAAAGCAAATGTCTAGTTTTCTAATATTATTGACCCGATCGAATGTTTGATGATTCGAAACACAAAAATGTCAACAAGCTACAAAACACGTCATGCTTATGCCAGTAGAGAGCAGGGGAACAGAATCTACATAAAATGCTCCATTACTAATTAACCTCCTGTTAGAGTAGCATGGCCCAACCAAGAGAAGAGCATTATAGGTAATGTATTATTTTCCCCTTCTCTCTCTCTCTCTATAAACAGATGCTGTGTGTACCTGGTCCGGATCTCTGCGCGGCTTCTTGGTCAATGAGTTGTACCCTCTCTCTCGCACCCTCGCATGCTCAGGACTCTCTAGACTAGCGCTAGAGGGCTGCAGCGAGGACAGCGAGAAGCTCATCTTCAGCGCCGACGTCTCGAATCCTGGAGCAGAAATCACGTGTCAGTTCACTTAGCAAGACGAACCAGATCACAATCTCACATCGTGTATTTCCATTCTAGATGATGATCCTAAAGCCTCTTTGTCAAAATGGAAATGAAATTCATTTTTGCTTTGTCTATTTTTATTAATTTTATTTAGGTTTCTTATCTTAGGGTGCATTGTCGGTAACTTTAACTAGATCTGCATATTATGTCTGCAAGAAGTAAAACTAAGGGCTATCATGAATATTAATTAAACTTAATTTATTAATAGCATCCTGTTTCAAAATTCTAATCAACACTTATATTATATTTATACTATATTTATATTATACTTATATTTATATATATCATGAATATTAATTAAACTTAATTTATTAATAACATCCTGTTTCAAAATTCTAATCAACACTTATATTTACAAAAATTTCAACTTTATTAATAAATCCCATAATAATTTAACTCTTTATTTAATTTATAAATTTTATAGCGTAGATTGTGAGTTGTACGCATTATGTAAGATTTTGCTGGATTCTTGCAGTTTCGTCTCACATTATTAATTTCTTCCCATCCATGTTCCAACACCAAATGTTCCACTTCTTCCAGCCTTGTGACATCATCCAGATTGCAATATTTATTAATTACCACAGCACCTTCGTTAAAACTCCTACAAAACGGTCCTAATCAATCATCCACAACCCCTCCTTTAACAAAGTGTGCTTTCCATTAAATATGTGGCATCTGAATTGTTTATCTTCTGAAGAAAGCCAGTAAACCACAAGCCATCTTCAAAAGAAACTATTTTTATCCCACACGGAAAAGATGATTTCTTGCGTTGTGTGTGTTCAATTAGTAGCGTCTTCGAGCCAAGGAACAAGATAATTATTTAATAATACACGGAGATTTGATTACAGCATATAAACTTGTCTCTACGGAGTTGAATGATTGGAACTGGATGTTATGTAGGATGATAATTGTGACCAAATCTTCAAGTGGGCCAAGGGTCCATTAGCACTGACAGACTGCTGCATTGAGCTGGGTAAAAGTAGTCATTGCTTGTGAGATTGATAGACATGAAGGTGTGAAGATGAGGGCAGTCATGTCCTGACATTGATACGGCAATTCGATAAATAGTAGATTTTCTTTTGACATATGCATTAAAAATTGAATTGAATTGAATAATTGAATATTAAAAAAATAATATATATATATATATATATTAAGCATTACAAAAATGAAAAAAGTTTTCTTCTAATTACGTATTTTCGTTTTGTGTTCGATAAAATACAATTCAAAAGATATTGTAGGTATAGCTTATAATTTCTTGAAATGTAGCCCCAGATCATAACATTTATTATAATATAATAATAAATAATAATAACATTATATTATAATATAATTACTTAACATGATAAATGTTGCATTACGAACACGGAATAATGAGGGCGAAAACTATTAGCTCATTGGGTCGAAATAATAAAATGTTTACTGAACTTGCACTTTTTAAGATCGCAAAATACGTTTAGAGTGAGGATAACATGAAAAATTTATTTATTTTAGAAATATATGTTGTGATTTTTTGGATAATATAAGAGGTAAGCATATAAATAATTTATTTTTTTGTGTGTAAAAGAATAAGTTTTTTATTTCGCCCATTGTGAATCAGAGTTTCTTACTTAGAACCAAATTATAATAGTTTTTACCCCGAATAAAGTTTGATTTGTGACGTCATATCTCGAAGTCCTTCAGCGAGCAAAAGCATGAGCGACGTCTGAATATTGAACGTGACTCACGTATTGTCTACCACGGACAGATGTCGGATGAATGGGGTCAGCACTAGGTGCTCGTCGAGCGAGGGTGGATCAGACAGGGGTGATTAACCCACCCCTGCTAGGGGAGGCAGAGGGGTGGCAATTGGCTTAGACTTAGCCACAGCTCATGCGGTTCATTGCTCGTCGCTTGCACATGACCTAGCTCAACAGGACTCGATAACTTCGATCAAAGAAACACACAAGATCAAGAGTAGAAGGGGGATGTTTTTAGCATCCTTTACTAAGTCCAAATATGTAGTCTGGGGCCCTATTCTAGAAGCTAACTTCCCAATTCCCATGCAATGTTAATCCTTATGGCCGTGACCGTATTCCATCAGAATGGAATTGGGAAAACGTTCTAGAATAGGCCTCCTGGTAAACCTAAATGGTCGTTTTATTGCTTCTAACTGGATTTTGACAACTTAAAAGTTGTCACCACAAGAAAAGGGGAAGATAATCTACAAAAGGGCTCTAATTCCTGGGGTATTTCTACGATTTCATAGGTTGTAACTCCACAGTCCAATTTGACGTCTGATGATCCTGAATAATTCAGTCTTTGGTTTTACGGTTTTACTAAGTGGACATTTAAAAACTTAAATATCCCAAGAGATGCAGCCTTTTTATGTATATTCTATTATTTTCCCTCGTTGAATTGATGGATTTTTGTTGAGATCTTTGCTGATCTATGGATGTACAGAAATGAGGGGTTGAGTGAGGAAATAAGTTCGGAACCAAATAATACAAAATGCGGCGACCAGGGGCCCTATTTTAAAACTTCTGGATTCCCAATTCTAATGAAATTCGATTTCGTGCAAGGTTAATCCTTATGGCCGTGATCGAATTCCATCAGAATGGAATTGCGGGAAAACATTCTAGAATAATAGAATTCTAGAATCCTGTTGGCAATAGGAGTGAAAATATCAACATCAAGAGCACCACAATGCACTTTACGTTTGCTAACGCACTAGAATCAATGACCCAGGAGAGAGGGTTAATTTTCCTCCCCACCCCCTCTAATGTCAGAAGGATCGAACAGACACGGGGATGCTGGGATGAATGACGTCACTGAACCAGACTGCTGTAAGAGCAGTGAAAGTGACGAGTCGATGACAAATGTGTGAATCTATCGGGTCAAGGTTCGACGTCTCGCAGTTTACATCTTCTGTGGGAAGACTTCGTGTTTACATCAAGTCTCGCGGTTCCCAGAGCCAATGTGGGTTTGTGTAAGCTCAGCGTGGATGTGTTAGAAACATTTTAAAAATCTGTCGTCCTATCTTCTTGCCTGTCGAGTGTCTTACTGTTTACACGGTCGATGAAACAGAAATATTTCCAACATCACACCTTCCATACTGAAGGAATTAGTTACTGAATTGTATTGGAGGTTTGAACTGAACAGCACAAAAGCTCAGTCATTCAGGTTAGCGGAATTAAAAGTGAACTTTTGACATGTTACAAGTTGTTAAATCACACAAATATCCCAAGATATGAAGCCTTTTTATGTAGATTCTATTTCCGTTGTCTGCTACTGAGCAGCTGTTCTGGACTGAGGGACAAAATCATCCTATCAACTTAATTTATTTATGTATTTTAGGCCCGGTTATAATGTCCCGATAAAGGACATTTATCGGTTGAAACTTTGGCAACAGCCAACAAAACACAGCCACAAAAGTCCACTTTAAACTAAAAAGAACTTTCATCTTTGCACAGTGTTTGCACATGTAGGTTTAAACAGCTTTTTAGTTGACAAAAGTTCACTGAAAAGTGAAAAGCACAAAAACTTAGCTCAGCAGTTAAGTCGAATTCAAAGTGAACTTTTGAACACAAACACCGGGCCTATAAGTAGTGTTGAACGTCGCACTGTGGGCTGAATGATGTCGAAGAAGGGGTAATGATGGAAGGTGGTAAGGAGCTGGTCGTGGCCTATTAGTAGGGAACCTTCCCATCATTTGCCCTCTACACGAAACACTAAGTAAGGTCGGCCGCGGGACTCGAACCCGGGACCTCCATCTCTCCGGTCGACCTCCTCCACTGACCAGTTGGCATCGCGATGGCCGCCGTGTCGGAGTTGTAGTTCCTGTAGGGTATCAGTCGCCTCCTCGGCATGCAGGCATAGCAGTGCGTCTCCACCCAGCCATCGGCGTCGTCGCTCGAGCCAGGGCGTCGCGGCGCTCTGCCACGTGACCGGCGACGCTGGCGACGTCTCCAGCGACTCCGACGCTTCCTGTTGACACACAGGGGCTCGTTTAGACGCCGTCGCATTCCACGGCGGAGATGACAAATTAATGGAGCGGAAAGCTTGGCGTTATTTGAGGATGAGGTGGATTTGTTGTGGTTTTAAATACCAATAAAGAGTTGAAAAGTGTCAAGAAGAACACGCTGAGGCTGTGCCAATGAATCTTTGTAACGCCAGGAAGTTGACAAATTAATTGGTGATTAAATTTAGTCTGACATAAAACGATTTCTTATTATACACCATGGGTATTCGATTACGTACAAAAATCGCTTTGTGCAAAGGTTATATTCCTTCAATCACACAGGAGAAAAAAGCAAACATTCTAAAATGACTACAATAGATCTGAAAAAGAATCAAATAAATATGTCTTTTGTAATGGTTGAGAATGCAGCATCATTAGGCTCCATTCTCACAACCTCCAAATCTTTCTCAACTGGAAACAAAGTATTTATTTTTAGACGAGCTTCTATTTTTTTTGTCGTTCGAACATCAACACTCTGCATTGTATACTTGTTCTTCTTAGCTTTGTGGTCGAGAGCTGATGTCGAAGAGAGAAGTAAACAGCGAATAAATGGTGATAAATGATAACAGACATCGAGTTCATTTAATCGACGTCATGCAAGCGGGAAAATAACTAGGAAGACGACAATATTTAGGGGGAGGATCACCCTCTATACGAGATTGTGAAGATAGGACGAAGTGCAGTAATTTGAACACTTTGAAATCCGTTAGCTACTTTACTGAAAAATGTGAGCTGATTGTTACGAGCAGATTTCAAATTCAGAATTTCATGACTTTTATTTTATGCAACATCAACCGCAAATTTACTTTCGAATTTACTAAAACTCTGTCTCTTCAACATTCTAATATACGGAGTTCCTAGTCTTCCTTCCCCAAAATGTGGTGCACTTTTCTTTCTTATAGAAAAACTCAACAGCTCTAATTCTATGTAAAAACGTTCCAAACCTGTTTTAAATGAAACCGCGAAAAGGCATTGAAATTATTGTTTTTGGATCAAGTTCAGGACCATTAAATGTCGCGAATATTTTTCCTTGAAGTTATATCAGAGTTGCAGCAAAAACGTTCCAAAACAACGATACTATCGCGCCAATTTAAAATGATATAACGTTGGCGCCAACATTTAGCTTTGAAGTTTCAATCTTTGCAACGTTTTTAACCACGTGTTCTGCACGACAAAGGAAGGGAAAAGTAATTTACATAAAAAGGCTCCATTACTTAGGATATAAATGAAGTTGCACTTTGAAGTCTGAGTGGACTTAAAATAAATGAAATGGAACACATTTATGTACTTGCCCAGCTCTCATGGCGGGGTACAGAGAGTAGACAAAACATTGGAAACAATGACATCTCTGCGCCAATATTTTAAATATTCATAACTCAAGTTCCGTGTTACGCCGCACGCATCGCGTCCGTCACAGGAATCCAAGGTCTATCAACTCTCCAAGTCATGAGTTTCTAAGCACTCTGGTCACGGCTTGTTGGGGTGCTGTTGGTTTGTGCGGAGGCTGGCACAGGAGGGCACTTAGTTCTAATGATCTGCCCACCCTCTAATGACAAACTTCCTTCAGAGGCCCTTTAGTAAACAGGGTGGAGTCTGCTGCGATGATTGGGGGTGGGCAATAGTTCATTAGTAGCCGATTATTCAAGTTCCTCTTCGAATTAGTCAATTAATTTGTTTGTAGGTGTACACACTGCACCCTTTTAAAGGGTATAATTTAAAACACAGCCGAGAATTGTGGTGTAAAATATTCAACGAAAGTATGAAGTATTTTTAAGAAATGTCGTGTGATATTTGTCAATTTAAGAATAAACTGTGGCGTTAGCTCAGCGCAGCCAAGTCAGTGGATTCCCTAAGAATTCGACTTAATTGAAGTGACGTGGCATTTTTTTTTTATCACGTTCGTTTTCGGCGCAGAATTTATTTTTTCCAGCTAAAGAAAATTCCCTGCCTTTTTGCATTAAACATAAATAATATACAAATGGACCCACCAGACGTTGGGACCCACCTATAGAAAATAGACGAAACCATTCAAGGCCATCTCAACTGATGTATTGAAAAATGCATTATCTTTTTTGTAAGAATGTTCTGAAAAATTAAATATACATTCGCATTCGCTGATAGAAACTAAAATTCCTACAAAATAATAAAAATCGTACCCTGCAGACCTACCGAAAAAACATCGCTATTTATTAATATGTGTATGAAACTCAAGTACATAAATGTGTAGGTAAAAATACTTTCAATACCTTTTTGTTCTAAAGACCAGTAGTTATATTCTCACAACAGCCGAGATTGGAACGAAATTGTTTCACCCGATCAATATTTCCATCTATCGCTCATTCAAATCTGACAACGCACAGAAGAAAAAGATTCCAAAGATATTGCCAATTACAGAATCAAGATTGTAATAACAGCCTTGACAGTGAGTCGAAGTGAAACGCGACGGAGTGAGAGCAATTGATCCAAATATGTCTTCTTCATTCTTCGCGCCGTAATGGAGGCCGATACGACAGACATGAATGGGTCAAACTGTTCATTAGTTATCCCAGTGTGAAGGTGGGCCAATACGAGACCCGAGAGGTTCGGATTCAAAGCCGTGAAAAACATCCATCAATGTCGACAAACTTTCTCACGTTTTAGCGATCCACGGATTTTCATAACCATAATCCTGCTTTTGATGTATCGGTGTTCTATATAATGTTGTACCTGATTATTAAAATAATTTCTCTGTACGTGAATGTATTGATTGTCTTGTAAATACCGTGCATAGTCCAGCAAAACGTTGATTACACATTTACGAAATGCATGCGAGTTACAGCCCTTACTCGTATATTAGAGGTGATGCAGCATGTTACATGCTTATTTTATTGTATTTCAAAATGAAAACATAGACTCTGGTGCTAAAAAAAAACTCTTTTCACCTACAAAAACCAAATTTTTTAATCATTATTACATTTCGTGGATTGATGGATATTTTGGCGGGAAAACTTTGCAAGGCACGTGTTTTCATTTTCATTGTTGCCTTACTGAACAAAGCTGTAACCATGGCAATATCATTGTTGAGCTGATAAAAATGACATCTAATGACGGTTCCCGCCAAAATGACAAAGAAATGTACTGTTTTTTTTATGAATGATTTATTTTATTTTTTTATGGCACTATATTTTTATCCGTTATCACGAAATTGCTTTGAATCCCATGCTATTGCGGTGTATTGGTCGGAATCAACACAAATCCCTCCTAGTCCCAGACAAGCGCAAGCGACGCCTGCAGTGGGCTCACCTGTGTCTGGAGAGGCGTCGTTTAGAGCGTCGCGACGTCAAGCTGTAGCGACGCCGTGACGTCACCCGTCCGTCCAGACATGGTGAAGCGTCGTCCTGCAACACAAACATCAACATCAACACGAGTCCAACACAAACATCAACATCAACACGAGTCCAACACAAACATCAACATCAACACGAGTCCAACACAAACATCAACATCAACACGAGTCCAACACAAACATCAACATCAACACGAGTCCAACACAAACATCAACATCAACACGAGTCCAACACAAACATCAACATCAACACGAGTCCAACACAAACATCAACATCAACACGAGTCCAACACAAACATCAACATCAACACGAGTCCAACACAAACATCAACATCAACACGAGTCCAACACAAACATCAAACAACATATCGCACTCTCAACATGTCTACACTGTCATCACAAGATAGAAGCTTTTCATTTGAAATGTTGTAAGCCTAGTTTACACGGTTCAATGTTGCATTCAATATCGTTTCGTTCATCGAAATGTAACCATGTAGACGTGAAATTGAAGCAAAAATACGTTTTATTTCAGAACCGGTCCTATTTTTCTTCCAATGAATTAATTATTGGATGAATCCCGGGTTCAATTCCCGACGCCGTCCATTCTGACTGAGGATATTTCGTAGTTTTCCTCAGTCGAAAGGCAAATGATGAGAAGGTTCCCTACTAATAGTCTACGACTGCCTCCTTTCCACCGTCCGTATATACTTGATCATATCCATCATTCCCTACTCCGTCGCCATACTCCTAGTTGAAGAACAGTGCGACGTTAAACACTACTAAAATGTTTATAAATCCAATCTTGGGTCATCCCATTCAAACCTTTCTTCTTCCTCATTGTCATTTCGAATACATATCCTCTATGTTTGTTGAAATGAATCCATTTGAAAAATCACTTTCCGAGCTGTCAAATAAAGTAAAGTTTCGTATTGAAATGTCTTGGTGTGGCATTGTGAACAGAATGTTGTGAAATCAACTGGGATAAATAAAGCTAACGCCCGGGCCATTCTCATTCAAATCCACAATGACATTGCCTACAGTTTAGTTCAAAGTCACTCGAAACATTTCAAACACATCGTCTTAGCCACACAAAAACTATAACTAAGTCGAAGTGAAATGAACAGAAAGAAATTATATATCTTTAGAAAACAAACACTTATAAAGTTTTGTTTGTAACGGGCCACTTTTACTTGTAGCGAAAGTAAATGGAATGATATTTAATCGGCAATGCATCTGAAGCACATGTGTTTATGTGTAAGTGAATGCATGTATTGTTTCATGAGCGTGATATGGATGTATCATGCAGTTATCGCAGAATAACTCTTGCCAGAGTCAAGGAAGTGATTGAGTAGGAAGATCAACATTCACTTTCAGAGGAAGAAGCC
Source organism: Leuctra nigra (assembly GCA_934045905.1). NCBI lineage: Eukaryota > Metazoa > Arthropoda > Insecta > Plecoptera > Leuctridae > Leuctra > Leuctra nigra. Next base: position 35,560,586 of record OW203766.1, read on the forward strand.
GATGTTTAGTTATATCATTCTTGTTTGGTCCTTTAAAATTACATTTGGAAAAGGAGAAACTAGTTAAACATGTCTTATACAAATATACAAAAAAATGAGGTATTTTAACAAATTTCATAGTAATATACGTCGAAAGTACGAGTGTACTTAATGTGAAGCTGCATAGTTTTTTTTCGGACAATTACTTTAACGAGGTAAAAAGATTCACTCAAAGCTATTCTGTGTACTTTTTTATGAAGCGTCAAGAAGATTTTCTTATAATTTGTGCCATTAGTTTAAATATACAAGGAGCATTATAACTGATTTTGTAACGTCAAAATATAGTTAGGAATAATAGTTTTACCCTTTACTTGTGAAATGCAACAGTTGCTTATACTGCACTGTTCTGTATCTGAGAATAGATACAAATAGTAGTTTAATACTGACAAATCAATGATTTCGATGATTATTGCGAACTTAGCATTAAGTAGAAAGGAAAGTGGAAGGAGGTGGTAGGGATTAATAGGAGGGAACCTTCACATCATTCATTTGCCTCTCGATTGAGGGAATTAGCTGGACACTGGAATCGAACCCGGGACCTCCTAGTGCAAAGCGTTACTGCCTGAGCCAACTTGCCCCCATCAGTTTACTCTCGAAATCACTTTTACCATAAAAGGTATCGAAATAATCTCTCCCGTCTTCTAACAATGAAACGAACTCTGTTTAAATTATTTCACTGTAAATAAAGTAAAGCTTCGGCCGTGAAAATGTGAACAATTAACACGGAAACGTTCGCTAGAATTTCATTCAATCTCATTTTCCACCTGCGAATAGAATCTCGGTCTGTAATTTGGTTGACTAGCTCCGCTGGGTCAAGAGCAATGATCTCGGCACATTGATGAAAACATCGCTGATGAGACGACAGAAAACAATTTCAAACCATTCATTTCGCAGAGTGTACAGTTACAAATGAAATTGATATGTGATTATCTTCAGGGATTCAACTAGGTAAAGCGATCTCATCTCAAATTGTAAGTGAATTCATGAAGTAGCTCGTGTTTATCATTTTTAAATGTTGATTTGATGTGCAGAACTTGATCTCGAAAAAATCATTCATATTTTACTGCCTGAGAAAACTATAAAATACAGCACTAAATTTTTTAGCATAAAATCGGCTACATTTATTAAAATTATGATTGCAGAAAGGTAAGAGAATTCTGATTTCTATTTAAATATCACTCATATTTTCACGTTGTTTTTAATTAGGTGCTTCCTCGATGCAACTAACATTGCAATAAATGCATCTGCACGCATAGCCTGTATAATTTACCGACCATCAAATCCCTTCCAAATGATACAAATTAAAATGCATATTAGAATATCTGGTCTACATTTTTACAAAATTAATCACGTTATTAAGAAAAGCGAAAGGTTTGAAATTGCATCTTCACAACATCACGCGAATAGCCGCAGATTTGATTAAAATCATTCCATTTCTTAGCAGATCATTAAGTCCACGTAACGATGATATTAACATAAAAGCTGCAGAGAATAAATGATTTCCCATGGATTTGCCGGCACTGCTGCAGGTAACGATCGATATGGAGATAGTTCTCGATCGCTTTCGCGAACAATTGAATTCCTTGCTAACAGTGTCGAGATCGGTTCATTATGATTGATTCTCGATTCAATTTATACTCGCTGTGAATGACGTTTGATACATTCAATGTTTCGATTGGATTTGGAATGAGATCTAATCTAGTTTTATTAAATCGTAGTTTCTCTGACTATTGTTCCAGTTCTTTAGATTGTAAAAATACGCACACCTTATGGTCGTTTGATTGACCTCTAGGGTTATTTCCTGAGCCAATTGTGTTGGTACTTATGATTATTACAAGCGAAAAAACCGACGCAGAAAATGTTACAGACATTTTTGCTAGAGTTAACCCTCAGTATTGTCAGAGAAAGCGAATTTCTTATTTTAAACTCATTTTAAAAAGAAAATTAATGCATCTAGAAAAATGTACAGCGACACTGACAAAACAAAGCAAGAAAACATTATCGTGATAAATTACTTAGTTTGCTTAAAGTAGGTACTAAAGTAATAGGTGTATGGTTTATCATCCATTCTTATCGAACAAATAAGCGATACGTGATGGAGCCACTTCTGGCAGGAAAATTTTTAGATGCACTTTTTTGTTTTGATGTTCGTGTTTCCACAAGGCTGTGAAAAAAGGAGAAACAAATGAAATGTAGATTTAGTTACAAGTTTACTTTTTCAGCCATAACAAACAACTAAAGCAATTTTTATATCATTTATTTACATAAATAAACCCTTTACAACCGCCATTATCATAGTACCAAAGAATCCACCAGAGGTCAGTCGTGTTCCTTATTTTCTCGAATAGAACTTTTACTCTCGCTTGTATGTTTTTAACAACACTGACCATTATATTATAAGAGATTTGAATCAAATATGAGTAAGTTATGTTTATATAACGAAGTTAATATTTTATTTCGACCTTTTCCAATTCGTTCTTCGAAAGTTTTCTCCAGCTTCCACATATTAATATGTCGAGAAGAAATATTGATAGTAAAACTACGACCTGCTTTCCTACAATAATTACTGACAAATCCTCCCACATTTACAAATACTATCTTAGTTCATTCAACTGTATTGACACATAATTTATTATCAGTAGACTCAATCCATGACGTTTCCAATCGCACATATTTCCTTCCCACTGACAGATTGTTTAATGATGTTTCAACTTCCAACAAGTATTTTAAGAACCCGCATGCACCCTGCAGCTAGAATGCATTAAATCACATGCTAAGACATAACAAAACTATCAATAATATGTCAATGACTTCAAAAGTATATGCACAATTCCCTTCACCATAAGTCAATACATCACAACTGCATGATTTGCTTTATGAAATTTAACAGAGCACAGAATCCACATTCAAGACGTCTGTCGTATCTTATTCCAGAACACAATAGCTACAATAACTTGAATTAGTTTTAAAATAGAAAGGATTATTTTGTTTACACTTCTGTCACCGCTGCAGCCTGATTGAAGAATGTTCTATTTATATTGGAAACGATTTATTTTTATTGATTCGGTTTATTGGAGCTGAGGTGCCAAGAAGTGTAAGTTAAGTATCTGTAATAAACTGACAAGCGGATATCTGTTAATAGAATCAGAGCTAATTATGAACACAAATATGAGGCGAAGTGACAGGAGGTGTCAAAGCCAAGAAACTGAAAGTTGATCATTGCATTGTTTTCATGTGAGATAATGTTTCAACCAGGGTTTGTGTAACATATTAGAAGATCGTTTTATGGTTTTATTAGAGGTGAATGACCTACTGTTTAGGAAACTCTGAGATATGAATTAGGTGTTTCATTCGACCAATACTCAGGCCAAAACAACACGATGTAGGCGCAGTTAAAATCAATTCCGAAATGGTGTATTATATCAGGAATAAATTACAGTGAATGCTGCTTTTTAGTTGCAGAAAACAAGGAATCTGGGGTAAAAATGTGCATCGAGGTCATTCATCTGGATGCAATTTTATATCAATACAATCAAAACATCTCATCTGATATCAATGTTTTCTTCTTCAATGTTTGAACTTTGTTTTCCACAAGGGTGAGAAAGATGTGATCCTGGCTTATTAGTTGAAACCATTTGTCCTTAAAGAATATGTGCCAATCAGAATGGACGACCATGACAAAATCAATTCCATGGCCCCTCAACTAACAAGTTCAGCTAACTGACAAGGGTGAACAACTAATTACATGTACTTTTAAACAACATCGAGATTGAACTTGTATTTGACGGAGCACGTTGGCTCAGGGAGTAACGCACTGGACTTGCACTCCGGAGATCTACGGTTCGAATCCCGCGGCAGCTCGGGGCTTATTTCAGTCGAGAGGATTCAGAGAAGGTTCCCTACAGGTTCCCTCCACGACCGCCTCCTTCCCACCTTCCATCATTACCTATTCTTCATCATCCCCCAATCAGCAACATTTTCTATCATTCATCCGTCGCCATTATAACCTCAAAACAGGACAGTGCGACGTTAAAAATAAAAACAACTAAAATAAAAATTGATTTGAAATGATTATCTTCTTTTTATATTTCCTGCTTGGGCGTTTCTATGGATCAGAATCAACTCCAAATTGTTTTCTAAATCTTCGCTCCTCACAACTTCATCCCGCCCAAGGTGTCTATATTGTCAGGACTCCCGGCCTTCTTGAATGCAGCTGCACACCCGCGTTGCATCGGGAATTATTTCCGTCCCTGCACCCTTGTCCCTTGTCCCTGCACACGCCCGCGCTAAGAGACCTCCGCCCTATTCGTCTCAATCACAGCCCTTGCTGCACGCCCTCCACTACTTGGGGGGCGGCCCCGCATTCTTCGCGTTACGCAGAAATCTTCTAAAAATATGTCTTCTAAACTGGGTAGTTTGTGGAAAGTGATTCAGAAAGTGCTTCAAACGAAGAACAGCTGTTAGGGTAGGAAAATGCTATAAATATAAGTATTTACTATTTTTGTGTTTTCATGTGAAACTAGACTCAAAAGTAAGAAAGAAGGCGATTCATTTGCATGCATTTCTTAATTTACCCAGTTTATCTGTGACTTTTGATAAATGAAAAGGGTAGAAAATTGGTGGAAAGCATTATTTCTATTCCTGCGTCTAAGTTGACTTGAGACGCCCAATCCAAAACGAACGAAATATACACAAAATATCTTGGACTCGCCCCGAAATCCTAAAAAATAAACAAATTTCCAGTGCCAGTGATTGAAAATGAGATTGAGAAAATTGTAATATTTTCCCTAAATTTATTCCCGGGGTCCGCCACTATTCACAGATCCACTAAAATCATCCGAAAAACACGCAAAAGATAGCAGAAAACCTTGAGTTTATCAACAAAGACAAACAAGGTATAAAAGTAATTTGACACTGCGGGGCCAATCTCAAATCGCCTCCATTTCCTCGCCGACTCGAGACTGAGTTGTCAAACCACTCGTCACACATTTCACGGTTACACAGTCGGTTAGACGGCGGTTTGACGAGCTTAGACGCAAGCAAACGTCATGGGAAGAGCAGTGAGCGAAGCCGAGCGTGACAAAACTAACCAAATACGAGAGACAAAGTGGAAGAGAAGTGAAAGAGGAAGAGTGAAACATCTTCCTGCCAAGATGTTTTACACGCAAACAGACAAGAAAGAGAGCACAGAAACTAGACGGATTTTAAATATTCGATCATCCCATCAATACAAAACAAATACAATATTTTCGAACCCATTGTATTTTTGACGTCAAATTTAAAACTGTAATTTATTGTTAAATATCGATTTTATTTACATTTTCAAACTCTAAATCCTCTGAAAGAATCTATCAAATTTCTTACGTTTTGGTTTTAACTTATTTCAAGAATTACTATTTTTCTCACAAATTTTTGTTTCAAAAAACAAAATGACGCCAATTATACACAAATCTAGTGGAGCGGTCGCTCCACGCCAGCCAAGTCGTACGGCGCGCGCACACACTCATTTAAAAAGGCTGGAGCAAACCCACTTTTACTGTAAGCATCAAAGTGGCATTTTCGGCCTACTGGATCTTAAAATTGGAAAATCTCACATTGTTGCGATATATCTTAATTTCGAGCTATGGCCCACCCTACAACATATACCAAATTTGGGAACAATAGGTTACGCCCTTTGCGCGCTAGAGGGCCGTGAAAACAGTGTTTTAGGGCGGTTTCATAATAATAATAATCTCAGTAGTAGTAGTCTCCTGGAATTTAAATCCGGTAAACAGGCCACAGCCTAAACGGCTGAACCGATTGATTTAAAATGTTTACCACATATGCACTTTTGGCGTCTGAGGTGCCTTTTGCTATAACTGGTTTTATGCCGCCATTTTGAAACCGGAAGTGACGCCATATCTCGTCAACGGCTGGACCGATTGGAACGAAAATTGCGCCAAACGATCCAGACGGTCATCTATATGCATGATAAGTAGCAAAAGACTAAACATTATGTTAAAGAAATGACGTAATGAAATTTGAAATACATCGATTGGCTTTTTGGCAACAAAGATTGATCCGATTATTTTGATATTTATGTAACGTATGTACTTTTGACGTCTCATGTGACTTGTTATAAAACCAACCGGAAGCCGCCATTTTGAAACCGGAAGTGACATCATATCTCAATAACGGCTAAATAGATTTCAACGAAACCAGCGCAAAACAATTTAGACGGTCAACTTTATGTATTATCATCAATAATATATGCAGTTTCTCATACCTAAACCGGAAATGACGTCACACATTTTAATAATCTCACAAATTTTTATTTTGATGCAATAAATATACTATTTGAGACAGCTTATAAAATTATAATCATGTTTCAAATATACTTCAAGGGGTCAGAGATTTCAGCCGCCATTTTTAAACCGGAAGTAACGTCATATCTCAAAAACTGGTAGACAAATCGGTATGAAACTAGCGCCAAACGATTCGGATGGCCATCTCTATGGAATATGAACAGTACAAATAGAATTTTCCTATTAATGAGACCGGAAATGACGTCATTCAAATGTATAAATTATTATAATTCCCTCCTATACAATAAATACATATTTAGAAAGCTTAAAATGATACACATCATTTATAGAAATAAATTCTATGTGGCATTGCAGAAAGTTCAGCAGCCATTTTGAAAACCGTAGTGTTTCCATATCTCGGAACTGGGTTGACTGATTGGAATGAAACCTTTGCTATTCTTCGTGAAAGATCATTTAAAGCAATTATTTAGGACCATACGCTGCTATTCATTAGTGGTAACGAAATTGTAAAGGGTGATGATTTTTTAAAAGAATTTAGTAATTGTTCATTTCATATGTGTCACAAGTTGTTAGAATAAACTAAAAAAAGGAGTGATATCCCCATAAAAAACACTTCGTGTAAAAATACCAGCCAAGTCTCAACTAAAAAAAAATATGAAATCTAAAAATTCTGCACTGAAAAGTAGTGATATCAAAAAATTAGCCAAGTCAAAACTTTATTTGAAAATCAAAAAATACTTGGCGCATCGTTTTTTTTTAGGGCATTATAGGTATACTATGTATATGTATATTTCATGTATAATTTATAATTGGCTTATACTTCCAAGCTATTTATGTACACGATGCGCCAAGTATTTTTTGATTTTCAAATAAAGTTTTGACTTGGCTAATTTTTTGATATCACTACTTTTCAGTGCAGAATTTTTAGATTTCATATTTTTTTTAGTTGAAGAGACTTGGCTGGTATTTTTACACGAAGTGTTTTTTATGGTAGAAAATACCCTCATTAAAATATATTTTTACTTTATATAAATTACCAACCCTTTTTCTGTTATATTTGCGTTTTTGTAATTTGAGACAGCAAATTGAAGAAAATATTTATTCTAGAAAAATAACTTAGATACGTATTATTTTCTTTAAGAGAATTTCGAGTTTAAAATGTAAAAAGTCGATATTACAGCATCATCTTCTAATAATAAATGAATGTGATGTCATAACCTAATGAAGGGGGACAACACTATAAATAACTTCTCTCCATATAAAAGGTTGCACATCAACAACCATGTCCTAGCATCATGATGCTGGATGCACCTTGAGCGCTTCCGATGAGAGGAGGATTTGGCTAGACACGAGACAGGAAGCGTCTGTATTGTTGGTGACGTCACAGGGACCTCAGATGCATGGTGATGGCTTAATTAGTGGGTAGTGCAAGGATGACTCGTGTCGCCCCAGTGTTTCAACTTATATTCGTATCGCACTGTAGAGGAGAGATCAGTTCCAAGTAAAATACTCGAGACAAATTAGAAGCCAACAGTGATGATGCAAAATCAAAAAAATTACCGAAATAGTAAACGACAAACGAAACATAAATTAATGAAACTCATGGATCATAAAAATCTTTATGGCATATTGAAATTAAAATTAAAATAAACTCGACGTACACTTGCCATAACTAAAATTGATCGATCAATAAATCTGATTGACTGAAAAATGTAAGATCGCACCATCAGAAGTCAGTCCTAGCGACCTCCTTGTCTCACTCTAGTAGGTGACCTCTCATTTCAATGATAATAACAAGCTTTGATTGGTATGGAACATGACCAGCAGTAATTCAAATTTGTTCACCGATCAATTTTTGTTGTGCCCAGTGTACATACCTATCGTACATTTTTTATTTTAATTATGGGTAAATGTATCTTTATCAAAGAAAGTTGAAAAATACAAATTGGAAACATAAAATAATGAAAATCATTAAAATCTGTTTGATACATAAATATTAAAATTAAATCGATGAATTTGTTCATACAATAATTAATGAAGTGAGAAAATGTCTAATGTCCTGACCGACCTTTCTTTAGTTGCCTTCTGGACCTTCACTTGATGCGCCATAAGTAAGTTTTTTATTTGGCCTCTATTTGAACAGCTCTTAATTGATTCCAGAATAATCTTTGTAATATGGATGAAGACTTGGTTTTTACTCTCAATTATTTTATGACGATGTTTTTATACACGATGAGCATTGTATTTTACTGTAATTATGACTCTAATGAAAATACTAATGTAATGAAACAGATGCACCAAGTTTATGACGTGTTACATGGCAAGTGGGGGCGTGGCCTACTCCCACTACCAGCAGAACACTAGGTATGATTAGATGAATAAATAATAAGTAATTGTTATGTTTCGTAGAGTGTGTTTCTGTTGTAGAGGTGTTGAACGTCACACCGTTCTTCAACAGGCCAATGGCGGCGGATGAATGATTACAATGGTCGGCTTGATCGAGGCGGTCGTGGTCTATTAGTATGGAACCATCCCCTCATTTGTCAATTGCGACTGAGGGAACCCGGGAAGGACGGGGAGTTGTAAAGAATGTCACGGGGGGGAGGGGTGTTCACCTCCTCATTGTGCTGTCAGGTGCACATGCTAATGAAGTGCTGCAATGCGGAGAGATGTGGAAGCAACGCCTTGCAGTTGGGTTTATGCGGTGTTTCTCTCGCGTGGGCTGCAGTACAAGGTCCTGCATCACTTCCTGGCTCAATGGAGTGTGAAGCATTTGCATGCATTCAGCTGTCAAACATGCGCAGACACACCCTCGGCCGCAGTGGTCAAGAGAGCCCGGTTCGATCCCCGAGTTCGACTCTTCTTCAAGGGGCCTTATTCTAGAACTATCTTTGATCTTGTTTCGACATGAATTCATTTCGTCGTACGAATTCGCGCCAAAACGATATCAAAATAGTTATGGAATAAGTGGTATCTCATTGGAGAGGTAAAAATGCAAGAAAAGATCTGTAGAATCGACCGCGACGGTCTTCCATCATCATCTACCAATTTTTCTCAACTGATCTGAATTTTATTCGGATTGTTTACGTTTGCATGGGGTGGCCAATTTAGCAATTTTAACAATTTAGGAAAGTGTTAAATTCAGGATAGTGAAGTACCTTCTTTCTGCAATGGGGTCGGATAAATTGTAACCATGATGATATGGATATGATGAAGAATATAGGTAAGCATGGACGCTGGGAAGGAGGCGGTCTTGGCCTACTAGCAGGAACCTTCCCATCATTTGCCTCTCGACTGAGTGAACCGCCGGTCAAGGACGACCCCGGGCTCTGAACCAGCTTGCTCGCGATGTCAGTAGAGAAGGTAGAGCGGAAGCAATGAGCCATGCGGCGCACCTTGTAAAAGTGGCCGGCTTGTCTTGGAACTGCAGTGATTCGTCGGATTCCACGTGCAGTGTTGGTGATGCACGGGAGAGGAATGTGCGCGTGCGCCGTGACACCTCATTAGTATTGTCAACACCTTGGAGGCGTGCAGTGACATTCAGTGTTGCAAGGGGGGCCCCTAGGTGATATTCTTTAGCAGCTAGGAGGCCTCTGGGTGACTTCATTCCCTCAGTCCAGAGGCTAACGTACTACAACCTCTCTGATAAAGGACGCGTCTTCCAGCACCTTCAAACATCTTTCATTCTCAGAAGTCGTTATATCTCAGCCACGAAATAACAGTGAAAAAACGCATTTCAACGAATATTCGTATAATTTGCATAAAACATATCAACAAATTTGGTTTGTTTATGCATCTACAAAGTGAAAAATCGTGTATTTCTTGTATTTAACGTAAAAATAATAAGTGCCTAATCCCTCAATATACCTATAAAGTATATACCAGCATTTCCAATCAATATTACTCAATGCCTTGTTTTAATGTTAATAATAATAAATATGCATTCTATAAATTCATTTCTCAAGCAGTATAACCATAAGCTCCTTGGGACAATCGGTGTTATGGCGTAAAAAACTCAACGTTGGACAGCGTAGATTTGTGTCTACAATCGTCAGGTCAACACCCCAAGATTAGCTCTTCTTCTAATCCCCAAGCGTACCAATGTATCCCTTGGTACCAAGATTCATGATTTCCTTTTGCAAAGCAAACTACTGACAAGCGTAAAAGAAGTATGTGTAGTTTTAATTACAGGATAGAAGTATATAATTATAGTTGTAATTATAAATTATATAACGATCAATTATGAGCGTTAAGACTGTTAGCACCTCGACGACTCCTCATGCTGCTTTCTACTGCCAGTAAAACGCACTGAATGGACCGAGAAGCAAACATTTGACATCGCATTGCACCGGACAAAGTATTCAGGACGAGTGGAGTGGTTCACACTTACGTGTCAGAATATCAGCAAACACAACGCGGCGCATCCAGACTCATTAAGACAACACACGTGGGAAGTCACGTGAACGAGGCACTCGAGTCAAGACGAAATTGAGCGCAATTGACAGGATTCAAAAAGTTCGGTCAGTAGAAATGTTGAAAATGTAAGAACTCGATCAATACGAAATTGCGCGAAATTTACAGAATTCAAAAAAATCGGTCGGTAGAAATGTTGAAAATGTAAGAAATAAATTGCGCGAAATTTACATAATTCAAAAAGTTCTGTCTATAGAATATTGCACATTTAAGAAAAATACTCGAATCAAGACGAAATTTCTTGAAATTTAAAAAATTAAAAATGTATGTAAAGCTAATTTCAACTAATAAAAAATTTATAAATTTATAATTAAGCACACTCGGGACGTTTGAAAATTAAATTCTCCGTTTAACTAACCGACAAAATATATAGGTAAATCAAATCACAATTATAAAAATTTAAATTTTACTACATTTAAAAAATTATGAAATCGAACCAAATCTCAAAACCGCACACGCGAAAACAACTGAATTCCCGCGATGTCCGCGATGTTCCGAGCGTCTTGTCTACGCGACTGATGTGCGAGATGAAGAGATGCGATCCGCGCGACGGCCGCTGCGTGTTTGAATGTCGGTTAGAGAAGACACGTGGTCCAGCGCAGCTTCCGACATGTCATGACGTAATCATCCGCCAACCGGATCACGAGCTGCGAGCAACAACGTGCCAACTACCAACACTTTTACAGCCAATCTATACAGCAATATTAATTGGTAACTCGACCAGTTTGAAAAATTAATCGCAGCTTAAATATTCAAATTTACAAATTTACATTTTAAAAAACGAATAATTTTTTTGATACGTAATAATTTAATACATTCTACTATTTTACATTAAAATGAGAGACAGTTACTTCTACATAAGTACTATTTTATTTGTATCGTAAATTTTCATACGAAAATTCCTGATAAATAAACCGATACATATTTTCTAGGACTGTTTTTTAATTAATTTTGAAATTTTGTAGTTGGCAGGGTGGGTTGGGTATTTTGTGCAGGGCAGGAGGGTTTGGGCCGTGGGATTCGGTACGAACTCATTATAAAAATCTGCATATAATTTGATCGAAATTAAGCTACTTGCGCCGTTCATGCTCGGAGTCACTTAATTCAACGACTCTCCCCCCTCTTCCCCCACATCAAGTTCACGCTCATCTCGTTCAAATATTCAAATATTTGCCAGAGAGTCGTTGGCGTTGCATCACATGTTTGTCTGGTCGCTGATTATTCACGAGCTAACGGATTGACGAGGGCAAAGACATGAGCATCTCGGACTTATCACTGCAGATGTACGCGATCTTTGACCTGTTGCATCGGAACAAATTATACGTTGGCTTTCGAATCATTTGATTAAAATTTGGTTAAGTACTTTGACACGAAACATGAAATAACATAAATAAACGTCAGGATTGTAACTGTAAAAGTAGCATTTGTAAAAGAAGGTGTAGCATGTTTATATCAATACAAAAAAGTACTGAAAACGTCTTGTTATTTTTAGACATGTTCCTGCATCCCACATAAAACTTAAAGTAGGTATCATAAACATTAAACAAGCATCTTAACAGCATTATAATTCTAATAAGAGTTACATGAAAATTGCGAATTTTTAGAATTCGTCGGAATTCGTTTATATAGCTACAAATATTTCAAATATCCTCCATAATTACAGGATTTCTATTCTAAACTTTTGCCTCGTGATGGGTGGGATAGATCAAGGGAGGGGGTTGTCTGGGTTCATAAACTATGTAAAGTAGAACTATGCTCACTGATCAACCAACTAATAAACTAACTATAACAATGTCAGCACAATAAGCAGTACCAGAACCACAGCAAATCTCATCATACGACCTCAGATCAGGGAAAATGGGCGTTAAATTATTATTATATTATTATTATTATTGTTAAATTGAGTATAGACACACATTTACAAACATAATATCTAGTAAATTCTAATAATTTAATGCTAATCAAATAGAATGAGAATTCCTTATTAAAGTAATTCTATAATCCCGGTTACCTCCAAAAAATCCCGGTTGTGTTGATGATAATCTTCGAAGACAAAGTGGGTGAGAGTGCAAATGAAGTGCCGAACACAATTTCCAATTGCAAGAAATCAGAGAAACAATCGCAGATCTGAGATCGACGCAGATATTTCAAATAAACATGAAACTAATACGAAGAAAGGTAATCAAAAAGCCAGGACAAAAGCCAGGGGATTATTTTCTATGAAATCTGTCGATTCATCCGATATAATGTCATTATTAGAGGCACTCAATGGAGCTGAAAGAAAACTTGATGTTTGGTGATCTAAAGAGAGGATAATAATTCCCAGATGGATCCGAAAGTGAAATGATAGAGATGAAGATTGTTCACAGCTCTGGCCGTGTTGGTTCGTATTTCGTATGATAAAGATAATCTACGTTAAAGCTAATTCTAAGAAACGTCCTGCGAAGCTGAGAATGGGAATGAGCTTATGTGTGTAAGATTATAGCTGGATATTTCATTTTCAATGCAAATCTACGAGGGAAATCTTATGTTTTTGTATTAATAGTGGTGTTTAACGTCTCAATGTTCTACAACTAGGCTAATGGTGTTTGGGAGATATATGAGGATTAAGAATGGACCGTGGGAAGGAGCTGGTCGTGGCCTAATATCAGAGAACCTTCCCATCATTTGCCTCGCGACTGAGCGAAAAGGACAACATCTGGAAATGTTGAATTTCTGTTGACCAAGTATTAGTCATGCCCTTGTGAACGTATTAGATATCTTCCCTCCCTCCTGCTGGCAAAACAGATCTATAACGTATCGATTTTCCACTAGTTTCGTATATTTTCACCGCCAAGGGTAAACAGTAAAGAATCCTGCAGCCAATAAATAATGTCAAAGTTTTCACCCGGTCGAGGGGGAGGGGGTGAAGAAAGCCAGCAATTTTCCGCCAATCACAGTCACGCAAAGCAAATAAAAAACACGGCCGTGTATTATTACAGGTAATTGCAGCTTGTTTTCCCAAAAAGTTTTACAGGCCATTATTCGAAACGCCTTGAAAACTGTAGGGGATGAAAGTCAAGCCAATGTGTGCCGGCATTCTGATTTCCATGACATTGATCCAGCTCAGACTTTCAATGTTCCATTCCTGAAGTCAACCGTCTTATTTATTCGTGATTTTCCGTCGTTTCGTGCCAATCTGCAACCTCACCCCTCCCCACCATTCCTTCCTAATTCATATAATCATCAGAGAAAGATACCTTCTTTATTCGAGAAAATAAGGAACACAACTGACCTCTGGTACTAGGTAAATGGCGGATATCAAGGGCGTATTTGCATAAATTTTAATACAAATATTTGATATAGTTGTTTGTTATGGCCAAGAAAGTAAATTTATAGCTAAATATCAATTTCATTTGTTTTTGTTTTTTCACTGCTTTATGGAAACACAAAATGTAAAAACAAATAAATTAATATGTTGACCTGATAGTAGCCATCTTGCCAGAAGTGGCTCCATCACGTATCACTTATTTGTGGGAGAGAGGAGGTGGGTTGTGACTCTGTTGATGATGGTAACTATCCCAGCACTCTGCCTTAGCTAAGGGGCACAAAACCTCGGTGCGGGGTTACTGGCACGTGTCTAACTACTCACATTAGTATCATTGTAATAAAATAATGACATTACTAATTTAGAACCAAGAGTATTTATTTATCTAACAACCTGCAATAACTGTGTGTTTATTACCTCCAGAGTCGTAATAATCTAGAAACAATATTCTGAACATAAATCTTGGCTTGTAATTTGTATTATTTGTCTTCTAGCACAAATATTGAGCTTCATTCCTGCGAGTGTCGCCGTTTCTAACCTCACTTTTAGCATCACATTCTCGGCGACAAAAGCTGGTTCTCGAATCCTCGACAAAAACAAAAACACGTACACAACACCGCTGTTTTACTTGAGTAGAATACGAGATCCAGACTTTCATTGTCTCAACTTCCCTTTCGACGACGTAACTGCAGCATTCAGTGAGTTTTCAAATGTAAGACCAACAGTCAGATGCACTCTGCGGTTCAAAACCTCCACTTCGCTTCGTTTCCTTGCATTTTAATCAAGTGAATCACCGCAGAAATACATTCTGGTCGATTATGTGAGCTGATTTTTGAGATTAATATGCGATTTCTGTCAGTATTTTGTGGCCAGACAGGATAATAACAATGTGCAGGATTATACAATGACAGCTGAGATTGGATCGAATGGCGCGTAATCGTGCGGAGGAAATTAGAAAACCAAATGACTTTTCCGGCATCTAGTTAGAATCCAGGAAACGAGAACGTAAATGGATCTCCCGATAATCAAATGAATGCAATAAGGACTATGAATTGTTCCATTAATTTTAATAAAATCGCACTAGTCTAAAAAATAGTTGGTACAAGTAAAAGTTATTTTTTTCCTGGGGCTTAACGTCGCACTGTTCTGCAGCGAGGCAAATGGCGACGGACAAAAGGGTTAAATTTTCAAATTAAAAACAAGTTTTTACCTTTTCCTAGTCCCACATTTTTGCTTTGCAGTTATTTACGCAAATTCTTCAAATGATGTCTCGTACTCAAATAATTGCAGTTTGCAGCGCATGCAACAAATTGCACAATAAGGATAATTACGCCATTGTAAATAATCCGTTATTCTACTTTTGAAAAATCATCTCGCCAACAGCAACACGCCTTTCAATTTGCAAGTAACTTGTACGTACACACGTTCCAACTCACCTTGCGAATGCTGATCAATATGCCTGGTTTGCCAGCAGCTCACACTCTCACATCACAGACCTACTCGCAACTGCCAGGCTAAATCACCGCGCTGTGATACAAACAGGTTGCACAATATCGCTGTAATTCCTCGACAAATACGACCCAGTGAGGCGGTAATGCAATCTAAACAGACGCTGTGTGCACGCACAATACAAGGAGATAAAAATAAGACACGGGCTGGGCACATTTAGATGCCGCCCAATGTGAGGTTAAGGTTCATTTGTACAGTTTTCAGTAGGTACTAAAGTAATCTAAGTATGATATTGTACAATATGATTTTTACAACCTGTTGATTACGAATGCTCCCAGATAGCAATTTTTAAATACACTTTCAATGGAAATATTAACCTTGGCAAATGCCAATAATTTATGTTTGTTCAGCACTATAAATTTATTCCTAGGAGTATTGCTCATACAGTACTTATTATACTAATTACTTGCATTATTACAAGCAATAAAGAAAATAATTACACCTTCGCCTAATAAAAAATAATATATAGGCCCTATGATTCAATAAGAACATTACAAACACGATTGGATAAAAACAGATATTTATTCTCAAAATTTGATTATATATATTTTTTAAAAACTCATCCTCAAATCTGAAAATTTGAGTTTTGGAAATTTAAATTTTCAATTCCCCACAAAAGCTATAGTTATTCGCTCTATGTTTAAAAGTGTGATGATGTTGGAGCGTCTAACATGCTATAGTGTGAATGGAGGTGATAGAATCTGGTGCGTGTAAAGAATGAGATAAGAGACAGGTAGATAAGGAAAGGGTCAACACCTTCATGGCGTCATTAGCGAGCATTTCAACAAGAAGTAGAAGGCGGATTGAGCAGTTAGCTAATCGCACGATTTAAAAGGTGAGATTTGAAAGGATAAATAAAATATTTCACTATTAAACGATCTAATTGGATATTATGAAATAGATTGAGTTATTGCAGATGATATCATTCGAGGAGTGGTTTTTCGTGTTTTCAAAATTACGAAAATTTTCTTGGCAATAAAATCAGCTAATTCCGTCAATTCAGTCATGAAAGTTCTAGTAAACGATGGCTTGACGAAAAGTCGTAATGCCAAAAAGTCATCGTGCCGATAGTGAGCCAACCTTCCGAACAGTCATCTTGTCGAAGAGTCATTCGTCCGGAAAATCATCTTGCCGAAAGGTCATCTTGACGAAAAGTCATCTTGACGAAAAGTCATCTTGCCGAAAAGTCATCTTGCCGAATGACATCTTCATTTCACCATCCCCTCACAATTTAGCCTCATTTCACCACATTTCTCCTATTCCCAACACAATCCCATAATCATTCATCTACGTCATCGGTCTCCTTGTTAATACTAATCGAAGTCCCTGCAGACTCACCGAAACATCACGCAGCACACAATAGTTGACAAAACATTCGTTTCTCACAAGATTAATGATAAGTTACCTCATACGAAATATCTTTGATCTAGTTTGAAGACTTTTGAATAAGAATCAAACCTTGAACAGAAATAGTCCCCAAAACGTTATCTATTAACCTAATTTCCTTCCGAGAGAGTTTGTTTACTGCGGGTAGACTATCGATCAAGACTGACCCTGAAAAAGCCACCCTTGACCATTGTCGACGGCGTTATCAGCACACGCGAGGCGCTTGTTACATTCAGACAGATACGCTTGAATTATTCGACGACACGAGTGCTGTCAGGTGGAAATATCTTGCAGTGACATTATAGCTGGACACACGCATGGGCAGACGGATCAAATATTCATGTGTCTGCATACTTCGGTGTGTTTTAGCGGTGTTTTGTGTTGCACTGTTCTGCGACTAGGCTAATGGCGACGGTATCGAGAATCATTCTCGACTGCGGAATAAAACAAAAACTCAGTCAGAAAGGACGTCTCGAGAATAGGAGCCGGGACTTCGTCGTCATCAAGTCCAAATTATTACAAATTATTAATATTTATACAATGTGTCATGTTTCTGAGAGATAAAAATTGGGAAAAGTTTGAGTCTATTTTCAAGCTAGTTTGTGTTTTAATGTAATTTAACGACGTCCTGTTCTGCAGCGATTGATGGATGGTTTGGCAACCATCCCATCATTTGTCTTGACTACTCGAACCAGACCACCCGAACGACCCTCAAAACCAACCAATGTCATTACTCATTTTAAGATTGAAATAACGTATGTTTCCGCACAATATAATAATGACGCATGCTAAATAATAATTCCCTCCAATATAGAAACATGTACTCGAGGAAACGGTTAAAACCACTTCCACTTTCCAACATGCAACTGCACACTAAAAATGTCTCAACTGACCCTGAGTATTAGGGGCTGATAAAATGGGGTAGATTAATAGGTTTTATGTGCAAATATACCCTCAATAAAATGTGCCCCTGACCTCCAATACACGTATAGAACACCTATCTGGGATCTAAAGCACCGTCTGGCCTCTCTGATTATGCGTAATACATTATTCAATCTACTAGTCGATTCATTCCACTTATGGCGTACCTGGGATAAATTGTTAAATATATACCGCGACAGTAGGCAAGTATAAAAACAGTAATTCTGTCAAATGCCGTTTTCTTGCATTTTAGTTCCGAGACAGATGGTGGGTCAGTGGTGAGCGCGACTCCGGAGGTCTTGGGTTCGAAGCTGGCTGTCCGGATCTTGGATTACAGTGATTTTAACATTACTATTTGAAATTAAGATCTCGTACAACATTGTTATGAAGGAATTGATTATTTTTGTAGCCTATAACTTGATAACTTTATAGGGGGTAGGGCCTGTTAGTAGGAACCTTTCCAGTATTTGCAGGCCTTTCGGTTGATATAAATCAGGAACAAACTGCATTAGGAAGGATGGTGTCGATAATTGAACCCGGAAAAAATATGAAAATATCTGGAAATTCCAAATCATTGCCGCCTGAGCCAACTGGCTCCATAGGTTCCATATCTTCAACTATACAATTAAAAGCAAATTTGAAGATACTAGTAATTATAATTTATTCTGCAACGTACAGGAATCAACACATCTCTAATTTCTGTTCAGGTTTCGTTTTTAGGACTAACTAAAAGAAGATGTTAAGTTGCAGCATACGTAATTAGAGTTACTTTTCCTGTCAAATGCGTGATTCGTTTCCAAGGCAACCAGATTTTTTTATAAACTTTCAAAAACCTCTTTATCACTTTGTTGAAGACATTATAGAATAAATCAATTGAAAATACTTTTATTCCGACTTCTAAGATGACAATAAAATCTTGCATGTTCGAATCGCCATTGTCACTCTTGCACAATCAAAGATGTTTATAAAATAACACTTTACACCTTCTAACTCCCTCTTTGTCTTGTATTACGTCAACTATTGGGCGACACGACGGCGATTTGTCATATCATTAGCGTCTTTCTTCCTCGGCAATCATCGCATGACCTTTTCTCTGCGTCCGCCAGAACTCATGGTGCATTTCACTCCTCTTGAATATGCACGCGAGTAATGACAGGTTGCATTGCAGATTCTGACTGCATTCAAACCCTGTGGTTTTCATAATTTATTCATCTGCATCTTCACGACTGCAATTATACTTTTCAAAATCCTAACCTCAAAAATAATTACTGTGAATGAATGAATAATCTGTCATTTATTTTCGAAATCCCCGTTTTAAGATTAGATACGTATTAAAACACGCTATCAAGTAACTTTTAATTTCATATCTAATTATTAGTAATCACATTCATAAAGTTGGCTACCAGAGGAAAGTTCGGTTAAGTTTGACATTGAGCTAGGCCGCATTGTCTCTCTGAAATTAATCAAGTAATTATTATTGAGCCCGTGTTTTAGGATCCACCTTGGAGGGCGATGGAATAACCGCCGAATGTCACGTAATGCTTGAAGCCTGGTGGTCCCCTCTTATTCTACCTACACGATGGAGGAATAGCGGCTTGCGGCCGAACCAAAGGATATTAACTCTCATATAATTCATTGTGATTACACACAATATTATGATCTTAGATTTGTGTTCGATTATGTTACATGGGTCAAGCGTGGAATAAAAAACTATCATAAACAAAGGTGTTGTAAAATGAAGACATAAAACACTTTCTTCTCATGAAAGAATGTTTACAGCCATATTTTGTATCGAAACACGAAGAACTATTCACTGTATCAAGTAAAATTACAAGCAAGCAGTTCTGAATACAATATTGCATTACGTACAATGCACCAGCACAATGCAATAAGATTGGAGATGGATTGTCATAAAGTTATAATGTCCAAAGTTATGGGCAAAGTTATAATAATTTAATTATTATTTAATTATAATGGATCGAATTTTCAATAAACTTTCATATTGTTATACAAATTATATTATTATTTAAAAGGACAATACATCATTACAATTTTTATTTACAATTAACTTGCAAGATTTTAAGTTGCTTTACGAAAACACAAATGTTGAAAGACTTTTACAGAAGTATTCTTCGATTGTGACATCCGTAATCCGTAATAATTACGCCACTTTCCAACTGTGATCTTTCAAGTTAAAGAAAACAAGTAAAGAAAATAAGCAGGGGATTCTCTAGGACTTATAATTTCTTCCGTTGATTCCATGAATCATAAGATCATTAGCGGTGAAGAGAGAGATGGCCTCTTAGGCTCCTGAGTAGGCAAGAGAGAGAGAGAAATGCTCTCTTTGAGTAGGCAGCTGTGCAAACACACGATGCTTTCCAAGAGAAATTACACAGTGGAGGATTTTGTCACTTGAAAATCTGATCAAGTACTGAAAATGTTTCATTTACTAAGAAAACTTTCTGTTAAACGCGTTGATTTAAAATATTATAAAAATAATGTTGGTCTCAATGTACAACAAAATTTCATCTTCATAGAAAAAAACGAGAAAGAACGGAAAATGTTTACTTTTCATCTACAGTATTTTTCTCTCCCAGCGTATAAGGCCACGCTTGGCAAAATCGGTCAAAATCCCTCCTTTGTAGCAAAGCATCCCTTCGGCGTGGCTATGACATTGGTAAGTATTTTCTGTGTAGGTAAACGTTATAGTGAATATTGAGCTGTATCATTTTTTCTAGGCTGTATCAGTTTTGAACCTATTAGCACTTTGCTATTAGTAAAGGAAAACGACCTATTAACTTTTTTGTGACTTTTACAACAACATAAGCTGATATTTTCTTGAAATTCGCAGAGCTAACTTACAATCCATAAAACGTGTCTATGAGTGAGTTCTTATGTCTCAGCGAACTATCTCCTGCACTGCTGCACTTGCCGATGACACGTTCATCACAGATATGAACTGTACTGCGCCACGTGCTGCATAGCAAGGCAGCGACAAGTACTTAGCAACTGCAGCGAGAGAACACGGCTGCCTACACGTAGCTCCTGCATTCACACCTCTCACAGGTGTTCTACGACATGCAGTTACATGCAGTTACATGCAGTCACAGATATGAACTGTACTGCGCTACGTGCTGCATAGCAAGGCAGCGACAAGTACTTGTAGCCACTGCAGCGAGAGAACACGGCTGCCTACACGTAGCTCCTGCATTCACACCTCTCACAGGTGTTCTACGACATGCAGTTACATGCAGTTACATGCAGTCACAGATATGAACTGTAATGCGCCACGTGCTGCATAGCAAGGCAGCGACAAGTACTTGTAGCCACTGCAGCGAGAGAACACGGCTGCCTACACGTAGCTCCTGCATTCACACCTCTCACAGGTGTTCTACGACATGCAGTTACATGCAGTTACATGCAGTCACAGATATGAACTGTAATGCGCCACGTGCTGCATAGCAAGGCAGCGACAAGTACTTGTAGCCACTGCAGCGAGAGAACACGGCTGCCTACACGTAGCTCCTGCATTCACACCTCTCACAGGTGTTCTACGACATGCAGTTACATGCAGTTACATGCAGTTACAGATATGAACTGTAATGCGCCACGTGCTGCATAGCAAGGCAGCGACAAGTACTTGTAGCCACTGCAGCGAGAGTTAACACGGCTGCCTACACGTAGCTCCTGCATTCACACCTCTCACAGGTGTTCTACGACATGCAGTTACATGCAGTTACATGCAGTTACAGATATGAACTGTAATGCGCCACGTGCTGCATAGCAAGGCAGCGACAAGTACTTGTAGCCACTGCAGCGAGAGTTAACACGGCTGCCTACACGTAGCTCCTGCATTCACACCTCTCACAGGTGTTCTACGACATGCAGTTACATGCAGTTACATGCAGTCACAGATATGAACTGTAATGCGCCACGTGCTGCATAGCAAGGCAGCGACAAGTACTTGTAGCCACTGCAGCGAGAGAACACGGCTGCCTACACGTAGCTCCTGCATTCACACCTCTCACAGGTGTTCTACGACATGCAGTTACATGCAGTTACATGCAGTCACAGATATGAACTGTACTGCGCCACGTTCTGCATAGCAAGGCAGCGACAAGTACTTGTAGCCACTGCAGCGAGAGAACACGGCTGCCTACACGTAGCTCCTGCATTCACACCTCTCACAGGTGTTCTACGACATGCAGTTACATGCAGTTACATGCAGTCACAGATATGAACTGTACTGCGCCACGTGCTGCATAGCAAGGCAGCGACAAGTACTTGTAGCCACTGCAGCGAGAGAACACGGCTGCCTACACGTAGCTCCTGCATTCACACCTCTCACAGGTGTTCTACGACATGCAGTTACATGCAGTTACATGCAGTTACAGATATGAACTGTAATGCGCCACGTGCTGCATAGCAAGGCAGCGACAAGTACTTGTAGCCACTGCAGCGAGAGAACACGGCTGCCTACACGTAGCTCCTGCATTCACACCTCTCACAGGTGTTCTACGACATGCAGTTACATGCAGTTACATGCAGTCACAGATATGAACTGTAATGCGCCACGTGCTGCATAGCAAGGCAGCGACAAGTACTTGTAGCCACTGCAGCGAGAGAACACGGCTGCCTACACGTAGCTCCTGCATTCACACCTCTCACAGGTGTTCTACGACATGCAGTTACATGCAGTTACATGCAGTTACAGATATGAACTGTACTGCGCCACGTGCTGCATAGCAAGGCAGCGACAAGTACTTAGCAACTGCAGCGAGAGAACACGGCTGCCTACACGTAGCTCCTGCATTCACACCTCTCACAGGTGTTCTACGACATGCAGTTACATGCAGTTACATGCAGTTACAGATATGAACTGTACTGCGCCACGTGCTGCATAGCAAGGCAGCGACAAGTACTTGTAGCCACTGCAGCGAGAGAACACGGCTGCCTACACGTAGCTCCTGCATTCACACCTCTCACAGGTGTTCTACGACATGCAGTTACATGCAGTTACATGCAGTCACAGATATGAACTGTACTGCGCCACGTGCTGCATAGCAAGGCAGCGACAAGTACTTGTAGCCACTGCAGCGAGAGAACACGGCTGCCTACACGTAGCTCCTGCATTTACACCTCTCACAGGTGTTCTACGACATGCAGTTACATGCAGTTACATGCAGTCACAGATATGAACTGTACTGCGCCACGTGCTGCATAGCAAGGCAGCGACAAGTACTTGTAGCCACTGCAGCGAGAGAACACGGCTGCCTACACGTAGCTCCTGCATTCACACCTCTCACAGGTGTTCTACGACATGCAGTTACATGCAGTTACATGCAGTTACAGATATGAACTGTACTGCGCCACGTGCTGCATAGCAAGGCAGCGACAAGTACTTGTAGCCACTGCAGCGAGAGAACACGGCTGCCTACACGTAGCTCCTGCATTCACACCTCTCACAGGTGTTCTACGACATGCAGTTACATGCAGTTACATGCAGTTACAGATATGAACTGTACTGCGCCACGTGCTGCATGAGCAAGGCAGCGACAAGTACTTAGCAACTGCAGCGAGAGAACACGGCTGCCTACACGTAGCTCCTGCATTCACACCTCTCACAGGTGTTCTACGACATGCAGTTACATGCAGTTACATGCAGTTACAGATATGAACTGTACTGCGCCACGTGCTGCATGAGCAAGGCAGCGACAAGTACTTGTAGCCACTGCAGCGAGAGAACACGGCTGCCTTCACGTAGCTCCTGCATTCACACCTCTCACAGGTGTTCTACGACATGCAGTACATGCAGTTACATGCAGTTACATGCAGTTACATGCAGTTACATGCAGTTACATGCAGTTACATATGTCGAGCAAATGAGTTCACACTTAGATTGAAGCACTACTTTCCTTTGGGTGCTGATTTAGTGATTTTATTGGCTGGCACGAATAGGTATCAAAATATTGGTCTATTCTGTTCAGATAGTATCGAATCATTAGTGTTTTATTAAAAATATATATATAAAATTGTATACAAAACTATTTGAGCGTTATTAAAAATTTACAAACTTGTATTAAATTTTTTTCAATATTGTGAAAAAAATATTTTAGTTACGGTAATTAACGTCAGTTGTCAGGTCAGACTGTTCTTCAACTGAGATAATGACGACGACAGCTGATGATTATAAGGAGATGATGATGATGATGATGAATAGGAAGAGCCGGACGGTGGAAGCTGTCGTGGACTATCAGTAGGGAACCTTCCCAGCAGTTGCCTCTCGACTGAGGAAAACCACGAAAAATCTAAAATCAAGTTCGGTCAGATCTTGTACAGGCCTATTAAGTCCTCTGCAGCTTGAGCCTGTAACAAGTTGGCCTATCTAGGTTAGAAAATTAACTTTAAAAAATAATAATGTTTGCTTGAAATAGGTTTAAAGAATGAACAAGCTTGTAGCATGGCATTCTTAGAGTCAAGGTTAACTGAACACAAAGTAGTTAATTAGAATCATTATGTAAACTTACAATCTTAAAATTCAACAGCAATCAAAATATAGACAAAAATATAACGAGCAATCAAATAAGTTTAACAATGTGCAATTATATCAAGAAAGTGAGTGAATCCATATAAAAAGTATGTGACCTTACCTAAATTGTGATGTCACCACGTAATAACAAGTGAACCAGTCATTGTGATAACGCTACAAAACCAGTCAGCCAGACTAGTTTTCAGTGATTCCAAGAAAAGCATGGGCCTACGTGCAGAAAGAAAGTCGTTTCGCGGGCTTTAGAAATGACAGAATGCCTAAAAATAGCTACCACGTGTACGAAACCAACCAATCATATTCTTTGGCGGTAAACCGAGGTGAGAGGGTATAAAACGTCAAGCTACCAGCCAAACTTCATCAGTCGGAGTTTTCTCAGAGCAGTGAGACCTGCCTCGCGAACCGTGAAGCCTTGTGCACGCAACATAGTATAATTTCAGCGAGACAGTGCCGATGTGATCGAAGGTAAACATTAAAATAACATTTTTGTATAAACGTCAACCCAGTAAATTCAAACTTCAAGCCTAATGCTGAGGCAAATAATATCGCATTAAGACAATTTCAAGTTACAAGTGATCAACTGAACAGTTTCAACATTAAAGTCAGTAAATGTTAAAGTATAAAAGTTAGTGAATTGCAACTCCGGGAGAAACCGACGAGTCTGCAGCCACGAACGTCATCAGCCTGAGCCAACTTGATCCAACTGCTCGAGGAGGTCACTCCTTGTGCACGGACTGCTGGACGTCCTGGTAACCAAGGGGTTATTAGACGACATCATCGCATCGCAGCTGAAGGAGGTGACATATCCAGTCATTTCATTCTGCTGGTGGACTGGAGTTCACGGGACACACTACGCAAGAGTCAACGCCATCCACTTGTTTACGCGGAAGTAAACAAACCAGACGACATCATCACTACTGCCGACGTATCGAACGTAATATTGTTTCATAATTTTTGATTGCTCTTTTCACATCAATGAACATTTATTTTCTCTGTAATAAACAAATTATAATATTGCTGATTCTTTGTGTTCTACCCTCTGAGCCAAATCCCGCAGGTTTCAAGCCAACTTGCTCGCTCTGATTTCACTGCATGATTCGTTAGTATTCTCAATTCTGTTGCCGTTTTGTGTTTTGAATAAAAATCGTTCGAAGAAAGAAGCAGATAATGAACATTGTGAACACATATTTAGATAACACCACACCGCCGGGTTCACGACTCTAACCGGAAACCACGGCGCCACGCGAACTGACATCCGGTCATGGGCAGTGGCTGATAATCACCCTGCATTCACCTCATCACCACAGTCCGACCTCACCGATGCATCACCGCCAGTAGGTTGCTCTGAATCATACAGATGCATGTGAAGGAGGGTCAAGATCTCTCTTGTACGATCTGCACACAAAGTGTACCTAGCGTTTCTAAAAAATATAGCTCTTCATAGTTTTACGATCACTGGTGCGTTCTAGCGGATGAAGAAAATATGTAAATTTTCATAATTTATTTTTATCATCTTAGCGAATTTTTATACCAACTACAAAGTACAAACTGGATTCGTTCAAATTCACAAATTTAATACTTATTAATGTTTGACATATTTTCATTAATTTTCCGAAATATTTTTAGTTTGTATGACATTTAATTTGCAATACACTTCTATTTACGTAAATTTGATCGTGTATCTTAGCACTGCAAATTGGTGTAATTTAGAACATCCCAAAGGGCGTAAACTCAACTCAGCGAACGGTATTATTTCAATTAAAGGTTGTTAAATGGGCGTACAGAGTGCTATTTTATATAAATTCATTAAACGAATTGAAATAATGGAGTCCGGTTCGCGCGGCTCAAAGAAAGCAAGGGGGCATTCACAGGTGAAATCTCTGGCACACAGCGCCGCCCGCCCACACGAACAATACACCATCAAGTGATCGATAGCGGAGCAATAGCTGTCTAGAGCAACTTTGTCATGATTCAATTGATAGAGAGAGAACTGGCTTACTTTTATTCGAGCAACAATTATACTCTCGTTGCCTCCATGAAGTCCATAGTCTTCGGAAATTGATTAGACACTTATCTGATGCTTATATCAAAATACACCTGCAACGTTGAAGATGTAATTACTGGTTTTTGTGAAATATGATAGAAATTGAGAAAAACGATCACAAATTATAGCTACAGTTTTCGTTCAAATATTCGGGTCGACATATTTCCACGATTTGTTTTGTTCTAAAACACGAAATATCCGAAAGTTGAGAACATGTGAAAATTCTCAAAACAATACAACACAACTTTAGATAATATCGATATTGTTCTGGCTTGTGATTCTGTAAGTTTAAACTCCCGATTCTGCTGGAATCCGATTCACGGCCATATGGATTAACATTGCACCGAAACGGATTCCAGCAGAATCGGGAATTTTAAAGTTATAGAATAGGGCCCCACCCCAGGTACACGTGATTTCTAGTTGCAGATCATGCAACGCTGGGTTTGGAATGAATGAATCCTTCAATTCCAATTCCATCGCCTCTGAAAGACTTCTTTAGACGACAAGTCGGGAAAATTCGATGTAAAAGTATTCATGAATCTGTGCAACAAAAGTGTGTACTTGCTCGGATTCGTCACAGAGAGTTTCCGTCTGATTGCGGTCTGGTTCTGCAGATGACCTAGACAAGGTCCAGCCACGACATGCAGATGTGAGCCACGCCCGCGCAGTGATCAACTCATTCGCTACACATAGACACAGACAGAGAGAGTGCATGTGGGGACGCGCTCCGTTGCACTTGCACTGCTTCATTCATGGAGTGGAGGAGGTAGAAAGGAAACATACAGTCTGAGTCGGCGATATTCACGAGTTTGACAGCAATCGGATCATCAATTTGGAGAATCAAGAACAAGTCTGAATAATACTGGGTAGTTTGGGATTGGGCCAGTAACTTGGGCTGGGTCGGTCAGTTGTCTGTAACTTTGAGCAATCTGGGTTTTGGGCCTGTTCATAACTGTAGGAATATGTGATAATGACAGATATTTTAGTGAACTTCAGATTTTTTCCAATTTTGATTTGTAACTAGAGCAGGGGTCGGCAACCTTTTTTGGTAAAGGAGCCAATTTCCCAAAAAATTATTAATCAGATCATAACGGGAGCCGCAGAAGAGGCAATCAAATAATAATACACCGAATATAATAAATTGAATAACTAGTTTATTTTGATCTTTTGACGAGGCTCACCAGTTATTGCCCCGCAGGGCGATTTTTTAGGATTTCAACCTTTTAAAAGTGATTCTGGGACTCTAAAATGTTCAAATTGAAACAATTAACCTTCCAATTGTTGCCCCATAGGGCGTTTTTTTTAGAATTTCAACAATTTAAAAGTGATTCTGGGACTCTAAAATGAACAAAATGAATCAAATAACCTCCCACTTGTTGCCCCGCAGGGCGTTTTTTTCGAATTTTCAAATTTGTCGAATTCTGATCTTCATTTAAATTATAAAGAGCCATTCAAGAACTACCAAGGAGCCGCAGGTTGCCGACCCCTGAACTAGAGGCACAATATTTAAATGGTAACCTGGGACAAAAAGTCTATTGTCCAAGGTTACTACTTTTCCCCAAGTAGCCCAGTTTTACTGTAATTCAGCTGTGATCAAAACTTATTTTTGATGGCTTAAAAAAAATCTGGTATGAATATTTAAAACAGACATTTGCGTGTGAAAAACACTGTCTCATATATGCATTCATGTAGGAGACGGATATTATCCTGACTAACTAGTGATTTATGAAAATTATACGTAATTACAAGTAATTATTACACAGTAATTACAGATCGAAATGAAATGTATAATTATGGAGAGAGTAAAATACATCTATTATCTGCCATATTTGAAATATGAAGTAATTTTATGGCACAGTTCGTTTAGTCAGCTGTCAAGTCACAATATGAGATTATTTCTATTTGTAACTTAGTATTTAGCGATAATAGAAGTCTGTGCTCTTCAGACAAATTTGCGAATTTAAATGCTTTACACAGATACACATACGGTTTACACCCTTGGGTCAATTTTTATATGTTTAAACATGTTTTTAAAGATTCATGACTATTATTATTAAAGCATTTCAAAGTTTTTGATATGAAAATCGAAACTGTTGACAAAAATAAATAATTTTACAAAAAACATGACGAAATATCCAAAAACTTTAAATTGCTTTAAAAATATTTTTAATTTGAGCGTAGAGAGTTGAATGAGTTGGGTGGAAAGGACTTTGTCATAACCCCGGGGTTTGATATCCTCTGTGGTTCGTGATTCTCAGCCCTTGTCGAGAATGCTGGGAAAGTTCCAATCACCTCGGAATCATGCGACGACCAGTGTTTTTCCAGATAACAAAAAAACTTATCTAGATAAAGATAAGATAACTCAGTTTTTTTGTTATCTAGATAAGATAATAGATAATTTTTTAAGACCTTATCTAGATAAGATAATAGATAACTCTCAGTTATCTAGATAATAGATAAGATAATTTAAATATAGGAGTTTTAGGAAACTAATTTTGCGAGACGATATTGAGTTCACTAATCAACATGTTTATTTCAATTAGTTAAAACTGCACATACAAAATATAAGATTAAGGGCTAGCCTGTATTGCGCTTTGAAACAGAGTCTAATTAATAACTCGAGCTAAGGCAGAATTCATTACATAATTATTTTAATTACTCAATTAAGTTGTAATCCTTAGATTCAAGACTTCGAAAAAAACATGTTCTTGTAATGTTACATGCCACAGTTAAAAAAAAGCTAGATATTTCATACCGAACGAACACAGAACAGAAGCCAATTTTCAAACAGGGCAATCTTAAAGCAAGTAAAATCATAACACTCTTGACGGGCGGGTACCTCATTCACTATAATAAAAAGCTTAAAGCTTAGGTTAGTAAGATCATGAAACTCTTCACAGGCACGTCAATACAATCAGAACAAGCTCAGAACATCAGTAAAATCATAACACTCTTGACGGGCGGGTACCTCATTCACTACAATCAAAAGCTTAAAGCCTAGGTCAGTAAGATCATGAAACTCTTCACAGGCACGTCAATACAATCAGAACAAGCTCAGAACATCAGTAAAATCATAACACTCTTGACGGGCGGGTACCTCATTCACTACAATCAAAAGCTTAAAGCCTAGGTCAGTAAGATCATGAAACTCTTCACAGGCACGTCAATACAATCAGAACAAGCTCAGGACATCAGTAAAATCATAACACTCTTGACGGGCGGGTACCTCATTCACTACAATCAAAAGCTTAAAGCCTAGGTCAGTAAGATCATGAAACTCTTCACAGGCACGTCAATACAATCAGAACAAGCTCAGAACATCAGTAAAATCATAACACTCTTGACGGGCGGGTACCTCATTCACTACAATCAAAAGCTTAAAGCCTAGGTCAGTAAGATCATGAAACTCTTCACAGGCACGTCAATACAATCAGAACAAGCTCAGAACATCAGTAAAATCATAACACTCTTGACGGGCGGGTACCTCATTCACTACAATCAAAAGCTTAAAGCCTAGGTCAGTAAGATCATGAAACTCTTCACAGGCACGTCAATACAATCAGAACAAGCTCAGAACATTAGTAAAATCATAACACTCTTGACGGGCGGGTACCTCATTCACTACAATCAAAAGCTTAAAGCCTAGGTCAGTAAAATCACAAAACTCTTTACGGGCACGTCAATACACTCAGAACAAGCTCAGAACATTAGTAAAATCATAACACTCTTGATAACACGTGGCAGGTATCTCATTTGCAGTCTCATCACAAACTCTACGTGTGCTTAGGACTAGTTTAAAAGGTGTTTGTTGCCTCGCAGGAGAATTAACATTTCAAAGTTTTTGTCGCCTAGTCGACACCGTCGAGGGACAAGAATCTGAGATCCCATACTAAACATGCGTTCGACTGGGGCAGATGAAGGCATTGTTGTATTGTATTTTAAAAATATGGTTTTCACTATGGGGTATGTGTGGAGTGTTTCAAGAGATTTGCATTTATTGTTCAAAAACCCAATAGCCTGGGTAGTGCCAGATGATACCCCGCCCCCAGACACAGAGCTTTCTCCACTGTTCTTGCTTAGGATTCCGTAAAAGTCATCTTCGGATGTGTCTGAATTCTCCTCATCACCCACGTTATCTTGATCACTTCTAATGTTATGCGACTGTTCGCATTCAAGCATGAACAAATCACGGGAAATAGTAGAAAACTCCTCTGGAATACCAGTCAATTTAAATCTTGGATGACTTACGGTAGCCAGAATGTAAGGTTTGCTTGCAGTATCATTTAGATTCATAATAGATCCAAATCTCTTCTTAATATTCTCAATCAGTGTGACCCGAAGAGGATTGCAGTAAATCAGGTGCGTAATGTTTTCTAATTTTGCCTTGAGAGCAAACAATGTAGGTAGCACTATTCCCAAGAAGCACTTCGATTCCCCTTGCAAAATATCCAGCGATACTGCAACTGGTCCCATAACAAGACAGTATTCCTTTAGAAAAGCAACATCAGAAACTTTCAGCTTTACAACTTTTAACTTGTCAAAAATGTTGTCGAGAATATTTGAGGGTACGCTTAACAGGGACTTGATCGCATCGTAATATGAATTCCACCTCGTTTCGTTCGGTATTGTGAGCATGTGTCCACAAACTTCCACGCAATTGTCTGTTGCTAATGTACTTCGACTCAGAGCATTCCACAATGCCCGAGTTTTGGCAAAACTGCTGTTGTGAGTCCGTTTGTAACCACGATCTACATCAACAGCTTTTGATGCATCTGTTGTAGCAAGCAAGTTCATTGTATGTGAAAAGCATCTCATTTGTGGTGGCAATGTGACACGATTTTCATCATCATCGTCATCCGAGTCTAGAGTTCCGTCACATTCTAGATTGAGACTGACAATATCAATGTCACTATTTGCATGCGTTTCATCTGCAGTGTCAGCAGAACTTGAAGCGGAATTTTCAGTCTGGGTAAAGGTGTTCATTTCTTCCAGTAGGGGCGGAAAGCATCGGAATGCTTTTCCGAAGTTTGATGCATTATCTGTTACACAGTGAGTTAACTTTTCTATACTTAGCCCAAACTCAGAGTGAATCTCCCATATAGCGTGAGCTACTTTGTCATAAGTATGTTGGAATTTTAATCGTTTGCATGCCAATGCTAGTGACTTACGTTCGAAAGTGTTTTCATCAATATAATGTGCCGTCATGCCTAAAAAACTCCGATGATGAGATGACCATAGATCAGCTGTTGTGCAGACATAATTGCATTTCGAAAATGTAGTCTTCATGTCGAAAATTAATGCTTTTTCCCTTGATTTTAAATTTGATAGAAATCCTTTCTTCTTTGGGATAACAATGTTACTTCCTCGGCTAAGTGTGAGGGCCATGTCACGAAAAGGCTGCTTGTCCACAGTACTGATTGGCCTCATTTCCTGAATGATGTAATTTTCTATTACTGCTTCCGCCTCCTCTTGTGTACAGGGTTTCCCTTTATTGTTTGATTCGAACAAGTTGGGACGTTTCTTTCCTTGGACTTGGGAGATTCCAGATTTCGACACAGAAGCGGCACGCGATTTGGTGCTTATATGCTTCCGCAGTTTCGACATCAATGAACTGTGAATGTGCTTGACATGACTGATAAAATTACCAGTTGATGTGGACGAACCAAGGATCTCTTTCTTTGGACAATTTAAGCAAGCTGCTGTTATTTTTCCCGTTTTCTTGTCGAATTTTGTCACTCGAAAATAAGTTCCATCAAGAACTGCTGGCACTGGCAGTGAATCCTCCCGTAGCTCTATGGAACTGGGTTCTGCATCAGCAGAGGTTGGAGTCGTAGATGATGTAGTGGCACTGGTGGTATAACGAGTCCCGGTTTTTTTGGCAAATGGATTTATTCGCGTTCGGTGTTGACTTGGCTCAATTGGGCTGTTGGGTGGTTGCAAGCATGCTTCCATTTCCAATTCGTTGTCAACATCTTCCTCGCGCTCACTATCCATCGTATTGTGACCTGAATCCTGTGGACAGGAAAGTGAAACAGGTAAAATACTAATCTGTAGGTTAATGAGATAAGTCTGATATTTGATTATTTGATGAGTAAATAAATGTTTGTTTGTTGATTAAGTAAGTACACCTACTCTAGCTACCTATTACATTCACAAGTGTGAGTGGTGGTACTGGTGGGGGGGGGGGGGGGGGGGGGTGGTAATGTAGGTGTAATATTACACTAGGTACACTCCTGAACACTGAATTTGGTCAGCGGTCAATGTTTCAGCGACTCTACAGCCGGTATTTATTATTTATTTTAATGTAATTTACATTTAAAATTAATAGTTAAAAATAACAAATATTTGAAATGTAGGTAGGTATAACATTAAAACAAATAATAAATACCAGCTGTAGAGTCGCTGAAACATTGAGCACGGACAAAATTCAGTGTCCAGGAGTGTACCTACCTTATATTCCTACTTAAAAAAACTATATAAAAAATGTACCTATACCCCCACGGACTCATAGATTGCTTGCCAAAAAGTCATTTTTTAAACTTGATTATTCAGACGTAAACACAGATTTCGAGCACCTGGGATTGGAGGGTTTGACTATAAGAACCAACCAACCACCTCATACATAATAATTATTTCTCCATTCAACAAAATATTGACGGTAATTCGAGTACAGACTATACTGTTCATCGTATTCGTCAATTAGGTATCACGTCTTGGGGTGTAGGTAGGTACCTACCTACCCTACCTCTATAGGCGTGTTGTTCACTTATGCTTGAAATAGCCAGGCCAAGGTCACCAAGAGAGTAAATAAAAGATAATATCGTAGACTCGACGCTAGTGGCCGATTACAAATAATAACTACCTCAAATAAAATGGTTAACCGATTACTATAGTCTATACCATTGATTAAAGAACAGTTCTTTAATCAATGTCTATACCTAGGTACGCAGTAGGTAGGTACTTTACTTTTCTTACCTCTACTAGCGTACTGACATGGTCAGACAACATATCTTTAATGTTACGTAATATTGATAGTACTTACCAACCGTGACAAATCCTGAAGATCGACGGGATCAAAGATATTGTGGGTGTACGATTTATATGATATTATTTACACACGTGAAACACACAAAACATAAACATACAATGGCTGCCTGACGACACGACACGACACGACATGAGACGAGCCGGCCGACTTCTTCTCGCGCAAGAGTAGGCGGTGGAGGGGGTGGAGCTAGCTTTAGTGGCGGTAAGAAGGCAGTGAGCGACGACATCGTTAGATTTGAATAGATCGCGGGATAATATTTAATATAAAATACATTTTTTTAGACACTGTGTAATTAATTTGGCTGAAAAGCAATATAAAATTATTGTTATCTATTATCTGGGATTTAGATAATAGATAACAGATTTATTTATCTAGATAAGATAATAGATAAATGATGAAATATTTATCTAGATAAGATAATAGATAACAGAAAGTTATCTAGATGAGTTATCTAGATAATTTTATCTAGATAAGGAAAAACACTGGCGACGACCTCAGCCAAGTCTTCTCTCGACGACATTATACATGTGTTTGGCGGATAAGTGACTGCGTGGGAGGAAAGCGGCTGCAATTAATGCACGAGAATGTGATACGCCTTATAAGTTAGCCCAGATCTTCAAGTTCAGAACACAAGATTGATGAACTCCGTTTTCTTCTCGTGACCAACTGGAAAGCCTACGCTTGGGCCGATTTTGTTTCGTTTGCCGACATCCATTTGACCAATATCGGCAACTTTGGCGTTATGGGGAAGAATCACACTTGAATCGATTAGGTTGCAGAGAATAAAGTGCTATCCGTGGATCATTGGCATTGTGTTATACATTTGGATTTCCCAAAAGGTATGATTGCGGTTTTCCTTGAAAATCCAGCTGGAAATGATCTGAATATTGACATCACTTTTGGCGAGAAGTCGCTTCCACCTGTCCTTTTGAGGGCCAACAAGATCAACCAGAGCAGAAACCGTAACAACTCCATTCAACCATCACTCAACTTCTTCATCATCAAACTTAAAGAAACCATCTTTCCAGATACATAAAGACGTAATAATTATTGATATTAAATTGTATGTGAAAATAAGTTAATTTTTATGAGTTGACTTTACGCATGTGTGAAATATGTGTGAATGAATGCTCCGTGAACTACTGACTGGAATGATCTTCTGGTTCACGCCACAAGATTGATGCGCAGTTTCCTTCTCATGTTCTCCGAGTGGCCGTGGGATCGAACATCGAACCGGGGTTATTTGCATCAATTGAACCGACTTCCGCACTCCGCCCGATGTGATGGGTCAAGAATCAGATCACGATGTTCCACCAACCACCATTTACAGCCGTTCACGCTTTTACAGTTTTATTTCGGGGGTGTTAACGTCGCACTGGTCTGTAGCAGATGATGGACGGGTGAATAATAGGCAAGGATGGATGGAGGAAGAAGACGGTCGTGGCATATTAGTAGGGAACCTTCCCATCATTTGCCTCGCGCCTGATAAATACCCTAAAAGCCTCAGACAGACCGATTCAAGATTATAAATTGCATATATCTATAAATGAACGTTTATTCAGAATAAAAATCATTAAAAATTAAATGTTCGTTCCTATCTGAAATTAAAAAATTACTTTTATTCAAACTATCCATTTTTTGTGGGGTATCACACATTTAAAAAAAATACGCTTTATATTCGACGTGCATTGTTCTGCAACTATAGACTAATGACGGACGAACTTGATGATTTGGGAGATATACGGATGACCGGCTGAAAGGAGGGAACCTTCCCGGCATTTGTCTGTTGTCTGAGGGAACCTCGAAAATACCGCACTCAAGAATGACGGCGCGGGAATCGAACTCTAGACCTAGAGCATTCATCTGAGCCATCTTGTTAGTATTGAAAACA
The DNA here is from genome assembly GCA_934045905.1 of Leuctra nigra. Lineage (NCBI taxonomy): Eukaryota > Metazoa > Arthropoda > Insecta > Plecoptera > Leuctridae > Leuctra > Leuctra nigra. The sequence goes on from OW203766.1 coordinate 35,596,056, forward strand.
TTTAATAGGCTTGACTTTCATCGTAAAACATCTCTATAATTATCAGAGAAATGTCATCGACTTAGCATCACGACTGAACTTCGTAACAATTATCTTGCGTGAGAATTCGAGATGCATTGAAATTCATTCGAGCATCGATTAACTTTCGTTTTTAAAAATTTCGACCGAATTCGCAAATCCTGTGTAATTATCATCTCGTTCTGTTCTCCTTTCAAAGTCGATCTTTCGATTGTATTTTGATTCCGTGAAGCTGGATTCGGAGTTACAATTTGACAGACTTTCTTCGCGGATTGCATTCAGTGTCGATGAGGTCGACACGACGCTTTGCAGTTCAGATTGATGTGGGAAATCATCAACACCCATGAATTGCAGCTGATTGGAAGAAAAATATTGCTGAGTCGAAAGGTCAGGAGGCGTTTTAGCATTTCGCTTCGCCACGACTCGAGAAAAACCTACTCAAAAAACTTCAGGGGCGGAATTTTGCCTAGCCGGAAATTACATTGAAAAAAAACTCTAAAAAATCGCTACCTATAAAAATTGATTTTTGAGCTTTTGATATTTTTTGCTAGCTCGAGTATAGGATGAATATCTTTTTTGGTCGCACTGTTCTGTAACTGAATTAACGGCGACAGAAAAAGATGATGACAGATAGAAACTTTTAGCAGATAACTTTCTCATCATTTGACTCTTGACTGAGGGAAACCACAAAAAATCCTCAGTCACGAGGACAGCCGAGGGAATTGTAGTTCCAAAATACTCTCGGAAATAAGTATACAAACCAAAAATATATTCTGGAAATTTTCATCAATTTCAAGATCTTACAAAACACATTTTCAACCCATTCCTACAAGGCAACGAAGGTTTCACTAATCACGAAAAGCTCACTATGAAGCTCGCAACCGCAATCGAGACATAAAACTCGTATCTCTTCGATATTTTCGATTTTAATTTGCCTCTCCCGTCTTCCATATCTTCTAATTACTGATTGTTTTAGTATGATAATGAAATGTTAAACAGAACTTTCTTCGGCGTGATCATGAATGTCATCCGAGTCATCACGCTCGACCAATCACAGTCTCTCTCGTCCTTGACAAGGACTCGTGATGGATGCTGATTGGCTGCCCGTCATCGCCAGAAGAACATAACGAGATCATCGGACGGCATTGCAGAGAAACAATGAAACAGGGAAAATAGAATACACTGTGTTCATGTTAAGAATTTGAAAAAGATCTGTAGGTAGGTACAATTTATAAAATTTAAAATAAGGCAAATTATAATATTTTGCTTTAGCCCATACTTGCCATTTATAGGCATCCTGATAATACTTGTAAAATTATATTTAATAATTTAATAAAATTAATAACTGTTATATTTTTCTTTCTTATAGGTTTATATATTGTTTCAAGTTTCCACTAACAGCTCAAACACTAGGTCCGCCAGGGTCAAGTGCTATGCCCCAGTTTCTTCAACGTATAGATAAACCAAACTCGGCGAATCTTTTCCGAAGTAACTAGAGCTTGTAATAACTCAGTCCAAAATAACAACTTACAGATTTTTACATCGTGACCGCTTCCAAGAAAATAATCAACAATCAAATTTCATAAAAACATTCTAATAAGTAAACAATGATGTCGAATAATTTGATAAATAAATAATTACATCTACAGTTTTAAACTGTTTATCAGAGTTAGCATCTTTCTCTTGCCGAGTATGATATTGAGCGGGTCAGGTTTTGTCTGGTAATTGAAGGGAGTTGTTATAAGATGCTCTCTAAAGATTGACGATGCCGATGAAAAAGATTGTCGATGGCGTTACACTACAATGATTTCAGTCTATAATCGACGATTCTTGCTGCATAATCCACTCTAACCAGACAGTGCAATCTCACTCACAACCAGTTCAAAAATTGCATTGCAAATTATCTTAGAAACAATACTTAGTGCATTCTAAGCGAGATTTTGGCAGGAATCGAGATCGTGCTCTACATTTTGATAATATTTGGTATCATTGTGAATAGGTTTTGTAAAGGTATGAGTACAGTACATAGTATTACTAGTAAAATAGTAGTATGGTAGTAGTGGTGATTGTTTTTGATATGGGTTGAAACGTTTTATTAGTATCTGTACATGATTTATTATTATTATTATTATTATTATTATTATTATCTTTATTAAAACAGATTTGCATACAGTGTACACGGTGTCTGAGTAAGCTATTTCTAAGAAGTTACGAATTATTGTCTCCTTAATGTCTAAAATTATAGTAATATTACAATAATTAAAAACTACAGTTCTTTCTTACATACTAATAGCATACCTAAATTCTCTTACGCTTTTTGGCATTTCATCATTAAGTACTCCCGTCAATCTATTCCACTCCACAATTCCTCGTCCAATTGTTGAATTGCTTCCATATTTAGATTTAAAACCCTCTCGAAATATTTTCCACCTATGGTCATTCTTCAATCTAGAGTTATGTTTCAAACAAACATTATTCAATCATATCGAATAAGTTCGCTACTTTCTCACGAAGTAACAAAAGTTATGTAAAAATCTAACCCCAAAAGGTCGATCAACAAAAGTACAAGACTAGGAAATTGACATCCCAACTTTAATTGCGATACTTGTTCAATGAGAATCATGATTGATTTCTTTCGAGTCGTCAGGAATCACAATGCATGTATGTACTGCTGTAAATATGTGGGTTAGGTTTTGATCTACGATTGTCGGTATGTTTATAGCTGCCAACAAGCCACGAAGAGTGTCTAAATGCACGAATAAAGAACCACTAGAATCACGATGTGGTATATGTGAACAGTTCATTTCCATTTCGAAATCATTATTATTAATTGTCTGTTTTGTTGGATTGCCCTAGGGTTCCAGATAATTCCTGAACAATTGAGTCTAGGCGATCGCATCAGTGAATTATTATATTAGATGAAGGAAGTGGGTATTAATTGATACGGTAATGTGTAGTGACAGGCAGGATATTGTATCAGGAAGAATGATATTACAATCAGGAGATTGAATGGAATGTTTCAATACGCGAAAACAAGAAAGTTTTTCTTGATTGGCAAAAGTTGAATATAAAGATTATTTGGGGGAGGAATTGTTAAATTGTGAATACGCGTTTCTCTCCTCTATAATTTTTTGCGTGATCAAAAGGCTTGAACAAACTGAAATTATATATTATTATTTATTGTATTGTAAATTGTCCGACAGTCCGGCCCTGAGGCAGGGTGGCTATTACAGGACGCACAAGAGCGTCCTGTTTAGCATATGACAAAATACTACAATTAAATTCACCACAAGTTCGTAAATTTTTTGTCACAAACTGTGCTGAAATAATTTTATCAAAATCTTTACGCAACGTCATGAATTAAAACAAAAATAATTAAAGAAGACACTCAATAGATCCATATTCTTACCACGATAGCCGAGTGTAATTTAAGTAAAAAAACTTTCAGTGAATTTTTGACACCTTAAGTGAGTTTTTCACCGAGAGAGCAAGTCAAAAATTTAGCTATCAGTGTAATAGAGCTTCCTTCCAGTTCGTCAGAATTGCCCAAGATAATCGAATACTTAATCAAATATTGTCCGGTCAATATGTCTCCGATTGATCTAATTTTTTTATGTAGATTCCCAAAAGATGTCTCTTGAGGCCACCGTTTGCGAAATGTTGATACTCGTTCTGTGAGAGACGCAATAAATCACTAAAAACCTAGTTTTTCTAAAATGTAAGGGTTGTTTGTATATTTGGGGGTAAGCAATTAATAATTATTCGATTAAAACAATAACGTAGATAGATTCGTCGATCTTTCAACATTATTCTGACGCAAAGATAATAAAATTATCTCAATTTTTGCGGAAGATTTCCTTGATCATGTAACACATCCATAAATATGACAATTTTCACTTTGAAAGGGGGTCTTAAGTTAACAATGGGTAAAGAAGCCCTGTATATTTAAAACCCATGCAATATGCAATTAGTCCTGTTAACATTTCCTACTAATCAAAGCCCATGATAATCAACAAGTCACCATCAACAGACGTAACCTTGGACATCAAAGTGTAATTTAGTGTCCAGTTGAATCAAATAAGTACTTTATCAAGTAATTCTCACCTGAGTATGAGAGGCACCAACACAATTAGATGCCGAATGCATTCGAGGTCACAATTCACGCGTAAAACCGTTCCGATATAATCCACAGGCGTATAATTATCCTCCGGTGTTCAACAAGGACAAGAATGATTCATTTGCTTCCGAACATGTGCACGTGGGTGTTCACTTATCACACGGAACTCCGGGAAATGGTTCAAAACACTCGGCTCCTTTGTCTGGGCCACGCATTGATCAGTTCAACGGTTCCGCTATCGAATTACAATCGATTAATTGAGATAACAAATCGACGCGGAAAAAAGTGTTAGGTTGTTGAATTCAGCCTCGAAATCCGGCAAGGTGAAGCGTTTAATTGTAAAACCACAACCGATTAGGAATTAGGATTGTTCACTTGGCAAGACACTTCGCGCATATTCAACTGTCAAGTCAACATAACCTAGAAAATCAGTTCATTTTTAAAAACGTTCCAAAATTTGAAGCGTAAATCGAGGCACGTTTGAATTTTGAAACGTTCGAAAAACGAGACGCGTTTGAAAATTTGAAACGTTCAAAAAAGAGACACGTTTGAAAAGGTTTCAAAAACAAATGAAGGACGAAATGATAATTGAATAGATAGTTGATGAGAGGTTAGCAAATAATAAATATAGCACCATTCACTTTTAATGAAGAACTGCAAAGTAAACGAAGTGACAGGTGTCAGCGACGAGTGCTGATGGACCTGAGAACAACGCGGGATGAATGAGATGAAGCCGGCGAGACGGAAAGCAACGAAATGGCGAGATTATTGATCTGCTGTACCAGCGAGCCGCTCGCGCATGACTTTCACGGCGACGCGAGCTGCAGGTAGCACATGGGCATCAGCTGTTAGGCTAGACACAACGCATGTAGGACGTTACCCAACCTTTTGTTATTTATTTTATAAGATATGTGAAATTTTGAAATTTGAAATTTGAAATTTTAAGAAAAATATCGAAATGCTTTGTTTAATATTTTTTTTTAAATTTATTTGTATTTTCTAAGTGATTGTGTTTCGAAGAATCATATGATTCACAAAATATTAATTCACGTGTCACAATGTTTTGTTAAAATTTCACAATGTTTTGTTAAAATTTAGCAAAATATCAAAAAAATCACCCCCATCCGAACAGAAAAAAAATATGTTTTTGAGAAAAACATAGAAAAAAAATCTGGATATCCCACACAACGCGGTAATTATTTTATGATTCCGCTGTTTTAAAATAATTTGATACCTATTATATCAACTGCTCTACACTGGTACGAACTCGTTCTACCCCGCACACTGCCGGAACGCGGCACTTCACCCTCCACCAGCACGGCCTACTAGCACGATGTTGCACGGCCTACTAGCGCGATGTTGCCCGGTACTTCACCCTCCAGCACGGCCTACTAGCACGATGTTGAACGGCACTTCACCCTGCACGGCCGACTAGAACGATGTTGCACGGCCTACTAGCGCGATGTTGCCCGGTACTTCACCCTCCAGCACGGCCTACTAGCACGATGTTGCACTGCACGCGGCACGAACGCCAATGAAGACGATTCCACGGTGTTTTCTTCAGCAGAGAGACGCCCAGGAATAGAACTTATTCCACGCCGCTGGAAGACGCCGCGTGCGCCTGTCAGTTGTCAAGAAGGCGCAAGTGACATGATACTAAACGAAAAAAGTTCCACGAGACGCGTTTGTCAGGCGTCGTTTTATAGGGACATTAGCTCTTTTTAAATGTACAGTAATTACTTGAATTTAATTGAGCAATCACCATTATTGTATTGGAAGTACAGAATAAAAATAAATGTTGACGAAATGACACATTTATTTCGTTTTAACTCTAAACGTAATTTTATTTTTACTCGACACCCATGGGCACAAAAGTTGCGTGTTACGCCTATAGGATAGCTTACAATCTCCACAGATTTGTTTGAACAAGTTTCTGAGCGCAATATCTTGGCTTTTAAAATTTTTCGATTGAATAAAAAATGATTGTCAAGTTTGGTTAGTCTATCCTTCATAATTTTTAGCTGTGATACATCTTGTTGAAGTTTCAAATGTCTACTTCAAATAGATTTAAAAATCTAGCGACGCTCAATTTTATTTTTATATCACTTCCTGCGCTTCCAATGTGTTGTAATTAATAATGGGTTGTGACATCAACGCAGCTTACAGAGTAAAGCGCTTCCTACAATGACGTAGAGACAAAGTAAGAACGCAACATAAAAAGTCAAACATGTGTTTTCAAACACAATTACTGATCACATTGACGTAAACGTAAACTGTTGTACAGAAAGCACACGTTCATCGTGATATAATTGTACACGACAGCTATTCCCAAGTGCATGTTAACCACGTGATGAGTGACGTCAGTGAAGGTACACCGGTCAACAAATATTCATCAGACTCGCGATCTTCCAGCTTCCAACACGCACTTGTAACTCATTTAGACGATGTTGCGGAGACACAATACGTCATCAAGTGTACATCACATGAAGTTAGAGTCAGCCTTTAAGTATGTTTACGACCTCTGAGATGCATCCGCAGCAAATGAGGGTAATATATAGGTGTATTGTGTGGTGTGACGTTGATTGGGTATTGACGATATTGTAACTATGCCGACATCGATCAGTACGCCAAGTCGGTCACTGGAATAGGTCTTTTGAATGGCTGTCTAGGAAATAATCACTGACGTTTGAGGAGAGAAGGGTTCTGTTTAATAGTGAGCACGGATGACAAGCAGTGAGTATTCATAAAATCTAACACTCTTTTCAAAAAATACCTGTTGGGTCTTGACTTCTAATACATTCACGTGCAATATTGTGTTTCTTGATAGAAATGGAAAACCAATCTGCAAATTTTTTAGAAATCAAAGCAAACCACACCATTTCTCATTTCTTAAATGCACTATTTGACAATTTCATTGGTAACAATTTATCAATTATATCTGAAGTATATTACCGATTTTCTTCAATCATGACATGATATTTTTTTGCAGAATTAAGAAAATTATTCGTTAAATACATGAACATATTAATCACTCGTGGTTCTTACCGAGGTTCTTACTAAAATCTCTAATAAATTGTAATCATTACAATTTATTTGAAAAGAAATGTATAAACAAAATTATAAGATTTACAATTTATTTGCTAGCTATAATCAAGTATAGAATTAACCGAACCGGTATTACTTGTAGTACCTATTGAAGATAGCGATGTCTGATGCAAAGGCTACTGAAAGTAAATTTAAGTAGGTACATTACATCGCTCTTCCTCTTGTAACCTGTGAAATTGTCTCCCCAGGTACCTCACAAATAGAATAATACATTACAATGAGTACAATATGATTAGAACTACAATCGGTCACACGTCTAATAATAATAATAGTCATTTGGTTTACACAAATTTACCTCAAACAATGATCTATTTAGAATATACTTACACCCAACTTACCATCCACCATTCATAGTGGCCTGAATCATGTCTTGTATAATTACAAAACATAATTGACGCCTAAGAAGTCCAACCAAATGAATGCATTTTAACATTACAATATTAATTTAGATTTCAAATTAGAAATCTTCTAACGGCATTTTAATTAAAACAATGCGGTGTGATATTTTTAGAATGGAATGGTTTATTTTTACACAAACAACAATTGCGCTTGTTATTAATCTTCGTGCTAAGGTGTGATCAAATGTGCGCACGATTTCGCATGTATAAAATGTCGAGCACTCGTCACTTTCGTGATGGTGCAAATGAATAAGACTGCATCGATGAACCCCCTAAAAGTAGACTTTCACAATTGTCTGGAGTTGAACTGACTCATGGCAATTTAAAAGATATCAGTCACATTGGACATTATCTGGATCAAATAAATTAGTTCTGCAATCGCCTTAATTTTTTTCCTGATTAAATAATTATGATTTAAGACGGCTGGGTAGTGAGTTTGACCTTGAAGAGTTTTTTAATCGATTTTTATCAATATCTTTTACCAATGTTATTGTTAACAAAGCGAGTATTCAGAACAGTTCAATGAAAATAATTCCATAGCTTCTAATGGTTTATTAGATTTACTTTGTCCTACATATGTTTAGTGCCCGAAAAATAGTAAAATTATGGCACTAAACATCTGTTGGACAAAATAAAACTAATAACTTATTCCAAACTATGAAATTATTTTCATTGAACTGTTCTGAATACTCGTACAAAGCCCTATTGTTAACAATTACATTGGTAAAAGATATTGATAAAAATCGATTAAAAAACTCTTCAAGGCCACGTTCACTACTCAGCAATGTGTCGCTCACCAATCACAATAATTCCTGATCACCACAAAAAGTTGATGGTGTGAATGGTCAAATTTTCGTAAAAGTACGATTACAATTTTCTAAGTTTGCTCAAATTTTTCAAATTTGGAGAATTAGCGTAGGTTTCGCAAGATAGGATTTGATAACCAGATGATGTTCGGCGTGCGATAACTTTTATATTGCCGCGAGCTCAGGTGTAATCACAAGTAATTGTGAAAGTGAACAGTTAGGGGTTCGAAATCTCCCCGAAGAAAGGAGTGTTTCGGTGAAACTGCCCACGTGCGCGGGGGCGGGCGGTTCCTTTGCGCCGGCGCGCATTACATCGTGATGTGATAAATATTGTCGGGTATTTTCACGTCGGAACGATTTGACCGAATTACCAGGACGTGATCGGATTTGGGAGTCTTGTTATGGACCAAACGTCTCGATCAAACCTACACGATTTGTCGATAAATTCAGTCGGGGCAATCTCCTGCCGATTTAAATGTAAAGCACTCGGGTTTTAAATATTCTGTTTTCTTCTTTCTCGCTCGCGTGGCCTCAAAGATTTATTATAATAAGTGCCTACTTACTTGCATGTCTTCCAGCGTAAATTTCTTTATTCTAAGCGGAGAGTGCTTTGAATAATTATTTTTTGATATGAAATCTATCGAATGAAAACTAAACTAAAAACCTGATCAATAATCATCATCATCCAAAAAGTAAATGCACTGAAAATTGACAAAATGAGAATTAATTAGTAATTGAGCGAGCGAAGCGAGCGTCTCCTTTTGGCTCTTTTGGCACGGACCTCTGTTGTTGTTTTTTTTTTTTTTTTTCTGTTACTGACGATATACAGGTCAGAGTTTTTCTTCGATCGAGCTGAAATTTTGCACACAAGTACGTAACATTTCTGATTGTTGCAGACCCTAATTTTTTTGAAATCCCCTGATTGGTGCAAATTTTAAAAAAATTATCTTTCGATTGGTTGGTTTGATCAATTTGAAATTAAGCAAAGACATTGCAACCAACATTGTACCCAATCATAATAAATTTCAGCCAAATCCACCCATTGGTTCAAATTTGAAACCATTTTTCCTGTGATTTTTGAAATTTAAACTAGAACCGATTGACCGATCAACTAAAAACTTTGCATGGTCATTGGTACCAACATTTAAATTTTGTACGTGCAAAACATTTGCACAATTGCAATTTGCAAAACATTTGCACGGGTACGTGCAAATTCTCGAACCGGAAATGCGTACACAACGCACAGAAAACATATACATCCATATGGAATTGATTATGATATCAACTTAAAAGTGTATGCTTTTCATCGAAACTTTAAAATAGCATCTAAGCACCTGGTTCATAAAGCAAATCAGAATCAATTTTCAATGGGGTTGTTCACGCAAAACTATTGTAGATGGCGCTGCTGTTCTAATCGTCCGGGAGAGAGCCAATCAAAATGCATCTAGCGGAATGGAAGGTTTTTAAATCTTGGCGGGAGTTTGATTCAGAGATCTTGGATTCAGAAACCAACCAATCAGAGAGAGGCACCTCCAATGCCGCTAGCGCTGCGAGTGAGAGCAAATGGCAGTGAACAACCCCATTGGCACTGGAAAACATTCATTTCGATACTTCATTACTGACAGATATTAAAAATGTAAATAACTTCATACGTTCTTAACTGATTGGGATGAAATTTTGTAAAATAAGAGACAATATTGGTCTTAATGATCATGCAAAATATGAGTTTGATCAGAATTATCGAAGACCGTTTTCATTTTTCAGCCTATCAGGAGATATTTATTTAAATTTTAACCAATGAATCTGAGTAACGCGTTGATGAGCGAGCACGGATACGCGCAACACCTCGAACCGAAATTCTGTCTATCGAAAATGTCATTAAAAGCCAATAATTCTAAAATTTCGCCACAGATTTGTATAGAAATCTCAAAACATTCCTAAAATATTGGTCCAAATAACCATGCAAAGCTTTAAGTTGATCAATTGAACCTTTATGATTGAACTGTTCCGTGTTAATTTTCAAAAATCACAGGATCTCCTTCAAAAAATATACCTGAGACCACTCATATGATATAAGTGTGTCTACACAATATCAGATCGACTGTTGAACGGTCATTATCAGTTTCATTTGCGTTTGAAAGTTTCTGCTCTAACTACCTTGCCTTGAACTGAAGAGTCGAAGTCGCCGTGAATTTGACAGCCAACACGCTAATAGTCCGTAAAATGTCAATAACGTTTGGATTTAAACACAGATTAGTATGAAAATTGTCAAAAATGCAGATAATGTTGGACCCAACCATCATGCGAAGTTATAAGTTGATCGTTCAATCGGTTATAGTTTAAATTTCTAAAAACACAGGAAAGATGGTTTTAAATTTTAACCAATGGGAGGATTTGGCTGAAACTTTGTTTGATTGGGTACAATGTTGGGGGTAATGACTTGTCAAAATTTCAATTTGATCAAAACAACCAATCGAAAGTTAATTTTTTTTAAATTTGAACCAATCAATGGATTTCAAAAAAATTAGGGTCTGCAACAATCAGAAATGTTACGTACATGTGTGCAAAATTTCAGCTCGATCGAAGAAAAACTCTGACCTGTATATCGTCAGTAACAGAAAAAAAAAAAAACAAACAAAAAAAAAAACAGAGGTCCGTGCCAAAAGAGCCAAATGGAGACGCTCGCTTCGCTCGCTCAAAAAACTTTGCATGGTCATTGGTACCAACATTTAAGGTATTTTTGCCAATTTTCAGTCAAATCTGTAGTTATTTTCAAAAGGTTTTGTAATTTTAGTGACATTTTGCGTGTTGGCTGTCAAATTCACGGCGACTTCGAATCTTCAGTTCAAGGCAAGGTAGTTAGAGCAGAAAGTTTCAAACGAAATGAAACTAATAATGACCGTTCAACAGATTGATCTGATATTGTGTACACACTAATATCATATGATTTGAGTAGTCCCAGGTATATTTTTTTAAAGAGATCCTGTGATTTTTGAATATTAACAAGGAACAGTTCAATCATAAGGGTTGATACTAACATTTTAGGAATATTTAGAGATTTTTATTCAAGTCTGACGAAATTCAAGATTTATTGGCTTTTAATGATATTTTCGATAGACATAATTTCGGTTCGAGGTGTTCCGCGTATCCGTGCTCGCTCATCAACGCGTTACTCAGAGCGTTTTCCTAGTTTTAACACACACAAAGCATGAATTTGAAAATAGTTTTCGAATATTATGGTGTTAAAATTCGTTAGTTATAATGTTATAACAACTTGTTTACATCAGTTTTCCCACCTAATGATGGATTAGGTATTCATAGGGCACAGGAAACATGTGGGCATGTGTCTCTTGATTGTTTATTTTAAACAATTTAAATTTTATACACGTAGGTATACTTCAAAATTTTGGAGAAAGTTTTTTGTTATCGTAAATTTGAAATAATCATTAAATACCCAATCAATAGGTGAATATATTCATAAAACTAATCGTTAATTGAGGTGTTCATCAATTAATTATGGACAACAACCTCACCTTTTACTACACGTGTTTCATCTCAGAGATGTTCACACAAACTTTGTGAACTCTATAGAAAATATATAGGTAAATGAATCCATTTCTTGGAGTGTACTTCGTTTTTAAGTCCACTTTGAAGTCCGATAAACCCGAATCATTGTACTTTTTACTCCTCAGAATATTCACAACTTAAAATCTGTGCTTTTTGTGTGAATTCAATGTATTCTCCTCAACGTTCTCCATCACTACTGTTTTTCCCAATCATCATTAAAAAAAATGTTTTATATTTAAACGCGTAAGAATAAAACTTACACAAATGCCATTAGTGTCATCTGAGGATCACTGTGTGTTGAAGTTCCTGCATGTTGAGACCGACACGTCATTGCTTCTTGACGATCATCATCATTAGCCTCACAATCATCATCAAGCCGAATCAGTGTAAAGACACACGCAGGTAGACGCCAATTCATTGTGACCAATTACACAGCCAGGATCATTAACAACAGCCGCTTCCGAGACCCTTTTTACACGACACTAATTAATAATTAGTCAATGACCGGATGATTAATTACTGAAATTAGTGTAAAAAATTAACAGGAATTGCCATAATTCAATTAAGGTCGGTAGTTCGCGTTATTCATAATCCAGATCGCATTCTGAAGTAATCAGGGTTATGTGAAAGATGTGACTAAGATTCATAAACACATTTGCATGGAAGCATTTCTTCAAATATCGACTTTTGTAAAACAGAGAGGAAATTTCAAGAGAATTTTATGTACAAAAGACACTTTTTTTATAATGGGTTTAACGCGGCACTGTTCTACAAATAGGCTAATGGCGCCGGATGAATGACTATTGTAATGCTCGAAGATGAGTATTGTGGGAAGGAGGCGGTCGTGGTCTAAAGTCCAGCATTGTATCTCACAGAGGGAAAATGTCATAAAGGTCAGCAACGGAAATCAAATCAGGCCTTTGGGGTTCAAGTCCAGAGCTTTACTTCTGTGAGTTAAATGCTTCGTCACATAAAAACACAGATTTCATGTCTGACTTGCAAATTACAAAAGTGCAAGCAAATTTCCATTCAATTTTAAGAACTAAGCGGTTTTAAAGTTCATTTGGTTAATTATAAATGAATTAAGACACCCATTCAGATCGGCCGGATTGTTTACAAATGTGTTAATTAGGCGAAGAAATGGTCAGTACTTTCTAACTCCAGTTCATTCATTGAGATTTGTTCAGGTCCAACTCGACCGAGTGTCGTACTTTTCATCAACCGAACTCGGCAAAGATCCTTGAATCTTTCGTTACTCAACATTGCTTTCAGTTTCGATATTGAATTCATTCAGTGCATACACAACGCAAACAAGCCAGCACTTAATTAGACATACATAATTAACTTTAATTAGTGAACTACCTCTCGTGAGACAAACAAGCTAACATTCTATTCATGGAGAATAAATCGAAAGAAAAGAATTTACGAACCGAACGGCCAATGATCTGATTTGGTAGAATGTTGGACAAAAATAAACATCTACCATTATAAAATAAAACATATGGAGCTAACCTATAATTTAAAAATGTTTTATTTTTTGCTGTAATATAATAGATCGTAATAATATGACGTGATTTTATGCCCCCTCTTCTTTTAATTACTTCTGCTAAAATAATAAAAAGACCGACAGGTGTTTTGCAGCAACGGATGTAGAAAGAAGAAGAGTGTTATTGAAACAAAAAGTTCTAATACTTGACATTTAAACAAGAGTCGCAAGAACTAAAAATGTTTTATTGGTAATTTCGTGAAATTAGATGTTTCATACTCGTATCAGATGTCAGGTATCAGAATATCAGATCATCAGAATAATCAAAACTCTGTCTCCAAAATTACAATTGTTGAGGTTGAAGGAAGAATTCTTGATAAATATAATCAGCGTAAATTGTCAGATGAGACAAAATTAGAATTACTGGGTTTTTGGATCAAGTTCTTTTTATCAAGTGTTCTTTTTCTTTGATGTATTTCTTATTTTGTTCCTCAACTAGAATAATGGCACCGGACGAATAATTATGATCCTGAAGAATAGGCCAGGATGGACGGTGGGAAGGAGGCGGTGGTCCATTAGTAGTGAACCTTCCCATCATTTGCCTCTCGACTGAGGGAAACCTGAATCAGGAAGGACAGTCGAGGAAATCGAGCCCTGGACCTCAAGTTCATGCCCCGTTAAAGATTATGATTTCGGAGGCGCAAAGTTATGCAGTAAATTGTGAGTATTTCGCAACAAAATACAAAAACTTGTTTGAAACATGTCAAAAAACTTGTTTTAAACTGATTTTAACAAGACTCCTACACAACTCTCAAGCTATTGTATCCACTGCTCATGGATATGAACTTTCAACTTGTTGCACACATGTTTCATTTAGTCCACTTGACGTCTCGTTTGCAAAATCATATTCTACCTCTATAAGGTCTAAGTGCCAATAACAATCCACCGAGGATTCCATGTACGGTTACAAAGTAAAAAGCACCAATCACGAAGGAGTTTTACACCTGAAAGCTGCAGTGAAAAGTGAGATGCAGGCAGCTGGTGATGAGAGCAGAAGAGATCTGCATGGGGCACGTTTTGCTCCTTGCACTGCCGCTGAGATTAGCTGCTACAATCATCTTCTATCGTGCATTTACAACAGAGCAGAGTGTAGACGAGCAGCCAATAGACAGCCACGAGTTATATGCTCTGATACGCAACTATAGGATAATGGCGACACCACATGAAGTTCATGGCATTTTCATCTGATGACACACACGTTCCTGAAAAACGTTGGTAGAAAAACGACGAGAAAATGTCGCAAAATGGCTCGTACAAAGGCATTCCAGGAAAAAAATTCGATCTAAATTTTATTTTTATTTTTATATCAATTAGAAAAAAAAACTTAACATCATTTAAATCAAACCTACTTAGGGACAGTCTTTCAATACTCTGCTAACTTTTAAACTGTTGATTAAGCAACAACCAATTAAAACCAATTAGTCAACAGTTAACTAACTGTTGTTAACTATAACTCTTGGGTAACCGAAGTCATGACACCCAACGGATTTCACTAAATCTTTGTTTTTCTCTACAATCTACGTTCCAAAACGATAACTTAAATATTAGCTCCTCTATTTGAATTTCTTCCCATAATTTTGTAACGTTCAAACATAGTCCTGCATTTTGCCGCACGGATAAATCACAAGTCTGAAGTTCGGAAGACAAGATAATGGCCGCCACTTCTCCACTCACTTCCTCCGCCGCGTCATCAGCTGCCAATATGTTACGACTGAAGAAATCGTGGGAGCTCCGTCAGGTATTACGTGTATAGATTGACGGATGATTCTCATGATACAGATAGATTACAGAACGAACAATTACTATTCAACCCATTGACTTTGCAATAACCATTTGTTTCTGTCTCGAAATGTCTCACGATTGTGTCTGGATTCGTGATGCTTCTAACTTCGAACATTTAGTCTACAAGTTTAAAATCTTCCTTTAGTGAGAAAAATATATAAAACAACAAAAGAACATTCTAAAACTAAGAAAAAGTTGCAGAACAAATAAGATCTGATTGTACAACTCTTAAAATACAAATTGTTACCATAGTAACCAATAACCATTGGGCACAGCCGTCTAGAGAGAAAAACTTAAAATTGCTGCATGCCCATCATCCTTCAGTTATTAAAGTAGTACCATCAATATGCTACGTAATTCAAGTCAGTGACTCACAAATTAAATTACAAATCAATAAAATAAATATTTTACAACTTTATTTTGCATTGTTGATGAATATCATAAGATTACTTTAAAGAAATACGATATTTTATAAAGAATTTACAATTATTTTAATTAATTTCATGCAGTACGAATTAAGTGATTGATTTTAAGCAGTTTCTAGTAGAAACTGGCTAAATTAGGGTAAATTATTCTTGATTATCTCATTATTTAATCCCGTAGCCCCACATTTTTTAACGGCTAAAATATTGAAAAAATCGGCCTTTAAAATGAAATCAATATTTTTACTTTGTAGTTTATATTACGATTTCTACAGAAGATATAAGTGTAATTTTGAAGCTTCTCCATGTTATCTTATGGGAAATTTCAAGATTTGACACATGTTTTTCTTTTCGTATTTGCAAATGGTATTGCTTGAGGCATGTTTGAGGAAAATTTGAAGCATTTCTATTTAACAAGGACTTTTGATGGAAGTACTTTAAAGGCAAATGCTGGGAAGGTTCCGTACTAATTGACCCCGACCGCCTCCTACACGCCTCCATCTTTCTCATCAACATCATCAACATCATCATCATCATCATCAGCTTCCAATGATCATGACAATCATTCATCCGTCGCCATTTAGCCAAGATAAAGAACAGTGCAACTCATCAATAATTGTAGAGCACTGTTTTTGCCCATTTAAATTAATGAGATACGAGACTTTCTTATACTAACTCTATTCCATACACAACATTTATTCGTATTTACATAATTATGAATTACTGTACATAAGTAGATCCATCTACGTACACTGTTTATTTGTATTATTTTAATGCTTTTCAAGGATACTCGTAATCAAGCTCCCATCTTTTTGCCTGCAATTTGCCTGCAATTGTTCTACACTACACGATGCATGTTATAAGGTCGTGGAATGTAAAGGCAGAAGATGAATAGGCGCAAGAACATCATCTACTCGACCTGATCTGCACCTAGGAAGTTATTAATTATATCAAACCAGACAAGCGTTTTACAAAACTAAACATCGTCCATTGTATCAAAACCGTTTCTTACACTATGACAAGACAATCTCCATTCTTAGAAACATGATTGAAAAATCTAGGCATGTAGGTAACCAATCAATAATTGGTCTACTTAGGCTGTAAAAACAGTTGTTACAAAGAGAGATTATCAATTTGCATATGAAACTATGGCTGATTCATTTGTCTTATTGCATAAGGAGAGGTTGAATTAATTATTCAATTTGCATTAAACACTAGTCATTGCTATATTGACACTGCTCATTTGAATTGAGTTATTTGTATCTAAGTCGTGGAGCAAGTTGGCTCACGGACTGAGTTCGTTTCCCACGGCCGCCCTTCACGACCGAGGATTTTCCTCAGTCTACATTAATAATCATTTGTCACTATTAGGCCCGGTTGCACCAAGTCCCGATAGTTAGCGGTAGGATTTATCGGCTGAAACCATGGCAACAGCCAATGAAACACAGCCATCCAGACCGCTAATAGCTCACTTTAGCCTAAAGTGAACTTTATCTTACTTATCGGGGCATGGTGCAACCGGGCCTTAGTCTAGTTGCAGAACAGTGCGACGTTAAACACCACTATGTAATCTGTACCTCAAAAGTAGAAGGCCCGATGTTTTATCTCGATTTTGAATTGCAGATTTTTGGAATTATGTAATCAAGCACTAATAATTGCCATTTGTAAGTATTGAAATATTGCGGTATAAATGGAGCTGAAGGCTTTCACGAAAATAATTGCCATTTGACTGATGTCAACAAATACAGTTTGAAGTAGGCCTAATTACTCATGTCACCATTACAAATGTTGGATGCACACAGAACTGTTTTATGAGAATAATTTTGAAGAATTAGAATAACTGAAGTGGATACATTGCTTCTTCTACCTCTGATGAGGTACAGAAATACCTAGGTACCAAAATCAATCTTAAACTTATTACAAAATGGCGGCCGATGATCTGTCATGTTAAGATAAGATAGCTGTTTTTTTTTATTGTACGCAAATCTCCGCGATGACTGGATACAAATTACAAAACCGTTTAGTCAATTAATTTGGGATGGGGAACGGCTGTCGAGAGGATGTAATCGTTGTTGGTTTTTTACGTCATATTATTAGCTATCGAACAGCGCCGGCCGATTGCCTGAGAATCGTAAAGGAGGTAAAAACGTTTATCCAATTATCATCTCGAGTCGAATGTGTTCGAGTGCGCATGCTCCTATATAAGGATTACGTCCGGTGCTTTGCTCCATTGTTGAGAGTCTCGGACGAATTAGTCAACAATTATCAAACCGAACGAGAATGTAAGGAACTGCATAGTTTAATAAGTGGGGGGAAATTTTCTGTACAGCGATGATTTTTTAATGGCTATGAAGAATGTTGATCAAAATGTATTGAAAGGCGCGCCTTACTTACTTACAATGTAGATACTATATTTAAAAACTGTAAATTTAATAATAAATATGTCGTAAAACTAAGTGAAGGGCAGGATTGGGTAGAATTTCCGTTTTTAAAAGTAACCTTCACAATAATTTTAGAGAATGTATAGACTAGAACTAAAATTATAGTCAAACTGAAGAAGTTAAAAACTTGGTACCTATTATTTTACTTTTAATCATTAAAAAAATGGGCTTTTGAGGCCTATTTCTCTTTCTTTACTTGAGGGATTAGGTAATCAGGCCATTTTATACCTGCCATCTTATTCCTAATTCGTATTTTTTCATGTCCCTTCTTTTCTATGCCACATATTTAGTTACAGCCCCTACACACCACAATGTGAGAAACAAAAGTCGGCTTTTGTTAAAGGGCTGAAGAAGGTCTTGCATGCTTCAGTTCTTTGGACAGGTGCCGGCAAAGAAGTCAAGAAGAAATCACACACAAAAAAACACAATGAAACTGAAACCATCAGGACAGGTTATTTTAGTTTTACAGGAAACGTACTTTTATAGAATCAAAGAAAGATTACGTAATGCGTAGCGACGTATGGTATAAAAAATCGAACCATTTTTCTTTCCTTTTTCTACACAAAATTCCTCCGAATCATTAGGGCTCATCTTCCCGCGCTGAAGATATCTGATCGTTTTGTTTTGGTGCACGGCTTCCTGTGTGACTCGGCTTCTTGTGCATAGAGTGCCAAGTCAGTGAGGTGAACTGGCACTAGGCCACCCGAGAATCAATTACTACGTGTCTCAGGATACATGACTGTCATCGCAGATATTCATGTTGCACCACACCACCTCGATCTACAGCGGGGCCTCCAATAACCCGAAACAATTCACATCCAAGGCGCAGAGAACCTAACTCTGCCATCGTTGCAGTGAATTTTGAATGAACACAATGATGAATAGAAACTGATAATTAAAATTTGTGTTTTTTTGAAAAAAAAAATGAATTCCGCAGCCGCTACTTTTACCCTGGTTGACTGATTTTAATCAGTAGGACGCACCATTTTAATTATTTCTCCTCTATGTTAACTTTTTACGCTCCATCACAGCGATCGTATAACTTTGCTGGACAAACGATCCGATCGACAACTCTTATGGGAGATTAGCATTGACTCAACTTTGAAATCGATCGACTATGACGTGTCAATGTTATTCGACAAAAGTTACACGATCCCAGTTCATATCAAAAAGTGGCTGAGCTGAGGAAGATTTGAGCAAAGACTAAGTATGTATGTTGGACGACTGGACTGTCCTAAATTGTTATAAAGATGCTAGGTATCTACTACGAGAGATGGGGAACAAAATCTGCATAAAATATACTCGCTCGATTTCTCGGTGCACAGCGTTTGAACAACTTTAACGTCGTCAAAAGTTCACTTAGAGCAAAAACGCGTCTATTGACATATTAAAATATGTTAAACCGTAAAGGTACTACCTATAAATCAAGAAATGGAGCCTAATTATGTATATTCTGTTCCCTTCTCTCGTGGTACAGATAGTGGAGAGGACAACATGAAGATTTTGACTAACTATGAGCAACAAGGTCCATCCAAACATCAACAATGCAAAGTAAAACAATCAAATTTCATCAGATGTCAGCTATAAAAATACATTATACTTTTAAATCGTGTTGCAATATCAATACAATCATAGCTCAGCTCACCTTATAGGTTAAATCGTCACCTCACCTGCCAACTTTAACAATATCACCCGATTAATCATCACATTTTGACACCACCCCCTCAAAGAAGTTCAACAAAATAGTATCAAATGTCGTCCGTCATTGTCAAGGTGTCAAAATCGACAATAGGTAGAAATCAATACAAGCTATACAAATAATTGAAATAAAACTACTTAGAAATCGTTTACCGTAAACTAGGTCATTCTCTCATGTCATAATAGGCGCTGTTCGAATGCATATCAATCTTAGACTTGTGAAAATGAAACAATTGATCGGGAAACATATGGTCGGGCATGTCACGACAGTTCTAATACCTATTAACCTGGATAGTACTCAATATGCAAAAGACTGCGATGTGTTTTTAAATTGAGTGTGTTTTTTGAAATGGTACGAATGTGGATATGTTGGTTGGCTGGAGAGCAAGGTAGATGATTGCATAGTAGCTAGGAAACCAGATAACCAGTTTAGTAGTATTTCGATTGTATCGTAAAGCCGTTTTCCTTCACATTGTTTGTTGTGGTTTACATCAAACGCAGTGCATGTGCAATAAATTAACCCTTGGTTGGTGCAGACAACAAAACAGACCAATACAGAGAGTATGCTGGTTTCTAAAAAAATGTCACCTGCAGTTTAATTTTCCAGGTATTGGCGTGTGTTACACTTATTGTTGTGCAATGTATAGTGATGGGGTAAATAAAACAGGGTGCGAGTTATTTTAACAAGAAATATAAATATATTCTTCTAGGTAGATGTAAAATTTTGAATTAAATTTTAGAATTATTTATGGGTGTCACTTGGAGAGCGAATTGTTTCCATTTTATAAGCTGTGTTTATACATTGCGACTTTATTATATTTTAATTTTTAATCTACCATTTTCTTAAATCTTGAGTTGTTGAATCCTACAAAAATCAGCCAGAATGGGTGAAATTGTATCATCTTCATCGCAACTTTCACCCTTCTTCACATCCTTCCCGTATTCGAAACTTCAATATTTCAAATATAATATACCACACTACATTTCCGACTTTGTAAATTGTAAGCACACACGCAACGGATCAAATTGATATGTACCTAATAACGATTTACAGAAGTGTCTTACAGTGTAGTGAATCCTCAAGCAACTCTATTGTGTTGGTTTAGACAATAGACCCATCCCAATAAGATAAGCCATTCTTATTGAAGCTGTTTTTCAACTCTTGAAAGTGCTCTGAAAAATACTCGTCTTTAGACATTTAGAAGGTTAGGTATTGTACATTCCTAAAATGCCATCAAAATCGTCCTTGTTCAAAATATGATTACTACAATTTTCGCAATGTAATTTTGTTTTCTATCCTATAATAACCATGGATCTTACTTATAGTTTCTCTTCATTTGTTAGATAACAAAATATTACGAAGTTCTGGTTTCAATCACATTCTTCTGGCCGAAGTTTTTGCGTATGAAAGGTTTGAAAGATCGCGTGTGCTTGGCCTACAGCTATAGACTGCTTTACTTTACTTTCAACTCAACAGCCAGTGCCTTCTAGATTCGGAACATCCCAATTCACTGCCAACTGTGAATCATTAAATCGATTTTTAGGCAGTAATTTACTCGAATGCGGTCTCGGTGCGAGAATAATGCTTGCATTCGTATCTGCCATTGAAAGGACAAGAAAGGAAATTAAACGAAAGTGTTTTTGACGAAATGTGCAGTGTGAATAATTATTGTAATTGTTTTTAATTTTTGTCACCATACCACCCACGTTAATTTATACTTTCGCTGTTATTACTGCTTCCATTACTGAAAAATTTGCGAATCAGAAATAAAATTAAGAATTCGACACATTTCAAGACAAATTATTTCAGTTGTACCTTTCTAGAAAATTTGTGCATCCTATTTTTTATTTTAAATTATAACGAAAGAAACGCATGGTAAAATTAGTATTTTATCCATCAAGTTTTAAAGATTGGCTTGTTAATTAGTAGGTAATTTATTAATTAATGTTTCATAATACTAATTACTTCATACTTTCCGCTACGATTCACTCTCAATTACAATTACAAAATAATTAATCACGCGACAATTATTCTTGGTGACGAATTCTTCCTCATTGTAATACGTAATAGAATAGTGAATCAATTGCCCCGTGAATTACAGTTCAATGTGACATTAGAACGAAAGAGAATTTTAAAAAAGTGCGGTCGGTCGAGTTAACGGGTGAACTGGCCAACCAGCGGCCGTGCCACCGAGAGATGACTCAACTGCGAGATCAATCATTTCCCACGGTCCCACAACCCCTCGAAACACTGGGAACAGTTGAAACTTACCTTCAGGCACGGCCAGGCGTATTCCTGTATCCAGTTGTTCACGTGAAATTAAGAGAATTGAGTTAAATTCACGAGAACTAACACGGAGTGACACTCGCCATCGCGAATCTGACACCGCTTGATTTTGTATTCACGTAACAAACAACTGCTGCCAACCGCAAGGCCGAAATCATCCGATCAATTCTTTTATTTACTTCTATATCTTTCCGGAATTCTCATTCACAAAGAACACATTATATCTAAATCGATTATTATGAGATATGTTATGAAATATAAGTGAAATATGAACGGTTTGCAGCTTGGTGAAGTGATATCTAAGTTGGTATGAGAATCATTCAAGAATTTATCCCACCTGTGCGGTTTCGCCTCAGGGGACGACAGGTAAGCATGCGGCTAGTGCCACCTATCGGTCCAATGGTCAATCACAAATATTGTGGAGTTCGTGGTAAGACCTTAATCATTCAAAATATAGAATTTATGAAGGATTTAGCAATTGAATATTAATATAGACATGACATTTTATTTAAAATAAAATAATTACGTAAAACGTTTTGTGTGTAAAATAGGGAGTACCAAACGCCATGGCTCTTGGCCGGTAAAAAAATGTGCACCGTTTTGTCATTTTCGTAAAACTAAAAAGTAACGAACCAACAAGTGACACCCCTCTTCACACATTGCATAAATATATTGCTAATAGTTCCCCCCACCCCCTCATATTCGAAAGATTTTTCTGAGAATACACATTTTGAAAAAGCGATGATATATGTAACACCAATGCAGAAATCATTTGAGCAGCACAATTACACGCAAAAATCTCGCAGTTTCATTTTTCAGAACTCTAATAGAATCCACACCAAAAGGCTCCATTCCTCTAAACTATTCCAATCTTCAGCTGTCAGGCTAAATTTTTATATTTCTTGCACCGTGAGAAATTCATTAAATTATTACCAAACAATATCCATTGTGAATACAATGAGATCAATAAAAATCAGCAGTACTCAAGAGTAATTGTTTTTATTAAATCATAAAACCCAGTTTATTATCTTCGTTTATTTAAAAAGAAAACAATGAGATCACTTACATGTCTGTAGAGTGATTGCGGGATTTTAGAAGCATTCCCACGGAAACAGTAATATTCCTGCGAAAATTTTTGAGTTGAAAAAGATCCTTGTCACTTTTATCATGAGTATTCTCACAACTTTGGATGCAGTAGTTTGGACAATTTCGTATCAAATAGATATAATTTTGTTTTAATTGGGGTTTAACGTTGCACTGTTTTGCAGCGAGGCTAATGGTGACGGCATATTGATAGTCATGTGGTCTGGTATAAATGTAAACTTGAAACTTGAAAAAGCAATCATTGACGGTGCACTCTTTAGGCATGGACCTGTATATTGTCGGTTACTCCCGCTATGCAGGTCGCACCATTTCACCAATCAATCTGAAATTTTGCTCACATGTACGTAAAGACCAAAATTTGTTCGAAATCTCTTGATTGGTTTTAAAGACTTAAAAAATTCTTCCGATTTGTTGATCCAATCAGTTTGAAATTTTGCAAGGTAATTAAGATCAACATTTTATAAAATTTTACAAAGTTTCAGCCAAATTCTCAGATTTATTAAAAAATTTTAACTGGAAAGGCTTCAGCCAGAAGACGTAGGAGGAAGAAGAAGAAGAAGAAGAGTGTGATGTGTCAGGACCGGCCACCCGACATCACTGAAGCGAAGGCCCAAGATTGACGGTGGAATTCCACCCCCCGACCCGACATTGTGTTGGAAACGGGTGACAGATATTTATTTTTATTAACTTCCGACTTGTCGAAAATCAAAATGTTCAGATTCACTTCAAATTTTGCAAGATGATTAAGACCAACATTATCTCATATTTTACATATTTTCTGCTCAATCAGTCAAATGTTAACAGACCTATTGGGATTTTAAGAGTTTTAAAATAGCTGTCAGGAGATTAATATAAAACGACCGAATTCACATTGATCTGTTATTCAATTACCTATTCCAGAATGATAGGCACCGTGCGTTCATACCCCCAGCGCCACTAGCAAGAGAAATAGGCAGAGCTGTACGGGGAAGAATCTTCAATTTTATCACCTCTTATTGGTCGTGGTCAACAAAAAGCAATCATTGACGTTTCACTCATTAGGCATGTACACTTCCCCAAATAATAAACGGTACTTGGTACAAAACGTATTCGCTAAATCAAGCTTCCGCTCTGCACTCTGGTGGTAGAAATGTGTACTTGAGGAAGGGTGTACGCATTCAATTCTCCATAAGGTACCTGTAGAGTTTAGATACCTCTACTTCATACACTATTTAACATAGAACCATAAAAATTGTAATGAGTATAGAAAAGATCATGCTTTTTCGATCTGTCACCTCAGAAATGTATTTTTTGTGTCTAAATAATTATAAAATAACTTTCCGTATGAAGCAAATACGGCTTATACTGTAGCCTGATTGGTCCGTTGGACCATTTCCTGTCCTCTGATTGGCTGATGCATTACATGTTTGAACGATTATTACGCTGCAATTTAACCTCGGAGAAAAATTCTGAGGTGACAGATCGATAAAGCATCATCTTTTCTATACTCGTTACTTTTTTCAAAGTTCTATGTTTAATAGTGTATGAAGTAGAGGTATCCAAACTCTACACGTTCCTTATGAAGAATTGAATGCGTACACCCTTCCTCTAGTACCACATCTCTACCACTAGAGTGCAGAGCTGATCTTAAAGGGCCTATGTCATCTTGTGGCAAGTGATCTTTAATCGGTCCGTCTTCCTTCTCTCAACACGGGACGGCGCTTTGTTCCGCCCGCCATCCTGTCTCCTGGGCTCGGGAGCGGTTCGACCGAAATGAATAACTACGTCACTCTGTGCAGACTACCTGCCCGCAGACCACGCGTTAGCCCATTGCTACAACTTATTTGTGTAATATTTCATTGTTTTAGAAGAGTTAATAGTCCGGATGCGTTAATCATTGTCTGAGAAGATGTCTTCCAGGGAATATTGATTGTACGGATAAACTTAATAGTTGATTTAATTGGTTTTCATCGAGACATTCAACGTTATAATCGAGTGATTGTTATTTGTTTGGACTAAGTTCTAGATGACGTTGGGTGCTAGAGAGTTCAAGTATAAAAACCAAGAATTTGAGTTTTCAATAGAAAATTAGATAATATAATTCAGTAAAATCTTTTCCTAAATACATTGTACATTTTCATTATGATAGTGTTACAGCTCTTTGCAAATAGCGTCGCTCACGCCTAATCCATTTGTTTGATGATTTGTTTCTAAATATCAGTTCTTCCGAAACGTTTCAGGCCCTTACTTCGTGTTTACAAAAGCAATAATACATCTATCAAGGAAAAAATTCAACTACATATGTATAAGATTTTGTACAAAGTAAAGTAGGTACTCCGAAATGTACATGGAGTTGGGCTTCATAAAATGCACCGCCTTACTTGGTTCCGAGTCCATTTATGATTGCTCTGCACATTCGTAGAAAATGGATTTGAAGGTTAGCCTGTAATAATAATTCGTCAATTCTTTGTTTACACCACCCAAAAAGTAACCCAATAAACAAAGGATTTATGTGCAAAAAATCGCCAGACTTTGTTGGACAAGAAATTTCAGTTTCGTTTTTGTTCCGTTCTACCTAGGCAGCAGTATGTACATTTAAATTATATCTCTGCAATAGACAATTGATCTTCCGTGTCGTGTTACTCTTGATGAGTCTTGATGAGTCCGGCATACGGCAATAATTTTTGAATTACAGAAATAATATTCCACTTCATTGTTCATGGCGAAACAATTAAACAACAATTACTCCACAATGCATTGCTAGCACGGTAAATAAAACTTCAATATTTCTGTGCAGATTCTGTCAGTTTTAAAATATGTTTCGAAATGTCTGCAGCTAACGGAATCTTTCACTGCATTCTCAACTTTCGATTGTTTACTAATTGTCAGGTGTATTGTGCACCGGCAGTGGTGCGAGAGAAGGGTTGAGCGGCATCAGCGGGCGTGATCTATCCCCCCTTATTCACGCTAACCAATCAGCGCTGCGCACAGAGTGACGTAGGCATTCACGCGCGCCAGGTTCAAATTTCGCACAGAAAATAATTAATAATTAATTCAGGGTAAAATTAATTTAGATTATGCATGTCTTATATTGCCTAAATACTTGGTAAGAACACATAGTAAAAGCTTTATTCAAGATGACATAGGCCCTTTAATTGTGCGAATTGGCTGCTGGGCCGGTTCCTTGACAATAAATCCTTGTTATTATCAATGAAATCAGAGCTCACCTAAAAGAGTTTGATAATGCGTTAGCACTGACTTCATGGGATGATGCCATCAAACCTTAATCAGTCAATTCATTTTCTTTCGAGTACCGTTTATTATTTGGGGGAGTGTACCTGTATATTGTCGGCTACTCCCGCTATGCAGGTCTAATCAACAAATAATTTATATTGATAGATTATTGCTTAATTATAATTAATATTATTGCTTTCCATATAGTACACCAATTTAAAGTTTAATCTTTAGGAGT
The DNA here is from genome assembly GCA_934045905.1 of Leuctra nigra. Lineage (NCBI taxonomy): Eukaryota > Metazoa > Arthropoda > Insecta > Plecoptera > Leuctridae > Leuctra > Leuctra nigra. Next base: position 35,622,798 of record OW203766.1, read on the forward strand.
CTATACATACATGTAATAATGTACTGTTTGGAAATAAAATCTATCTATCTATTGCAACGGATAAAAATCAACAGATAACTCAAAATAGCTCAGAATTGGTAAAAGAGAGGAGCACACTAATAATTTTATAAGATTCAGTGAAATATTTGATACATCATAACTACATTTTGCACAGTGAAATATCATTTGGCGTATTATTGTAAGAATGCATACAATGAGTAATGTTTACTAACTGCTGCAACTAAGGGTATGATGATCACGTCAAGAGTTGCTCATTATTTCCACCCATCGCGTGTTGTCTGTCATTTTGGGAAACAAAAGAGAGTCAACACTCGGTGCCTAGGTAGGTACATGGAAAATGGCAACATTGTAATTAAAATCAGAAATAATGTAGTATGTACACTCCCTCAAATAATAAACGGTACTCGAAAGAAAATGAATTTACTGATTAAGGTTTGATGGCATCATCCCATGAAGTCAGTGCTAACGCATTATCTAACTCCTTTAGGTGAGCTCTGATTTCATTGATAATAACAAGGATTGATTGTCAAGGAACCGGCCCAGCAGCCAATACGTTTTGTACCAAGTACCGTTTATTATTTGGGGGAGTGTACCTAGTTATCTTTGATTGTGTGGAGCATGTTTGGTTAAAGATGCACATATACGCTCATCAACGCGTTACACCGAACGTTTTCCTAGTTTTAAAATATGTGACACTTTGATTAACAAAGGAAGTGTAAATCTGAAGAGAAGGATGTAAAAAAAAATCTGTAATTTTTTACATTTTGCTAAAAAGAGTGTAATTGTGTTTTATTACAAACCATCAACAACCACGGTTTGCAGAGGAATATAAACGGAGTAGCCTGCAAAGTCTGCATCCTAAAATTATGAAAATAATATGTATAATTCCGCTGTTAAACTTAAAACCACCGCACTTTATTAGCATTGCCGCCCGGGCGACGGGAATCGTCCGACGTGGGGATGTTTCCGATGTCTCAGCTTCGGGACTTGGTGGTCGGATCTCACGACTTGCCCCCCGCCCCGCCGCCTCCGAGGCCCATCATGTTGCCGAGGCCGCCGGCTGCGCCCTGCTGCAGCTGGCGCATCATGTTCTGCAGGCCGTTCATGCCACCTGCAAGAGTAACAAGTGGGAATCAAACATGCCTCTGCCTGACTTTGGTCCTTATAAGGAATAATAATGAGCAAAGTTTTCAAGCTGGTCAGTAAGGTATTTATTTTTATTTTTTATTTGAACAAACGCTGGTTCTAAACATTTGAGAAGTATACAATAGGTAGATTATACAAATTATATTATCTAACCAGACATACTACGGCTATAATGTCTTAGTTGGTTAGCCGATAAATAAAAATTATTTACTGACAAAAAGTTACAATTTTAAGAAGGTTGGAGACCACCACATATGCAGCAGGAGTAAAACCATTTTTAATTCGATTTTTCAAATCATGGAGGCACAGATTTTTCCTTTCCCTATAACCAGTAAAATTTTGAAAACATTCGGACAAGCCGCTTTTGGAAGTAGGGAAGGCTTTTTATGGCTTTTTGTGGTTTTCAATATTATAATTAAAATAACTCACTTCGCAGAAGTAGGTATGCAACATGAACACGCTTAAATGTCATTGTCACATACAACCCGTACCTAATGCATTTTCATGCATTTTGTTCATCCGAATTGCAAATTTCAGCGAGTAGTATATAATGTATTATCGACTCCCAACTTGTAAATTTTTTATCCCAGAATTGTTAATTTTTCTCCTCATCCATTGACAATAGAGCTTTTGGGTCACACTCACATGGTCAACAACCAACCTATCAGCTGGTTGAATAAACTAATTCGATTGTTAGGGAGAGATACCTACTTGATGGTGTAAAAAAACTAAATTTGTCTGGATGTTTAAGAAATCAGAAACAGAGCCAAGTGTTTCTGCTACTGAAGAGCAAACGTACCCATCTGATGCAGCACTCTGGGGTCCATCATCTTGGCCATCTGTTGATTGAGCTTGGACATCTGCGCTGGATTCACGTTCTTGGCCATGTCGCCTCCCTTGAAGAGTCCCTTGATGCCGCCCATCTTCTTGACGACGGCTGCGAACTTGGTGTACTGCGAGATGAGGTCCTTGACCTCCTTCTCCGTCACTCCCGAGCCCTGCGCGACGCGGGTCATGCGGCCAGACTGTCTCGTGAACAGCTTGGCACCGTCGCGGTTGTCCAGCTCTGCACAGAGAGGGAGGTTAGAACAATCTCTTCAACACAGAACACTCAGTCAAATCAAGGCCTATTGATACAATAGGAAATTGATATCAAATTCTAGTTTGTTTGCATTAAAACTATACACCTTCCTAATAATAATAAGTAATTGTGGACTAAATTTACTTCAAAATTAAAGAGGTTTTAACTTTTAATGCAAAATCCCGCATTTAGAAATTTGGTCAAGCAGTCAAGCAGAATGTAAACTGAGTTTGACAAGGGAAATGAAACAGCAGACCAATCACAAATAAATAGGTATCAAAATCAAGCATTGTGCATAAAGATCCCCTATCAACTGTAACACATGAATACATTTTTTGTAAATTTTTATGTAGTACCTAAGGTATTACATATTTAACTACCTACCTGTAGGTAGGTACATTCAACAAATGATAAAACAGTAATATTTGAAAGAAATGGATTGGCTGAAAGGTCAAAGGGATTGGCCAAGGAACCTGGCCAGCAGCCAATCCATTTAGTTATAGTACAGTTTATGATTTGTTGAGTGTACAACCCAGCGCGCGTGAAGCCTTTCCTTTCATGAGACGAACAGTATTGTTCGACCCTTGTTCGACAGTTAAGCTCCGACAAGATACAACCTGAGTGATGACCTGCCACCCTCTTCCACCTGCATTGTTGCCATTTTATACAACTTTTCGTGAATTTTAAAAGCCACCTGCATTGAAAGATATTCAGCACCACAACAAAACACCCTTTCCCGGACACCTGCACTGCAGTGGATGAGAGATATTTACAACCGGACACGCGTCAAAACACTCGGGATTACAAGCTAAGCCCATTGTTGAATTTTACACAGCATTTGCTGAACTGGCTCCATGCTCGCTGGGTCCACTATACAAGGTTGGTATTTATTATTTTAAATGTTCATTCAAGTTCAAATATGCCCAAGTGCTGACAGAAAAGAGGAAGACCTCGACCTGGCTGGAGGAATTGATGCTAGCAAGAGTTCTGGAAGACAGACACCGGCAGGAAACATGAGTGGAGGTTGGGATGCGGAAAGCAGGGCCAGCCCTAGGAACTTCGCTATTTATGCTCTAAAGCCTAGATGTAAGAATGTAACTGCTTATAAAATACCTCCATCGTTCATGCTGTCCATGATTGTCATGAGCTTCTTGAGCCTGGCCATGGACTCTTGCTCGCTGCCCTTGGAGAGAATGTCTTGACTGAACCCCGGAATCATGCCCATGATCTGCGAGAACGGCCCCATCTTCATGATGTTCTGAAACTGTTCGTACATGTCCCTCAACGTGAACTGCCCGTGTTTAATCTTCTCGATAAGCTCCTCGTTATCGTCCAGCTTCAGTTCGTTGACCTTGTCGATCAGCCCCTCGATGTCCCCCATGCCGAGTAGTTTACTAACAAAGGGTTTTGTTTTGAATAGTTCGAAGTCGTCGATGTGTTCTCCGGTACCGATGAAGATGACGGGACTGTTTGTCGCGGCGACGGCACTCAACGCTCCTCCTCCCTTCGCGTGGCCGTCCAGCTTGGTAATGATCACAGAGCCGACGTCCACCTTCTCTTTGAACGCTCTGGCTTGAGCCTCGCAAGCTTGACCTATCGTGGCGTCCATCACGAAGATGATGTTGTCGGGTCGGATCGTCGTGGCAACTTGCAACATCTCCTCAAACAGAGATTCTTCCTGTTTGTGTCGACCACTCGTGTCCACGATGATAATCTCAAAGCCTTCTTTCTTGAACATCTCCACACCGTCTTGAGCTATAATTACGGGGTCCACTTCCGTGTAACTGCCGTAGAATGGTATTCTCGCTTTTGTGGCGTTCTGTTTGAGTTGGTCGTAAGCACCGGCTCGGAAAGTGTCGGCGCAAACCAGACACGCTTTCCAGTTCTTCTTCAGGTAGTGGTAAGCTAGTTTAGTACAAGTCGTTGTCTTTCCGGAACCTTGGAGACCTACAAACATGATTATGTTTGGTTTTCCTTTCACGGGCTGATGTGCTTTTACTCCGGGGTCCACGAGCTGTCAAACATAAACAAGCATGTAAATAGGCATCAGATGAGAATTGTACTAAAATAATACATACCTAGTAGGATTGCTTCATAACAACTTACTTTGACAAGTTCCTTGAAAACAGCGCTCTGGATCATCCTACGCTTGTTGAGGCCACCAGCCATCTCATCAAAGTCGATAACGGCTCGAACATTCTCGCGAAGTTTCTTTACAAGTCGTATGTTGACATCAGCTTCTAGTAGTGCTGCGCATATCTCTTTTAGCATAGAATTTAAAACCTAGAAAAAACAAGTATTTGGTTGAAGCATGTTGCATGTTTGAAGACATATGGATTCAGAAACATGATTGCAAGGTCTCTAAAAGAAGCTGACCTTGTTGACATAGATTACTTACCTCTTCATTGATAACTGTTGCATTGCTTAACGCCCGCAATGCGGACGTTATTTTACGTCCTAAATCTGCTAATACCATTTTTTATAAATTCTATACTATTTATGCACAAAAATTGACCTAATTTAACAAAAACGTGAATGAATTGGAAAAAATGTCCATTAGTAAACCAGCTGGCAGCTGAATGACATTTGACTGCGAGGCGACAGAAAACACACACATCCGCACTTCCTGTTCCAACCTCTTCCGGTTTCAGTCAAAATAGCTGTTATATTTATTCGTATTTTATAAATCATTCAGTATAATGAACATTAGTCTCACAAATATGTTTGGGTATAATTAAAAACATTCCTTTTCTAAACAGTCATACTTATTTGGAGCAATTTAGTTTTATTTATGACTACGTTTTGTAGTCACGTTTGAATGATGGCGGGAGGGATGATCATCGAAAATACAATACTTATGAGTACCTACGTAGATAAATGACTCTTGTTCATATACGACACTTATTGTACCAGCAAATGAGTAACGACCAAATGTAATTATTTTCTAAAACTATATTAGAATGATTTTCATTTGACAGAGCAGACTGACTTGCGCCGTGCTCTGAACCCTTATGGATGCTGAGCAGAGAGTGGGGGGCGGGGTGGATCAATAACTTGAAAGGATAAAGAATTCATTCAACCCCAACTCCTGGCAAGCCTCAGCAGTATTTACTTTCGTGTTTTAAATGTAAGCAGATATTCCAGAAGGTATTACCCGTCAATTAGATTTCAATTGGAAGAGGAGAAGGAATTATGGCTCATATCAACATGCCTGAAACGTTAAGTAAGTATACACAATCCACACCTTATAATAATTAATTCGCACTGATAAAAGAGCCTATGTCATGCACAGAATAAATTGATGTCTAACTGTTGCCAATCTGTAGATCATGCATATTTTTTAAAAATATTTGAACAATCGAAGATCTAGACCTCTCCATGACCATTTAAAATAGGTATTTTATGTAAAAAAAATAAAATATTCAGAAATACTGGCAACACAGAGGTACATTTTTGCCAAATGTTTATCTTAAATATCTACTGATTCTTGGATATCAGTGAAAGAAACCAGTAGAGCTCAAATTACGTTGAGGTGTAAATAGATTTTATAAACTAAAATGTTACTGAACCATAGTTCAATTTATAGACAATATTTAGAAGAATATGGAAGTGAGTATGGGTACCATTTATGTCGGTCTCCTCAGAAACAACAAAATGTATTTTTTCATCAACTTACGATGTGCAGGTAATCTTCGTCCTTCAAGGCAGGTGATTACAGAATTTCTGCTTGATCAGAGAACTAGTCTGACCTGTACAGGGCAAATGAGTTGATAGAATTAAAAACAGAAAATAAAATTTGGAAATGGGATTCTTTCTGTAGGTCCTCATTTCTTTATTTTTAATATTTCCACTAAAAAATTAGTGGAAATCTAGCAGCATAGTAATGCAAAACCAATTTGAAAACAATAACTTAATTGGAAAATTGCCCACAATTCAACTGTCCACTTTGGGGGGGGGGGGGGGGGGAGATGCATATAGATATGGATATTATGGACAAAACTCGAAGATGCTGTGGAAAGTCGGCATTGCAATTTTAATACTATAAGTTTTTTTTTTTTTTTTTTTTAAGTTTTTTTATTTAGAAAAGTACACATTACATATTATTGTAGCCCCGCTAAACCAATAGGATGGCTTGTCTGCGGGGCTACACCCTAATTATAAACACAATAAAAACACTTAATACACTAAAAAAAAACTAAAAATACATTTATAATACACTCAAGGGAAGAATGCACATATACAGTGACAAATATTCAAAAACTATACATACTAATTTCAGCAATCAAGGGAAATTATGCATTTGGAAGATTTGAAAGATTCTCGGAGACCCATTTTCTAATGATATTTTTAGCATCTGATATTTTCTTCAAATTTCTTAATTCATGAGGGAGCATATTAAAATAATGAGGAATTAATGATTTTCTGTTTTGCAAACCATATGAATTATAATGTAAACTTGGGGCCACATATCTATCTTTATTTCTAGTACCATAATTATGTTGCACTGGTATTTTATGATCTTGTATGTAATAATTTGTTAGAAGGAAAGTATAAACATGAATTTGTTTTACTGAGAACAATTTGCAATCTCTTTCCCGTATTATCTTGTCCGGCCAAATAATTTTATATATTCTTTTCTGTATATTGTCTATTTTATTAAGGTATGAATCAGTCGTATGCCCCCAAGCCAAAATGCCATATCTGATTATAGATTCAACTAATGCCAAATATACTGTAATTAATGTTTTATGGTTAACGTATGGTTTTAAAGTTCTAATACTATACATTCCAGACCTCAATTTTCGACACACTTGCTCGATGTGGGCATTCCATTTAAATTTACTGTCTATGATAAGTCCCAAATAAACTAACTCTTCAGTATTTACTATCTTAATTTTGCATGTACAGTCAGATCGATTTGAGGAGGTGGATTGTAAGTTGAAATTACGGTGAATGCAAGCATAGTCATGACAAATGAGTCTAACTTCCTCTACTGATTTAAATGGAGAATGAATATGCATTACTTTAGTTTTGCTGCTATTAATAGTTAGTCCATTATCATGAGCCCACCGCAAGACATTTGTAAAATCAGCTTGTAAATACTCATTAGCTACTGAGAAGTGCTTATGGACTGCCACAATTGCAGTATCATCTGCGTAAAAAAATATCGAACTTCTATTTACCACATTCAACATGTCGTTTACATATAATAAGTATAATAATGGACCTAAAATTGAACCTTGGGGTACGCCTGATTTGATAGGTTCAAGTTTGCTAAAAACTGTACCAAGTTTTACAGTCATAAATCTATTTGAAACATAATCGCGCAACCAATTAAGAACTGGACCTCTTATTCCCACCCTTTCCAAAGCACATATTAACTTATCATGTAATAAGGTGTCAAAGGCTTTGGAAAAATCGCTTTGGTAGTGATAGTAATGATAAAGTAATGAAAATAAAAAAAATATATAAAAAATAAAATTGCCAATAAAAGTAGTCAGCTTACTTTGGTAGTACTATAATTGCTTTTCCGAATTTTCGATCATTTATGTGTCATAACTCATGACTCATGAGGTCTAACCATTACTAACATTTTTATAATTATTGTAAAGCAGAGCTTCGACAAGAAGAGAGTTAGATTATTGGATCACTCCATATCACGTAGAACCTTTGCGCGTTAAAGCAACTAACATCACACATTGACTGACTCCTGCTGTCTCCCCAGCAAGCTCCCCGGAAGAGATGGAGTCTGTGGAGCAACTCCGAGACCGCCTGAACGCGATGAAGAACGCGATGGTCAGCGACCTCGAGAAGAAGAGTCGCAACAAGAAGAACCCCTCCACCGCCGCCTCCATCATCGACGGCAGCTTCCTCAGCGTCGTCTTCTGCGTCGTCCTGCTCCTGATCATCTGCGTCAGCGGCTACGCGTTCATGAACCTCTACAACGCGATCCTCAAGAAGTTCCCGGCCCGCGTGCACACCGAGCTCTAGTCCCCCCTGCGTCGACGTCATGTTGTCAATCAATCAGAATCTCAAGTAGAAATGTATTTATTCGTACAGACTCAGTACTAGATTTGATTTAGATTAAAGAATTATATCAATTTCCATGCTTCAAAGTTTTGTTTATTTCAGTAGTCTATATCGCCAAAGTTTTCCTGTAAAACATAAAAAACTCGATTAGATAAAACCCAATTTGTAACGCAAACATTTCTAAATACGCATTACTTTATATAATATATAAAAAATATTGAATTATAAATATCATGTCATGAATTGTGACTATTATAACTAAAGTTTGTAAAAGTTGTTATCTTTTAATATAAAAATAATCTTTTGATTATAAAACTAAATCTGAATTTAAATGTCCCCGCCTTACTTCTGCCTCCTCTTCTTCGCAGCTGTCTTCGACTTCCTCATACGACGTGGTGTGCTTCTCCATGTAGACATTGCCGGGAGGGTCCGAGTAGTTGACCCTCTGCACGGACACTTGCACCTCCGAGACCATCCTGTCGGGGGTGCGGCGCGTCCTGAGGGATGACTTGCAGGGGTCCTGGGGGAGAGGGTCGGGAGGGCGGCAGCGCAGCATGGACACGACGCGGGTGTAGACGGCGGAGGGAGTGCGGCAGGGGTCTTGGCAGTCAAGACTGTAGGGGAGTTGCGTCACAGCTCTCGGGGTGGAGGTGACGCAATGTTGTGGAGATGGAGTTCTCTGCAACATCAACACACGCTGACTTCATTCCTATGAACAATTATCATCATTATTTTCCTCCAAACTCGTCGTCTCACCATGGAGTTTTAATTTAAACCTCCATGGTCTCACAATATAAGTGCTCGTTATGTCCATTTTACACTATTTTGGATTACATATTATTTATAATTTTTTATGCACATTGCCTCCTCCTATTCCACCAATTCAATTGTGTCTATGCGACAACAGACACCAGTTAATTTTTCCTGTTTATATGTTATCTGTTTTTTTATATTCATTATTTTCTGCAGAAATGGTACCTATCTCACTTTCTGTACCAATAATAATTTCAAGTTCGTACAGGGGCCGTATTCTAGAACATTTAAATTTCCAATTCTGCTGGAAGTCGATTCGGTGCAATGTTAATCCTTATGGTCGTGACCGTATTACATCAGGAATGGAATTGGGAAAACGTTCTAGAAAACGCCTCCAGGGAATATTGTTCATGTGCGCGAGCGATGATGCCCGAATAGAAATGTAAACAAAGACACTGCGTCAGTAATGAGTAATTACCTACCTACCGGCACATCGCTCTGGGCGGACTTGACGAACATGTTGTTCACAGCGGCGTTGTAGCGGTCCTTTTGCTGAAACCACAGGTAATATTGTATGAAATGTTTCCATCTTCTATTTTGACTCTCGCAACACTCCGGACAGGTCCCTCAGCGATCCAAAACTATATTTTGTTTTCAAATGCGTCTCACGTGCCCTTCTGTTTGTGAAACATAACGCCTAGTGACGGGAGGAGTCCAGTAATGTATGAGTATGAGAGTTATTTTCAATTCAACTGTGAAAGCTACCTACACAGTCCGGGGTTTCATAACCATATCATTTGCAGTGTTCACGGTGCAAGGTAATTTACAATATTTATATGCTTGTACATATATATATATATATATATATAATATAATATAAGAATTTAATATATAAATATATATAATTATTAAATTATGTTATTAGTATAAAACATTTCGATGAGATTTCGTTGACCATACGGTCATACCTATCATCTAACCTACACAAATTAATTTTCCGATGGAACCAGTCGCTCGATCTTGCTAGAAATCATTATGTCACCAATCATTATAGTAAATTATGTTTTGTGAAAAAATTGGTCTGATCCGTTAACTCGATTGACCTGCAATGACATAAGATAAGAACAGACAGACAGACACAAAAGAAGGATTCAAGCCATGTTTCAAGTGAAGTATGTCCAGACGTCAGAGAGGATCCTCACCCTCTTCAACTCCTGCTGCATGAGCACCCTCCTGGCGGCGATCCTCTCGATCTCGGCGTTGATGGTCTCGTGGTCCGTCTGAGCGACGTTCAGCTCGCACTGCAGAGAGTCGATATGGTGCTTCTGCTCATCCCGATCACACAGCGTCGGGTCCACGAAGATGCGCGCAGCCTCCATGATCCTGGTCCTCGAGGTGTGGATCTAGAACACAAGGCTGACGTCACGCACTGCAGAGAGGCGATGTGGCTCGTCCCGATCACACAACGTCGGGTCCACGAAGATGCGCGCAGCCTCCATGATCCTGGTCCTCGATGTGTGGATCTAGAACACCAGGGAGTCACTACTTCACGTTGTCCTGCCCGTGATAGACGACCATCTGATGGCGGCATCTGATGTTCAGTTACCAGAAACTAGTTCTGAAATGTTCAGGGTCAGGTTATTGAAATTCCATTCATGCGGAGGCGACAGCAATAGGAAAATACAATTTGAGTTAAGTGGCCGCCCTCGCAATTATTTGGAAAGCGCAAGCAATTTCTCCCTAACCATCGCTTGAAGGCTTTCTTTGGGTAATTCCAATTAATTTTCTGACATTAGGAGGCGTCATTTAACAAACCAAAAAGTAAAAGGAACGTCAAAAACACAAAATAAATTCGCCAAAAAATGCAAATCCTTAGATACGATACGAAATACGATGAGTAAAAAAACAGGAAATTGAAATTCTATTGCCGATTGACTACATATTTGTAAACAAATGTCGCGCTGCGTTTACCTGTTTCTCCTTGTCGGCCAGCTTTAGCGAGAGCTGCCGGAGCCTCGCGTCCAGTTGTTCCGGGGAACAGGCGTCTGGCTTGCGCGGGGGGCAAGGACAACCACACTCGTCCTCTTCATCAACACACTTGTCCACGGGCTCCAGACACTTGTCCACGGGCTCCAGGCACGAGGCGATGTCAACCTGCATGGTGCATTCAATACTTTTAACTAGGAAAACGCTCTAAGTAACGCGTTGATGAGCGAGCACGGATACGCGCAACACCTCGAACCGAAATTATGTTTATCGAAAATGTCATTAAAAGCCAATAATTCTTGAATTTTGTCACAGACTTGTATGAAAACCTCCAACAATTCCTAAAATATTGGTCCCAATAACCACGCAAAGTTTTAAGTTGATCGATTGAACTTTTATGATTGAACGATTCCTTGTTAATTTCCAAAAATCACAGGATATCGTTCAAAAAAATTTTAAACGGTCATATCAGTTTCATAATATACGTTTGAAAGTTTCTGCTCTAACAACCTTGAAGTGAAGATTCGAAGATGCCGTGAAATATGAAATTCGAGAAGTATGATAGCCAACACGCAAAATATCCGTAAACTGTCAATAACTTTTGAATTTAAACACAGTTTAGTCTGAAAATTGTCAAAAATACAGATAATGGTGGACCCGATGACCATGCAAAATTTTAAGTTGATCGGTCAAACGGTTCTGGTTTAAATTTCAAAAAGCACATAAAATATTTTTTTTAAATTTTAACCAATGGGAGGATTTGGCTGAAAATTTGTAAAATAAGAGACAATGTTAATGTTAATGACCATGCAAAATAAAAGGTCGATCACATTTGTCGAAGTCCATTTTCATTTTTCAGCCTATCAGGAGATGTTTATTTAAATTTCAACCAATTAATGGATTTCAAAAAAATTAGGGTCTGCAAACAGAGAAGGTTGGTTTTACATGTGTGCAAAATTTCAGATCGATCGGTGAAACGGTGCGACCTGTGTATCGGCTATTAGCAGCCAAAAACAAAAAAAAAAAAAAAACAGAGGTCCGTGCCAAAAGAGCCAAAAGGAGACGCTCGCTTCGCTCGCTCAATAATATGCCAGCCCATGCCGGCTCGCTCTTCGAGTTTTGAGACCTCCAAGATCCTGGTACAGCCGACCTCGGGACGGCGCCAGGAATTTTTGCTAGGGTGCAGCAGTGAGCGGCGGACAGGGTGGGCACATAATATTTCTGCTGAGACTATACAGGTGTATCAATAGAAAACCTTTATCTATCGTTTCTAATCAATAGAAACGAATTTTAGACGCTGAAAATACTACTTTTGGGAAATATGATTGGAAGATCATAAAAGGGGTAGATTGTAAAGTTACCAAATAAACGTTGGTTAGTTATTTGTTATTTAATATCAGTTATTTGATTTCTTATTTCATGTCAACTATATCCAAAAATTAAATTAAAACACAAAAATAAAAGCATCTTCGATTATTTTGGGTGGGCAGTCAACTATGTTTGGTAGGCGCGCGCCCACCTGCGCCCACTCCTAGCGCCGTCCCTGACCGAATATTATACACTGAATATGTATAATAATTAACTTACCTCTTTCTTAATCTCTTTCCTAACGTCTCCACAATCCCTCGTAGGAACTTTTTTCTGCTGCGAAGCAAAACACAATACTTTATTAAACATAGATTTCGCATCGCCAAACAATCCAAAGATTTAAAAGGATGGGTAATAACGTTGTAACAGAAAATGAAGAGGGACGTCTGGCAATGGGCAACACCTTCTCTCGGTTGGAGGAAAAAAGGCGATCAGTCTGAGCGATCAAGAAGAACTTTTAAAAATATAATTTTGGATGGTGACTGGTGGGCGATACAGGCACTGAGTAAGGTGGCTCAACCAATCGGGGCAATGGTCTCAGATCTTCGTAATTTTTCGTCTACTAATTATTAATCAATCATGCCACACTCAATCTGTGTGGCATGTGCAATTAGATAACATTCTTCCCATGTTATCTTATGGCAGACAAGTTAAATCGTGTCACATTTAACAATGATGATCTAATTTTTACTTAATCCCAACTTTGAACAAAAAACTTATTTCCTGGTAGATAGGTTGTGCATTCTACTAAAAAAAGTTGAAAAATATACCAACGTAAAATTATAAACCAAAAACGAAATGGCTCCTGTACATCTCATGTGCTTCTCAAAGTTTTGTTCATTCAAGAACAAAACTTTGACACAGGTGTTATAGGAAAACCATATAATGCAAATGCAAGCTAAAAGCTATTTTATAATTAAATATAGTTGAAATGTTGGAAAAAGTAATTCAGGATGGTAATTCAGGAGGCAAGAAAGACATCCCAAGCAACTATCGGCCAATAAGTTTAACGTCAATTCCCTGCAAGCTTTTTGAACAATTGATTGGAAACTACTTGCGGAAGCTGTGGGAATCTTCTGACTTCCTATCAAATTTCCAATTTGGGTTCCGAGGAAGTTATTCCTGTGATGCCAGCCTAGCTGGTTTAACTCAGACCATTATCAATGCAATTGATAACGGGGGGCAGGTAGATGCACTGTTATTAGATATGTCCAAGGCTTTCGATGTCGTACCACATGACAAACTCTTGATGAAACTTACAAAGCTGCCCGGTATTGATCTGAGGGTGGTAAAATGGATAAGTGAGTACCTTTATGACAGAACCCAGCGAGTCCGAGTAGGAAATGAGATGTCAGAATCAACCCCTGTAAACTCAGGCGTGCCACAGGGCAGTGTGCTCGGGCCTTTGCTGTTTCTTGTTTACATCAATGACATTTCAAGTAACATAAGATGCAGCACTGTCTCTACGCGATGACTGTGATGACTCTACGCAGACGATTGTATCCTGTACCAAGTGATCAAGTCAATTTCCGATTGTAACATACTTCAAGAAAGTTTGGATGCTACTTGTATATGGATACAGGAAAATGGAATGAAATTGAATGTAGAAAAGACTCAGCGTATCTCCTTCAAGCTCTCCCCTTCAGGAACAATTGACTTTCCCTATTCCATAGGAAAAAATGAATTAAGAAAATCTAAATCCTGCAAGTATCTGGGAGTGACCTGTGATTCCAAACTTTCGTGGGACAGTCATATCAGGATGGTAGTTTCCAAAACGATGAAAACTCTTCATTATGTTATGCGAAATCTGAAGAAAGGGTCAGTCCAAGCTCGGGAAAGGGCATACATGACTCTTGTTCGTCCTCTATTGGAATATTGTAGCTCCATTTGGAATCCTCATCTCGGTATCCATACTGATTTACTAGATAAAGTCCAAAGGAAGGCCATACGACTAGTTTGCCGTAACTTTGACCGATACTCAAGCAACGCTCTTCTCCAGAAGCATATGAATTGGGAGCAATTGGCTTCAAGAAGGGAAAAAGCACTTCTCATTGTGATGTACAGGGTTCTCACAAACCAAGCAGCATGGAGTGAGCTCCAGAGTGGTATTCCTGTTCCTGGTAGAGTAGTGAGTAGATTGGACCACCCTTTCAAGCTCTGTATCCCAAGGTACTACTCGACTACTGGATTACATTCACTGCTGGGAAAGGGAATACGGCTCTGGAATGAACTGAAAATCGTAGAGCTCCCTGACTCATTAAGCAAGTTTAAGTCGTTACTCGACGCCGCACATTCTAAGGAGAGGGAAAGGAATCTAAATGGATTTCACACAGAACTCGTAGCTTTCAACGACCTACAACGCTCTGAGATTATTGAGCAGCTACACCGGAGGAAAATTTCATGTACCGGGGATAAAGTTATCTTAACTAAGAAACTTGCTGATGCCATGCTTATTGAAAAGAAGAATATTAAATCATTTAAATTCATTCTGCTTAGGGTAAATGATAGCTAGTGGCATTTAATTACGTGACTTGTAGATATCTTTTATTAATGCTCTAAATACCTCAATAATTTATGAAACATTTTATTCTGTGACGTGTAATTGTTATAATTATAATTATGTACTTGATTGACAATGTAAATTATTGAACTGTATTGTGATTGTATTGTTGGGACCGAACATGTTCTAAGAAATAAATAAATATTATTATTATTATTATATAATTTCAAAAAATAAATAGTTTTGAGTTTTCTATCGGTTGAACCACGTTTTTCATAATTTCGACCAGCAGGTAATCAATCCCTCAATGATTGAGGGATAAATTCAATCCGAACCCTCAATAGTTAGTATGAATTTTTTTATTTCAAGTAGTTGAAACAATACTGAATAGATAACAACAATAATTACATTTTAATGATTTTGTTTGTTCTCAGAAATCACAACCCGAATCGTAAATACCACACTATAACTATTGTATATCACGAAGCCATTGCACAGTGTTGTGACTTATCTATTAAGAATTTTCTGGATAATCATCTAGATAATTAAATAATTGGATCTGTATCATAAAAAATATACCATTCAAAATGCATTTGGGTGTATGAACATGCACGAACCTCGAATGTCAGATGATAATATGATGGCTTGTTTTGACGGTCAAATTTAGGATTCGAAAAACAATATTTGGTAAAAATTAACTATGATCAAGTACAACTGTCTGAAGTGTCGGGATGGGCGGAGGAGACATAGATAATTATGTCTTCTATGTATTATCTCGATGACTTCTTGGAAATAATCTACTATCGTATAAACTTTGTACATGTTCTCTTTATCTAATAAACTTATCGAATCACAACACTGGTCATGAAAACACAACACATATCTCTGAGCTAATGATACGCAGTAGATTCAGTTCACCCTCCCCGTAGAGGCCTTCTCTTGCTAGGTAGTTGCAGTGTTAAGTAAGTTCCTGTTGAAAAGGAACTAGTTCCAGTTCCAAGTTCCTCGCCGAAAAAAGGAACTAGTTCCAGTTCCAGTTCCTTCAATAATGAAACAAGTAGTTCCTTTAAGTTCCTTTTTAAAGAAAGGTGTAATTTTAATTGGAACATTAAAAATTGCAATCTGCAAATTAAAAATTGAAAATTAAAAAATTGAATCTATTTTTGTATTTTATTTTTTGGGGAAAAAACATTTTCCGTAAAATTGGGACTAATTTTTTTGTAATTTTAAATATCAAACCATAAGAATCAGTGAATAGTACTACCTAATTAAAAATCACGAACTAAGGAATTTGGAATTACTATTATTAATTTATTGGAAATTTGGAAAGTGTAATTGTCATCTAGGAATGGAGTTCTTTGGTCTGAAGGGTTGGCCACGCGACTACAGGTAGATAGATGTCCATTGTGTTAGGTGACGACTGGTTTGAGTTATTTTTAAGTGCCAAATAGTTAGGGGGACATCTGACTTCTGACAGAATTAAACAAAATATATGTGGCTTCTAGAAGAGTGTAGTTTTTCGGAGTACAAATACAGTCAAGATTAAAAAAAAGGAACTTAGCAAAAATCGTTGCAGTTCCTCAAAAAAAGGAACTAAACCGTTCCATAGTTCCTCCCTAGAAAAAAGGAACTAAGACGTTCCATAGTTCCTAAGAAAAGGAACGGAACTATTTCGTTCCGTTCCTACCCAACACTGGGTAGTTGCTACTCACAGTGACAGACAGGACGAACAAGGCGATCACCACCACCACGAACAAGAACACCATCATTATAGTGAGAAACACATCCATTGTCAAGAGTGCTGGGCAATGTCGTGCAGGCGTAATGTTGAATGAAATCAAGGCATGTTAGCAGAGGAGAGAGCGTAATCTCCTCGTTGAATGTTGTTGGGCCGGTTTCCTTGGACACAACTTGAGAGCATAACAATACTCGAAACCATTCCTCTATCATTATCAAAACTACATTATTATTATTATTATTATTATTAAGTCTATATTCTCAACGGAGCCGAGGCTCCACAAGTGAGAATGTAATATAGAGAAGGGAGGAGAGGAAACCCGGTACCGGCATGTAGCCTACTCCTGCAAAAGATACCAACACTATATATTCTACAATGGAGAACCGCGATATTTCTGACAGAAATAAGAAAGGTGACAGAAACTTACTCAATGAAACAATTAGTACTCTAATAGACTATACAAAACATGATGTCCCCCCCCCCTCTACGAAGAATACTAGGAATACACAGGCACCTAAGAAATTAAATAACTAAGAAAGTAAGGGTTCTGTAAGATAGTAAAACACGACACCTATTCAGCAGCAGGGTAATAGTCGGAGTTGACAACTATAAACAAAAATAAATAATACTAGGAAAACGCCCAGTGTAACGCGTTGATGAGCGAGCACAGAACATGCAACATCCCCATAGTAACGATGCACGACACGGCACAAGACGATTTTCTCTGCAATTTTTCAATCTCCATAATACTCTGGATGAATAACAGATCCATTGTGTCGTGAAGTCTTACCTATACATACCTTCTCCAGAAATACAATGTGTAAAAAATAATATTAAGTTGGCCTTGATCACCATGTAAAATTTGAACTTAATGTGAACATTTTGACTGTCGACCAATCAGAAGACATTATTTAAACTTAAACCAATTAGAGGATTTGGCCTTCGTACTGCATCCGATTTTATGCGCTAGCTCAAAAACGCTTTCATTTTACTGTACATTGTGGATAGCTTGGCTGCTCTACAGGCCTTGCCTTGGAACAGAAGCTTAAAGAAGGCAGGGATGACAATTTAGTATACATTTTTCAAGATTATGGAATAAAATGACATTAAAATGACAATTTGAAAATAACGACAGATCAGACTGAAAAAAAACAAAAATACAAAAATACCTAAAATGTTGGTACCAATGACCACGCGAAAAGTTTTTTTTAAATTTGAACCAATAAGAGGATTTGGCTGAAACTTTTTATGATTGGGTACAATGTTGGTTGCAATGTTTTTGCCAAATTTCAAATTGATTGATGCAACCAATCGAAAGATAATTTTTTAAAATTTGAACCAATCACGGGAGCCCGTTCAAAAACGATCCCAGGGACCGCATAGAGTACGTTATTATGTGTACAAAATTTCAGAACGATTGCTCGAGCGGTTTGATCTCGGCAGTGCCGACAATAAAAAAAAAACACACAGAGAAAGTGCCATAAGAGTACCGTGGTGACGCTGCAACAGCATGCGTTGCTTACCAGCGCTTCCCGCGCTTGGCACACGTGTGCAAGGGCTGTGGACGCGCTGGACAGCGAGGGGGCGAGGCTGAGGGTATATAAGAAGTCCTCCGGCCTCGCCTCGGGTAGCTAGTGTTGACCAGAGTGTCACTGGGTTAGGACGATAGCGACAGGTTGCTCTTGGGAGCCGGACACCTGGGGTCGTCGGTTAGTTTCACATAGGACTCTGTACGAAATAGGCAATAAACGTAACTAGTTATCAGCATACTTTCCGTGTCATACATCAGTCTACCTTAACTCCACGCCACACCACATCACTTTCCGTTGCAATATGGGGGCTCAACCGGGATCAATTCATTAGAAACGAACAAGGAAATAGCACGGAGTAAATTTTAAATTTTTACATAAGTGGTTTATGAGTTTACGGTACGGTAGGAAGAGGCACGCTAAGGAGATAATAGAAGTTAGCGAAGTCGAAATGCCAGATACGATTTCGGCTGATGTTTTGCGAGAGCTTTTGGGGACCGGCGACGGTGTCGAGAGAAGCGCCGAGGAGGTCGTCGAGGCGCTAAGAGTTCGTTTAGCGGCGACACAAGTGCAAACCGTTCAAAACGCTCCGGTTCAACCGAAGGAATGGCGGCCGCTGCGCATCGAGCTGCCGAGATATCAGGGTCACGGCGACGCAAAAACACCAGCCATCTATCTCAGCCAGATGGAGAGATTCGGCGCATCTCAAAACTTAGACCACGCCACCTTGCTGACTCGCGCCATCCCAGTATCGCTGACGGGGGGAGCCCTCAGCTGGTGGGAGTTCAGCGGGGGTTACGGCGACTGGGACAGTTTTAAAACAGCGCTGCAGCGAGAGTTCGGGGCGACGAACTACATCTACCTATTAAAGAAGGAGCTAGAGTCGCGAACGCAGCACCCAGACGAGCCTTTGTCTACTTTCGTCCACGCCATCGCCGGGTACTACACCAAGATCGGGGGGACGGCAGACCACGTCGAGCAGGTGCAGCGCGCGTGCGATCAAATGCACCCCGAGTTCCGCCGGCTAGTTCACGGTAGGAAGTTCAAGGACCTACGGGAACTCGCGGCGGCGGGTCCTGAAATGCAAGCAAGTATCCTGCAAGATCGGCAGTATCGCCCGCCTCCGCCGGCAAGTTGGTCGGTGGAGCCAGCTCTGGCATGGGGAGAAACGAAGACGGCGAGTGTATCGCAACAATCTGCGAAGAACGTGGGGGGAACCGCGGCCATCGCTGCTGCAGGGAGTGGCAGAACAACAAGCGTTGGAATGGCAGCACTGGACCCATTCATGTTCTATCACGTGCCCTCATGGATGCGAGGGGGGCAGAGGGAGAGCCAGCCAGATACGAGAAGAAATCAGCAGACACAGCAGGGAGCGCGCCGAGACCGACCGGCGGATGGATGCTGGTCATGTGGTAGTCGAAATCACATAAGGTCCAACTGCAACGCGGCATCCGGTTCAAAAAACGGGCAGCGTGCGCCGTCCAGATCGGGGGAGACGGCGCCAGCAAACCTTCAAGCGGGAACCAGCAACCAATCACCATAAACCTGTCAATCAACCTCCCCGATTTTCCTCACTCCAATGGTACACATTATTCATACACACTCGGGGAGAAAAGCCAAACCTCACGGGCGAAGCCGGTGGCGGCGCCTAGGGGTGGAAGTTTTCACAACAATACACGTACAAGCCCAGTATCTGCGCAGAGTTCGAGCGTGCTTTTACGCCCCTCTGGAGCAGAACCCTGGGACAGTACACAACACAGGGAAGAAAACCAAACCTCGGGGGCGAAGCCGGTGGCGGCGCCCAGGGGTGGAAGTTTCCACAGCAGTACACGTACATACCCAGTATCTGCGCAGAGTTCGAGCGTGCTTTTACGCCCCTCTGGAGCAGAACCCTGGGACAGTACACAACACGGGGAGGAAAACCAAACCTCAGGAGCGATGCCGTTGGCTGCGCTCGGGGGTGGAAGTTTTCACAGAAGTACACGTACATACCCAGTATCTGCGCAGAGTTCGAGCGTGCTTTTACGCCCCTCTGGAGCAGAACCCTGGGACAGTACACAACACGGGGAGGAAAACCAAACCTCAGGAGCGATGCCGTTGGCTGCGCTCGGGGGTGGAAGTTTTCACAGCAGTACACGTACATACCCAGTATCTGCGCAGAGTTCGAGCGTGCTTTTACGCCCCTCTGGAGCAGAACCCTGGGACAGTACACAACACGGGGAGGAAAACCAAACCTCAGGAGCGATGCCGTTGGCTGCGCTCGGGGGTGGAAGTTTTCACAGCAGTACACGTACATACCCAGTATCTGCGCAGAGTTCGAGCGTGCTTTTACGCCCCTCTGGAGCAGAACCCTGGGACAGTACACAACACGGGGAGGAAAACCAAACCTCAGGAGCGATGCCGTTGGCTGCGCTCGGGGGTGGAAGTTTTCACAGCAGTACACGTACATACCCAGTATCTGCGCAGAGTTCGAGCGTGCTTTTACGCCCCTCTGGAGCAGAACCCTGGGACAGTACACAACACGGGGAGGAAAACCAAACCTCAGGAGCGATGCCGTTGGCTGCGCTCGGGGGTGGAAGTTTCCACAGCAGTACACGTACATACCCAGTATCTGCGCGGGGTTCGAGCGTGCTTTTACGCCCCTCTGGAGCAGAACCCTGGGACAGTACACAACACGGGGAGGAAAACCAAACCTCAGGAGCGATGCCGTTGGCTGCGCTCGGGGGTGGAAGTTTTCACAGCAGTACACGTACATACCCAGTATCTGCGCGGAGTTCGAGCGTGCTTTTACGCCCCTCTGGAGCAGAACCCTGGGACAGTACACAACACGGGGAGGAAAACCAAACCTCAGGAGCGATGCCGTTGGCTGCGCTCGGGGGTGGAAGTTTTCACAGCAACACGGTCACTGACCAGTTTTCCTGCCAAAGCCCGAGCGGGGACAGGTGTTTTTCGAGTCAACGGCGTCGCCAAGTAGAATTACGAGTGACGGGGGCGGGGATCAGCGGGGAAGGAGATCCAGAAGATACCCAAAGTAATGGATATTATATTAAAAACAGAATGAGTGCTTCACTCGTGGCATTCGCATTGACGTTTCTTACGTTTATTTGGCTGGTCGCGGTAGCCGAACGCGAGCATGGAGATGAAAGTGAAACTTCGGAAGTTAGTCATAAAACCATAAATCTTCATGAACAACCCGAGTCACTAGCCACCGCGAGCAGAAATAGGGCAGTGGAGCCGCTGTTGTTCGTGACCATCGGAGGCGTCGAACACAAAGCCTTGCTAGACTCGGGCTCTTCTGTGTGTTTGCTTAGCGAGGCGTTTGTCCCGTTGTTGCAAGAGAGAGGGATTTCTATCAAACCAACAGAGATAGAACTACGGTTGGCATCAGGACACGCTCGCTGTCTAGGGAAAGTGTTGTTGAAGGTTCATTGGACCGGGGGTTCGCGGACACAACAATTTTTGATACTACCTGGTCTTTGTCGGTCAGTCATCCTGGGCCGTGATTTTATAGACCAAAACAGAAATGACTAGCGCTCTCGTTCGGTACTAAAACCGACCTCGCTGGCTCGGTCGGAATCCGTGTGAAACCGCCCCTCCTCCGTGTTCTTAGTAGCAGATTTAGGTATTTTGTACACTTATTTAATAAATATTAGGAGAAATGTTTTGGTATTACGTTTACACTCAAATAATCTGCACCTTTTGCAAGACAAATGACCACTATCAGCTTGTATTTCCAATAACCATATCTGTTGTTATTTCAAAACAAAACTTCGTAATTTAACAAGAGACAGCTGCCGGGAATGGTTCCCGCGTCGAGGTATCACACACTTGACCTTGCGGTAGCGCATGCGCAGACACATCTTACTTAGTTCATGTGGTGGCGCTGGCAACTTTCCGTTATGGTCTATTGGGGGCAGTGACATCTCGCTCCACATAGCCCATGGGGGATGGACTCTTGGCTTGGCTAGACAGGCCGTCATACCGTTCGAGAAAAAGCAACCTATGGAATGCCAGGTAGCAGAAGAGCGTTTGAACGGGGTGGAGGAACTTTTGTGCGGCAAGGTCGAGTGCCCGCCCGATATAAAAGACAAGCTGAAGGCCCTAGTTCGAGCTAGAGCAGGGGCATTTACTTCGAAGCCAGGAAAAACAGATGCTCTTATACATGAGATCGACACGGGTGTTGAAGCACCAGTGAGATGCAGACAGCGGCTAATGAACGCGAACAAGAGGCGGATTCTGGATGAGTGCATCGACGAGCTGCTGGACAACGGCATCATCACCCCGGGCAATAGTAGATGGGCGTCGGCGCCGGTTTTAGTCGCAAAGAAGACGATTGGCAAGTTCAGACTATGCGTCGATTACCGACAAGTAAACATGAGGACTCAAATTCAGCCGTACGTTATGCCACGGATTGATTGGACACTGGCACAGCTAGGAAAAGCACAAGTAATGAGCGTACTCGACCTCAATCAGGGGTACCATCAGATTTTAGTTAAACCTCAGGACAGACCGAAAACAGCATTCATCTGTCACCGCGGAACTTTCCTCTACAATCGTACTCCATTCGGTTTGAGTGGCGCGGGATTTAGTTTTCAGAGGCTGATGGACATCGTGTTGGAAGGAGCAAACGATTACGCTCAGGCATTCATGGACGATACTATTGTGTTCAGCAACACATGGGAAGAACACCTCGAACATCTGGCGGATGTCATCGACCGCCTCAGCAGAGCGGGGTTGACAATAAACCCGAAGAAAGTAGAACTTGGTGCACAGAAGTTAATTTTTCTGGGTCATCTCCTCAGACCGGGAACAATAGCACCGAACCCAGAGACAGTAGATGCTATAGATAAGTTTCCAGCTCCACGCAACGTCAAGGAGACTCAGCGCCTACTCGGCCTAGCTGGATTTTATCGAAATTACATACCATCTTTTTCAAGGATCGCTTTACCACTGACTTCGCTGCTGCGTAAGAACGTGGGATGGCAGTGGGGGGAGAAGGAACAAGACGCTTTTGACGCATTAAGAACTAGCATCAAAGCAGATACGTGCCTGGCGTTACCCGACATGGACAAGGAATTTCGAGTGCATTGCGACGCGTCGTTCGAGGGCCTGGGGGCCGTGCTTATGCAGGAGGGCGATAAGGGACTTCGCCCAGTCGCCTTTGCAAGCAGAACTTTGCGCAGCGCGGAGAAAAATTATCCAATTACCGAACTCGAGGCATTGAGCGTAATATGGGCCGTCGATCTTTTCCTACCATATCTGGAATTTAGTCACTTCGTGGTTGAGACTGACCACGAAGCGCTTAAGGCAATGTTTACCTCCGAGTGGCCGACTGGCAGGATCAAGCGATGGGCAATGCGTTTAATGGGTTTAGATTGTGAAATCAAATACCGCCGCGGGGCCTCTAACCTCGTGGCCGACGCGTTGAGTCGGGCGCCTGTCACCATAGTAGACGACGTCGCCGACCGGGGGACGTCGGGACGCCTAGTGGATGAGTTGTTACCCATCGAAGATGTCGAGACACATTTGCAAACCGATAACCCATTTGGACGTCTTAGTTTTGAGGAAAACGAGGCGTATTGTGCATCTTGTGAGATGGCACAAACTGACGTCGTGGACTTAAGTGACCGAGCTATGTGGATCGACGCCCAGGCGTCGGACAATCGAATCTCCATCCTTCGAGCTCGTGTCATATCGGGCGAAAGTTCAGACAGCTCGTTGTGTTTGGATCCCGACGGTTTACTGGTGAAAAAAGATAGTCCGCCCAACGGGCCGCTGATGGGAGGGTTCCTCACTAAGATCTTGGTTCCCGCGGCGCTGAGAAGCGAGGTCTGTCATATGCTCCACGACCATCCTCTGGCTAGTCATCTGGGAGTTAAGAAAACTTTACAACGTATACAAAGAGAATATCATTGGGATGGTATGAGGAAGGACATCAGCGATTACGTCAGAGGCTGCGGAGTGTGCCAACGAGTCAAGCCACGAAACACAAAGCCCGCCGGGGAAATGGCGAGTAGCCTGGCAAGCGGACCAGGACTTAACCTCTCATGTGATTTGATGGGACCTTACCCAATGTCCACCAGTCGTAAACAGTTCGTTTTCGTGATTATCGACGATTTCACTAAGAACTTCGAATGTTACAGTTTACTATCTGCAACGACGACTGCGGTTGTTAACCGCACGCTCGATTATTGTTGCCGAAACGGATTCCCGTTATCGATCAGGTCCGACAATGGTTCGCAGTTCACGTCTAATCTATGGAAGAAGATGTGTGATCAACTAGGTATGATAGCACGGCGTGTCGTCACGTATAGGCCTAAAGGGAATCCTACCGAGAGGACAAACAAATCGCTGAAACAATGTATTGTTGCGCTGACGGAGAATCACCGGGACTGGGATAGGCGACTTCCAGAGATTTCATTTGCTATCAGAACGGCGATTCACGATTCGACACAGTTCACGCCTGCGTTCTTGACTTTCGGAAGAGAGTTGAGGACACCAATCACACCCGACTTACCATCTGGCCAGACACCTGCAGCGAGCGCAGCACCCTTCGCGGGGGACCTTCAGGAGAGGATGAGAGTCGCACAGCAGATAGCGAGAGAGAATCTGAATACTGCCCACTCTAAACAGGCACGGCGCTACAATGCAAGTCGACGGGTGGTGGAGTTCAAGCCGGGTGACTTGGTCCTGAAGGATACTCACACCCTTTCAGACGCGGCCAAGGGCATATGTTCTGCCCTGGCAAAAAAGAGAGACGGACCGTGGGTGATCGTCAGCCGGGTGAATAACAACAACTACAGGTTGCAAGACGCAACAACGGGAAGACCGGCGGGAACGTACAATGTAGATCAGCTAGCATTGTTCACTAAACCCCCGGTGTGGGCAGAACATCATTCTGACGCCCACCTGGAGCGCGATGAAGAGGAAGAGGAACCCACACACGGGTACAACCTGCGTCCTCGCTCCCGTCCAACTTAGCCAAAGAGAAGATCGCCAGGCTGTCAGTCAGTATTCACGGAACCTCCATCCAGGTCGGTCAAGAGGGTCAAGGGAAGAAAATGAAGTACATCGCGAGACCGCTCGTGTTACCGGCAGTGGAGTCCGTCTGGCGTCGGGGACGAGAATTTTTTTTCTCAGCGCCGGCTAAAACATCACCGACGGCTGCTCCCGGGGAACCAACGCCAGTCGCAGGACCGAGAACATCACCAATGTCACCGACGGCTGCTCCCAGGGAACCGACGCCTAACGAAATAACGAGAACCAAGACGAAAAAAGGGCGCAGGAGGTCACGCCTGTCGCGTACTCTCTCCCAGCTGAGGAAGGGGACGGCGATAGAGGGGATGGAGATCACGTCAGACGGACACAAGCTGTTTTTGGGAGCAACGGAAGGACCGACGGCGGAAGCGTTCACAAAGCGAAAGGTTAGGCGAGGCGGCCAGAGAGCGAGGTTGGCAAGGGCCCTGACCAGCTTTAAACGGATGGTCGGGGACGGCGTCGTCACCGCTGACATCGCGACGGAAGTCGCCGTCGACACAGAGGGGGGCGTCACTCCCTCCAGCACATCGCCGCCCAGCGTCAAATCAACCGCAGACGCTGCAGACGCCGCCGACGCCGGGGGGACCACCGCCATGCCTGGGGTGGGCGTCAGTCAGAGCGGGATTAACATCACCGTCGTATGCGATGTCCCCAGGACTCCAGGGTGGAGCGTGGAGGAACCCTGGGAGATGCACATCAATCTCGATGCCGCGGATGAGCGTGATCTCCACGAGATCCTCCTGGAGCCACCTCTGACGCCAGGCAGGGACTGGTGAGAGCAAAGAAACGGACGCCGAGAAGTAAGGTAACACACGTTCTTACTGTTGCGACGCCCAAGACGCCGAGAAGTAAGGTAACACACGTTCTTACTGTTGCGACGCCCAAGACGCCGAGAAGTAAGGTAACACAAGTTCTTACTGTTGCGACGCCCAAGACGCCGAGAAGTAAGGTAACACAAGTTCTTACTGTGACGACGTCCAAGACGCCGTGTAACATCTTGTTTGGACGTCACGGATGCGTGTGTACCAACGACGTGTCGTATGTGCAACAATTTGAACAGCTTTTGCGACAATTTGAACAGTTTGTGTGTTTGTTTTAAAATGTATCAATTTTTGTGTTTTGATTTGGGTCATTATGTGTTTTTATTTGTGTCATGTTACGTCAGTTTTGTCTCAAATTATCAATTTATGTGTTTGTGATTTGTGTCATGGTGTACGTCAATTAGAACAGTTTGTGTGGTTGTTTTAAAATGTATCAATTTTTGTGTTTTGATTTGGGTCATTATGTGTTTTTATTTGTGTCATGTTACGTCAGTTGCCTCAAATTATCAATTTATGTGTTTGTAATTTGTGTCATGTTACGTCAGTTTTGCCTCAAATATCAATTAATGTGTTAGTGATTTGTGTCTTGTTTACGGCAGTGTTTGCATCCAAGTATCATTTATGCGAGTTTTGTTTGTATTTTTTTTTTATTTCACTTGTTTTCAAGGGGGGGGTATTGCAACAGCATGCGTTGCTTACCAGCGCTTCCCGCGCTTGGCACACGTGTGCAAGGGCTGTGGACGCGCTGGACAGCGAGGGGGCGAGGCTGAGGGTATATAAGAAGTCCTCCGGCCTCGCCTCGGGTAGCTAGTGTTGACCAGAGTGTCACTGGGTTAGGACGATAGCGACAGGTTGCTCTTGGGAGCCGGACACCTGGGGTCGTCGGTTAGTTTCACATAGGACTCTGTACGAAATAGGCAATAAACGTAACTAGTTATCAGCATACTTTCCGTGTCATACATCAGTCTACCTTAACTCCACGCCACACCACATCACTTTCCGTTGCAACGCTCGCTCCGCTCGCTCAATTATTACAAATAAATGATACCTCCCACTTACGAGAGAAATCTTCTCGCGAACTAGACTCGAACACAAGAACACAGTCATACTCAAAATTATTAAAATATCTACCCACCAAGCTATCCATAAAAAAGGAGACAAGCGAAAGTAGTCATGCATCTATCGATGCCTATTCATGCATCATGCATCTATCGATGCCTATTCATGCATCTTCGCACTACGTCCAGTTACTGCCGCAGGGCGTCTTGGACGAACCCCATCTCCCACTCGCGGGGCTTTCTGGGTCCCTTTTTTTCCTTGCTGGAGACTAGCAAGGAATGACATTATCGAATAGATGGGGACGAATAGAATAGGAATGCATACGATGAAAATTCGAATATCATGAGATCCCACAACTGCCACCAAAAGTAGGTGATATTCTGATAAGTTGATAAACTGTTTAATATTATCAGAATTACCGCATTATTTAATTGTCGAAAATTCATAATATTAATATTTAATCATAATAAAATGCAATGAATGATATCAAATGTAATCATACAATAAATAAATACTAATAATATATCAGAACTTCAAATAAACACGAACCTAATTATAATACTAACAAAATTTACAATATTAATGCTGACGTTGCCGCGTCCACTCCAAGTCGTATGTGAACGACTAGAAGTCGTTCAAACAATAACATTCAAACAATAACATAAACATCCATCCCAATTCCTTAAATATAATATTGAATACATCATGACAATGCCCATAATTTTTTGCACCAACCACAGCGATCAATGCTGACGCAGGACTAAGTTTAAAAGCAGAGCAATATCATAACAATGCGCTGCTTATTAAACCAAAGATCTCCGCCAACATGCATGTGTATCTACACTTGTGTGTTTCACAAGCTTATCCCCATGCACATTCCGTACATGGCACAGGAAATACTCGACAAGACACGACCTCCAGGTGCTGCACGACTATATGTTGTCACGTTGCCGCGTCCACTCCAAGTCGTATGTGATACATGTTTAGACCACTGTCTCACAGAACACTTGAAGTAGACGCAGCGACTTTGCCAATCCTAGTCCTGAGCGTCCGCCATGGCTGTAGTGGATGAGCCCCCTGCGTTACCAAAGTTCCTACAGTTCAATTACAATGCAGAAGCAATGGAACGCAGCAGGCCAAACCACAGTTTGTCACCGTGTAACTCCCATACTACACTTTCGAACACGACGCAGGACAGGAAGTACACGACGACAACCTGCAGCCGTGTTGTGACGTCACGCCCACGTGTCGTGTCACATCTGCCGACATCTACGAGGAACTCAAACCCGGTGACTTGTCAATGCTCAGCCCGACCGAGAATGAGCCCTCGGGGATGGCGCCAAGTCAGATGAAGTAAGATGTCAGATGAACCATACCAGCGGAGGCCTCAGTTTAAACGCAGGGCAGTTTCATAACAATGCTCTGCTATTTAAACCAAAGAACACCGCCAGCACAAGTAGCAGCACCTTGAGTATGGACCCCTGCAGCACTGCCGACGCAACCCGCCAGTGCATCCATTCGACCCAGTGCCAGCCCCGTACTACAATATCAAATGCAATGCAGTAACAGAGAAAGTACCGGGCCGAAGTGACGCAAGAGACGTTTGTATGCAGCAATTGTAAGTAGGTAAGTTTACCTAAGTTACCTTACCTAAGTTTACCTAATTGAAAGTGTATCCCCATGTACTTTCCGTACTACAATTTTAAATCAATGTAGGAACAGGAAATACACCGGGACAACATTCCAATCCCACACCAGATGTCGCCTCAAGACACAGCCGAAGTATATCCCGTACTACAATATCAGAATCAAGTAGAACAAGGCGGTACAAGGGAACACACTGACTGAGCCTTCAGAAGCCGCTCTCGATAGCCGTGATGAGGCAACTCCTCCCAACGTACTCCCCGTACTACAAATCAATGACAATGTAGCAACAAGGACTACGAAGGAAGAAGCCACCTCCTTGGCATACGTCTGACGTCATGGGGGACATGGGAGCCGCTCTCGATAGCCGTGATGAGGCAACTTCTCCCAACGTACTCCCCGTACTACAAATCAATGACAATGTAGCAACAAGGACTACGAAGGAAGAAGCCACCACCTTGGCATACGTCTGACGTCATGGGTGACATGGGAGCCGCTCTCGATATCCGTGATGAGGCAACTTACCCCAACGTACTCCCCGTACTACAAATCAATGACAATGTAGCAACAAGGACTACGAAGGAAGAAGCGACCTCCTTGGCGCCCGCCTGACGTCATTGGTGACAGTATCGCTTACGTCCAACCCACACTCGGTGACCTTCATTAGTCACGGCCAACCAAGTGCGGGGTGTCACAAGAAACACTGCATCTCGGTACGCAGTCCCTGATGAACCCGGTCACGTGGGAACATCACAGACGAGGAACTCACACCCGGTGACCAATCATGACACGGTCAGCCCAGGAGGGAGCCCCTGGCTGTAATGAGAGTATTCACTGCTGCGTCTGTTAACTCATGGTCGGTACCAAAGAGTACAAATCTAGTCACGATAGAAGTGATACGTGAATCTACATTCGCACCCCCTAGTCCAGCAACCAGGAACAAGTGAAGTGTAGAATTCACAGGAACATTGCGCTGCCGTGTCAATAGTGCGTCATCTGACATCTCCAGTATTACGATTTAAACAACATAATAACTGGAGATAAAAGATGACTTGCTACTGACGCTTCCTCCACGGCGAGGTCCACTCGTCTCGAAGAACCCGCACCTTCCCACATAAAACAATTGAGATCTAAAAGAAGGGCCAAGCAAAAATATATTGTTTAAACATTTTCGCACTTAAAATTCGTGAAATCATTTCGCCCAGTTACTGCCGTTACTGCCGTTACTGCCCAGTTACACAACCTATGTTGTGTCCAAATTTGAAAATAAAGCTAGGCGCATTGTGTCAAAAAGAAGGCAACATAAGAAAGAAGATAGAGGAAGTCTACAATATGGTCGGTGCAAATTCAATGCAATTGGATTTCAAATTGAAATCATCATATGTATAATGTAACGTAATACAATGAATGATAATATAACATATATCAATATATATAAACAGTATAATACAATATTGAATATACATCACGGCCCCAACCATAGCCCCATCCACTTCAACAGGAAGATCTTCAACAGGAAGATTTCTGAGTCCACTCAACATGGCGATTAATGCTGACGCAGGACTCGGTTTAAAAGCAGAGCAATATCATAACAATGCGCTGCTAATTAAACCAAAGATCTCCGCCAACATGCATGTGCCAACACGACAAGACACGACCTCCACGTGCAGCACGACTATATGCTCTCACGTTGCCGCGTCCACTCCAAGTCGTATGTGATACATGTTTAGACCACTGTCTGTTTAGACAGCAGGCCAAACCACAACCGCCTACTCGAGTCCCGCTGCTGCAGTTTGTCACCGTGTAACTCCCATACTACACTTTCGAACACGACGCAGGACAGGAAGTACACGACGACAACCTGCAGCCGTGTTGTGACGTCACGCCCACGTGTCCTGTCACATCTGACGACATCTACGAGGAACTCAAACCCGGTGACTTGTCAATACTCAGCCAGACCAAGAATGAGCCCTCGGAGATGGCGCCAAGTCATCGAAGTAAGACGAACCATGCTGACGGAGGCCTCAGTTTAAACGCAGGGCAGTTTCATAACAATGCTCGCAACAAGAGACGTTTCAATGCAAGTACCGTCGCAAACTTAATTAAATTGAAAGTTTATCCCCATGTACTTTCCGTAACAGGAAATACATCGGGACAACCTTCCAATCCCACACCAGATGACACAGCTGACTGCCGCATGCAGCCGCATACAATCAGTGTGTCCCCATGTATTTCCCGTACTACAATATCAGAACCATGTAGAACAAGGCAGTACAAGGGAACACACTGAATGAGCCGTCAGAAGCCGCTCTCGAGTCTCGATAGCCGTGATGAGGCAACTTCTCCCAACGTACTCCCCGTACTACAATTCAATGACAATGTAGCAACAAGGACTACGAAGGAAGAAGCGACCTCCTTGGCGCACGCCTGACGTCATGGGTGACAGTATCGCTTACGTCCAACCCACACTCGGTGACCTTCATTAGTCACGGCCAACCAAGTGCGGGGTGTCACAAGAAACACTGCATCTCGGTACGCAGTCCCTGATGAACCCGGTCACGTGGGAACATCACAGACGAGGAACTCACACCCGGTGACCAATCATGACACGGCCAGCCCAGGAGGGAGCCCCTGTCTGTAATGTCCCATAGAACCAGAGAGTCTTCACTGCTGCGTCTGTTAACTCATGGTCGGTACCAAAGAGTACAAATCTAGTCACGATAGAAGTGATACGTGAATCTAGATTCGCACCCCCTAGTCCAGCAACCAGGAACAATTGAAGTGTAGAATTCACAGGAACATTGCGCTGCCGTGTCAATAGTGCGTCATCTGACATCTCCAGTATTACGATTTAAACAACATAATAACTGGAGATAAAAGATGACTTGCTACTGAAGCTTCCTCCACGGCGAGGTCCACTCGTCTCGTAGACCGCTGAGAGACTGTGCTGAGGTGGGCTTCTTCCAGTTCAAGTTGCCTCTGAGGACAACGGAAATCAAATGCCGGGCCTGCGCCCACTAATTTGCCATCTAGGGTAGTCTTACGTCTGTTTTAGGTTTTCATCTTGAGTCTGCTTCGTCAGACAGACGGAGCCTTAGATGGCAAGTGACGCGATCGGGCGTGGATAGCGGTCAAACGGATTGACGGCTATCTGCCCGAGGCCCTGGATCAGCGGGTTCTCGTTGGCATTGAGGCCCTCGTAGAATGCTATGTTTAGGCCCAGCATGTGTTTGGCCAGGAGCTCGATGTTCAGCTCCTGGTGGATGTCCGTTGTCCTCGTGTAGACGGGCACACCAAGCGCGAGTCGCAGCGCCTTGTTCTGGACTCTCTGCAGGCTCTGTAGGAGGCTTGGCATGCACCCGCTCCACACTGGCGAGGCGTATGTCATAGTTGGTCGAATTATTGCCGTATAAACGCGAGCTTTGGTCTTGGCGCTCATGGCTTTTGCTTTTAGCAGTGGATACAGTGCAGCCATCTTTCTTGTTGCCTTTTGCTGGATTCTCTCGACGTGAGCCCGCCAGATCAGCTTGCTGTCGAGCGTCACGCCGAGGTATAGGCTGTGGGGCTCCCATGGGATCGTCTCACCACACAAGGAAATCACTGGTCTGTGCTTGACCTGCCGGCGGGAAAAGAGGGTTGCTGTTGTTTTCGAGGCATTGAGAAGAATTCTCCACTCGGTGTACCAGTTTGACAGGATGTTTAAAGCTGACTTAAGATTTCTTTCAATTTCTTTCCCGCTGAAAGACTGGGCAATGATGGCTCCATCGTCTGCATAGAACGCAAGCTCGACTCCAGGCAGTTCAAGTGGGACGTCGTTTGTGAATAGGTTGAATAAAATTGGACCTATGATTGAACCTTGTGGCACGCCTGCTGAAATGGGCTTTGAGGAAGACTTTTCTTCACGGAGCGAGACGTAGAATGATCTCCCCCCTAAGTAACTGGACACAAAGTTTACCAAGTAGTCCGGAAATTCAAGTGAAATTAGCTTGCTGATCAATCCCGTGTGCCAAACTCGGTCAAAGGCCTTTGCTACGTCCAAGAAGACCACACCAGTAGTTTTATTGATATTGAAACCATGTGTTATGCGATCAACCACACGCAGCAGCTGATGATTTGTTGAGTGATTCTTCCTGAATCCAAACTGCTGGTGTATCATAATGTTATTATTGTCGACATGGTCTTGAATGCGTCGGAGAATGACCTTCTCCAATAGCTTTGACAAACCGGAGAGTAAACTAATAGGACGGTAATTGGCGGGGTCACGGAGTGGCTTTCCTGGTTTAGGAAAAACCACTACCCTCGCTTCTTTCCAGATAGTCGGAAAGTATTGCAGGCGCAGGCATGCGTTGAATATCTCAACAAGTCTCAGGGCAGCTGCGGCTGGTAATGACTTGATGGTAAGGTTTGTGATGCCATCGTGTCCAGGAGCTTTGCCGTTTTTTAGCTTAGATGCATAACCTGCCACCTCATCCAGAGTGCACAGGTCAACACAATCTACCTCATTTGAACGAGGATGTTCTGTAAGGTGAGTTGCTACTGCATCTTCAATCTGCTGAGACCGCGCGTTTGGTGGATTTGGCTTAAATTGGTTCTCTAGCGACTCTGCGAGTACCTCAGCCTTGTCCCGCGCACTGCAGGCGAGGTGTGTTCGACCTTGAATGGGTGGACTCGGCTCTGGGCGGTTGGTAAGACGCCTGGTCATGCGCCAAATAGAATTGTCAGCCTCCTTTAGCTCTCCAACTGCAGATTCCCACATCTCTCCCCGATATTCGAGGATATCAGCTTTGAGTCGTTTGTTTAGACGATTGTAGTTTGCTCGCAAGTCTGGTGTACGGTGTTGTTGCCACAGGCGGCGTGCTTTATTTTTCTCAGCCACGGATGCTTTTAATCCAGGAGGAAGATCGTATATGGAATTACGGTTCTTAGTTGTCCGTGGGACTGAAGCTTCTATCGCGTCTTTTATTGTTGCAGTGAATAGTGTTGCTGCTTCGTCTAGTTCCGCTACTGTGTTGATAGGAGGGGCAGAGGAGGTTATCAGTCTGGTGGTCTCAGACCTGAATTTATTCCAGTCAGCTTTACGGAAATTTAGCCGTGGTGCTGGGATATGCATTGCTATCTCGTCTCCTATCGTCACTCTGACCGGGTTATGGTCAGAGGAGAGAGACGCGAGAGTCTCAAGCTCCACGGAGTGCCGGAAGTTCTTGAGGATGGCAATATCTAGGACGTCAGGGCGACAGGAGCCCTGATAATGTGTTGGCTCCCTTGGACCCGAGACTGTGAAATCGGCTCGCCTAGAATGAGCCAGTAGCTGATTCCCCTTGGTGTTTGATGTCCGGGAGTTCCAGCAGGGGTTCTTTGCGTTTAAGTCGCCACATAGTATTGTGGGGATGACATTGTCGAGAAGGGCGTCGACATCTGACATATGCAGCCTTGTCCCTGGTGCAGAATATGCGGCGATTAAGCGCACATCGCCATTCAGTGT
Source organism: Leuctra nigra (assembly GCA_934045905.1). Taxonomy (NCBI): domain Eukaryota; kingdom Metazoa; phylum Arthropoda; class Insecta; order Plecoptera; family Leuctridae; genus Leuctra; species Leuctra nigra. The sequence goes on from OW203766.1 coordinate 35,656,994, forward strand.
CTGTATTTGAACCCCTGTTGCTTCTAGGGTCAATAGGGGGGGCAATGCTATTTCGCAATGTCTCATTGTGCTGTTTACTACGATCGCTGTGCCTCCACATGCCTTTCTTCCTTGATTGGGCCTGTCGGTTCGGTAAAAGCTGCAGTTTGCCATGCTGAATCTTTTGTGTGGTTGAAGGTGAGTTTCGGATAATAGAACAGCGATGTAGTTTCCTTCGTGCATGAAGTGCGCCAGCTCATCCCGTTTGTTCTGAATGCCGTTGGCGTTCCACATCGCTAACTTTGTTAATCTCCTAGGGTTTGGTTGCATTTGTAAGCGAAGCGACAGCTGTGACCAAGCTCGGAACGAGCTGAACTAGGGCAGCGATTAAGGGTTGAAGGTCAGCAATGAGGGCTGCAAGCTTGCCCAGGGTATCGAAAACTTGATCCTCTTTGGTGGGTTTGCCTCTCCTTGCCTTTGACGCGTACGTCTCCTTCTCGTGCTGAATAGTCGGGCTCTGAAACGGTTGATCGTCATGGTTTGGGTGAACAAATGCGTCCTGGTTGGGTCGCTGTTGCTGTTTCTGCTGTTTCTGCTGTTGCTGCCTAGGCTGAGCAGCGGGGTGTTCTTTTTGGTTTCGGTTTTTGGTTGCCTTCACGATGTATGGGCAACCACGGTAGCTGGCTGGGTGATTTCCTGCACAGTTCGTACATGTGGCAGGTTCTTCCCTTGGTCGTGTACATTCTTTAGCGTCATGTTCGGCGCCACATATTACGCACCGTTTGCGTTGGTGACAGAACATCGAGGTGTGCCCGATTCGTTGGCAGCAGTAACACATTACTGGTCGGCCCTTTGCTTTGCTGGCTTCGGTGGTGACCTTGCAGTGGAGAAGCGTCTGCACTGCAGATAAGTCAACTTTGGGCTTACCGGGTGTCGTCACTAGTATCACTTTGAAAAGTGGATACAGTATCTTTTGGTCCGAAGGATTTGTCAGCTGCGTGATGGATTTGGCTAGGAGACCAAGGTCCATTAGTTCGGTGGCAATGTCTTCGGTAGCCGTGTTAATAGGAAGGCCACGTATCACAAATACTTGCGGTCTAATCCTTTCTTCAGCGCTTGGGAAAGTATAGTATTCTAGCTTTTGTATGCGTAGGACGTCGGTTAAAGCCTTGTAGTCATCCGGGTGCGTTAGCATTAACTTTGCGGATAACGCTAGCGGTTTGATGGAGTAGTCGTATTTGACACAGCCGTCAATAAGAGCTATAAGCTCTTTATGTGAATTCAGGTTTTTGATTATTAGAGGAGGCACCTTGTATTTATTAATGGGGCCTCTTCTATCGGTATTTGCGTTAGATCCCCCATCTGTTGGTTGGTCGGCTAACGCTGAGAACGAATTACTGGTAGGGATAGAGCCCGTAGGAGGATCCCTGGCTTTAGGGTTATTAGGTCTAGAAGACCTCTGCTGTCTGGGTGACTCTGGCAGAGTGCTCCCAGAGGATGTTCTTGTAACCGTTACAGGTGGTCTGTAGTGCACGTCTACATCGGTACGTGCATCTCTCTTCTTTAGAAACTGCTCGAATAAGTTGTTGCTGGCAGCGATTGAGAATTGCTTCTCCGGGCGTCTGGAGAGCGTGTCTTGCGGGGACATCGTTGATTTTCTTTTGGAACCGCCTGGCTCAGAGTCGGTGCGGCGGTCCATCTCAGTCACGCGGGTTTTCACTGCGCCCTTGGGTAAAGTTTCGCCGTCGCCCATTGAGCCTCAGCCCGTGACGATGCCCCCTGGCTATACCAGGGACACGGCACCGTCACAACCCTGACTGGACTCTCTGGTACAATAATCGCGGTTAATGACGCGATGAGGATAACGGGCCTCCTCTCTCAGACCCGCTCCTGCAATCTCGGAGTGAATCACGAGTCACGCGAGCGGTCGTGCAAGTGTTAATCAGTAAGAAACCCTTCGGAGGATACTCGATCTTGCGACCGGAGGTAACCACCTACTGGCAGGCTCTTAGCTGTACACTGCTGGCTCTTCTTGATCCAAAGCCGGAAAGCTGCTGCTGCTGCTGGTTGTGCGATGTAAGGTTGCGATGCGGTTGTCGGTGCAAGTGTTAATCAGTAAGAAACCCTTCGGAGGAGCCCGGCGCTGTTATTTATAGTCACGCGCACCTGCTCATGAACCCAGCGCTGTGATTGGCTGAGACAATCAAGTAGTGCATGTCAAGGTGGAACAAGATGTTTACAGACAAGGTTCTTTATTATTTTACATTACAGGATAGCAGAAGATTCAAAATAAATAAAATATGTTTTATAACCCTAACATGAAAACAATGTTGGTGGGTATTAAAATTTCCAACATCGAATATTAAAAATTATATTTCTGATGTCTGATCTTCTACACAAAGAATCGGAAGAAACCGCAGTTGTTTACTACTTGTCCAAACCAATATCTAATTAATATTCTTGAGCCACGAAATACATTTAAATTGATATTGAGCGTAGGTAAACTGTGCCAGATTCATCTTCTATTATTTTCGTGGTTTCCTGTTTCTAATAAATATGAAATATGTTAAACTTACAATGAATTGATGGGTTTGTAGACGCAAAATTGTTATTTCAATTATTTGAGACTGACATTTATTTACGTTTTATTATTTCTAAAGACTTATTGCACTTGGATCTGGATTGTATCTTGACTGGAGATCTAAAGGAATGTTCTTCCACTTTCATTGCAAAAATAATAATAAAATAACAAATAACTTACCTACCAACCTATACCTACCTATCTTTTTAAATTAAAAAAAAATACAAGAAATTAAAGTTATTAACTGTTATTTTCCATGAAAAAATTGCATAAATTTCCGTCACCTTTCATTCCTAGTTGGTTCTCGCCTAAAATTCCGTCGCCTCTCTTTCTGTTTTCGAGGCCTGATTGTGTATTTTGCGATAAAGGCATGAAATTTGGTGGCGATGTTTCTTAGGACATATAAAATCGATTGGCTATGATATCATTCGAGATTTTGCCCCCGGGGGCAGTGGTGACATCTGGCGGTCAAAAGACAAAAATCTTCATTATTAATTACTGAATTAAATTTTTTAGTGAATGTTAGCTTTTTATGTCTGCTATATGGTAAACGGAAAGATAGGCGAGGGCGACGGAAATTTAGGCGACAAGAATTTCAACCGATGCGGATATATGGGCAAAAATCTTTTTCATGGAAACCTATAACAACTAATCAAATTGATCAATATCTATGTTGTGATTAAGGATTTTATTTTTTAACATTTATTATAATGTTATTTGTTATTTGTATTAGAAATGCCATCATAGTGCTGTCAACATACGTCACACTCACACACCCCATGTCCCCAAATGTCCCATTATACCCCTTTTCCAATTATATAAAAGCTGATTGACATGACAAATTATCTCTTCACTATTACAATATTTCTTTTGCAGCTGCAAACATTCTATTTTGTTCTTTTTCCAGGGTATTTCTCGGTGTTTTTCAACGCCCGAGCTCCCAAACAAACATCCCTGGACTTTCTACTGGTTTTCCCAGGAATCTTGCAGCTGCCGGTCTAACGGAATTTATGGGGAAAACTCCACGCTGAAGAGGTTTTTTGTTTCCTGGATGATTTATAAAACGTCTCCGCATGCATTATACAAAATAACGATGTTTAGTATGTTTAGTATTTTAGTTTTTAGATGCATGTTATTTTTTCATTGTCATTTGTCAATAACCCATATCATTCCGATTGCAATCATCATTGTTTGTACTAATTTATTCGTAGCCATTCGCCTATGGATTGCATAGCAGTGCGACTTTACACCACTCTAAAAATCACTCAATGGAGTTATAAAATGGTTTCAAATGATCCCGCGCTGCAGCCGGAGCCTTGTAAAGTTTCTCACCGAACGAACGAAAACGAAACGAACGAACGAAACGAATAACGATACAAATCGTAGGAAAAGATGGTGGACTCCAATATTTTTGACATTGATTTATATGAATTACTTGGTCTTGCTATAACTTGCAGCTCTCAGGAGGTATGTATGCAATGTATTTATGTAAATTAAACTGTGTTTTAAAATGTATAATTCATCTTTCACGTAATAAATGGCCAGAGTGGGAAGGGGAGGATGTCTCTTAACTCGTACATAACCTACAAATATCAACTTGACATTTATAACCTACTACCTACTGTCTACTATTTAATTAATTCATTCATCATAGTATTACTAATAACAGGAGAATCTGATTGATTAAATGCTTAATGACGCACGATTAAATATTTATTTTGTGTTTATTTCAGATTAAGAAAGCTTATCGTAAAAAGGCTTTGACATGCCATCCAGACAAGAATCCGGACAACCCTAAAGCCGTTGCACTCTTTCATCAGCTGTCGAAGGCTTTGGAGATCTTAACAGATACTTCAGCAAGAGTAAGTATAACTGTTATATTAAAAAAGTATCGTACCAGCTTAGGCATGTTGAAATTATGAGATTGCAAAGAAGGGATGATTTCCCAATAATGTAATAATAATAATAATAATAATAATAATAATAATGTAATTTATTGAGCACATAAAATAGGTACATAATTGGTCTGTATTCAACAATCGAGTCGTTGATCTTCCATACATCCATCTCTTCTCTTCAGCTGCTTCACATCTTCACCATTTACCTACTTCTTCTTAATTCATAATAGTCATTAAAATTGTGCTTCAATATCAGTGGTAATATTGGAAGAACATCCAAGCATTTGCTTTTTAGCTGAGGGAAAACCACTGAAAAAACATTCTCAGCAGGATGTAATCTTGATTCTCGTCTTCCAATATCATTACTTCACGAATTCTCTTTCTTGAATGATAGCGAGTTTATCCTTAACGAGCGTCTTGAAAGCTTTTAAACTTAGGGTCTGCTCTTCTGTTGTTGTTGTGTTGTATGCTACTGAGGCTGAATAGGAAAAACAGTTCTTGAATTTTTTACTTCGATGAGTTCCAAAGTCTAGCTTATCTTTGGACCGCGTGTCTCGTAGGTGAATATCACGACGCTTTCTCAACTTATCATTTAAATACTTTGGCTTAAAATTTATGTATTATATGTATACTTAAATACTTTACCTCTCTTAAATACTTTGGTGTGAGCAATATTGGAATTGTATCTATTCTTCTTACTAGGAAAACGCTCCGTGTAATGTGTTGATATACGAGCCTTCGAATTGCATGCCCATTGCCCATTGAATTGCATTGGAAACCCATTTTAAAATAATAATCTAATGAAATGATCAAAAGAGGCAGTGATAATTTTGGCTTTTAATTTCTTTGAATAACTTTGTCAAGTAGGGTGACACAGACAGTAGTTGCGCATGCTACAGTAGTTGCGCAAGACACATAAAACAGCTGATATGAAATTCCTTGCTATTATAACGTTCAGTAAATGTTCCTCTATATTATGCCCTATCCTTCCTGTGTCCAAAGATATATTTGTATCTTACATTTAGGAACACACCCAGGCACTAGGCTTAAAAGTACCTCGATTTGAGTGAGTGCTTGCAAGACGGAATGAAATAACATGTGCACCACAACTATATGCCATGGACAGTAATGGCGCACTTGGGTAACAATGAAAAACTGTACTTTAAGTACCTCAACATCAGTGTAAATATTTTAATTATTTTCATTGATACTTAATTGGTCATTGAATGAACATATAATATGTGCCTATTGACGAAGAATGTGTTTAAAACTACATTGTTTCCCTGCGCAACTACTGTCTTGGTAGGTGCACAACAACTGTAGTGGGTGCGCAACTACTGTCAATTCCAGTTTTTCAGTGTTCTTCTCGAGTATTTCTGAACATACTCCAAAGAACTTCAAACAGCTGTTTTTTAAAGATATGTGTATGATATGGGGAAGGTATAGAGACCTTGATCAGGTTCTAAAGAGATCCATAATCAAAGATATGCGCTTCTGAAGTTGGTGTTGGCCTTACGCGCGCAACTACTATCTGTGTCACCCTACCTAGGTGTTACAAACTAACCATAAAATATCTGTAAAATCACAATTACCTAACTTGAAGTGTTTGACAGGTTTGGCCAAAAATGGTCAGAAACACCTGAATGTTGGTCCCGATCACATGATCTCATTAAAAAACTATACACAATACCGCTCATATGGCAGTAGTGTGTGTATAAAATTTTAGATCGATTGGTTGAACGGTGTTACCTGTGCATTGTCTTCAAAAACACACAAAAAACACAGAGAAAGTGCCATAAGAGTCCCATAGTGATGCTCGCTCACTTAATAATGTTCTGATATTTTTTAGGCTGCATACGACAAAGTATTAAATGGACGAAAGGCTGCTAAGATACGTCACAGTGTACTCGATTCTCGAAGAAAGAAGCTAAAAGAAGATTTGGAAGAACGAGAAAGAGCTGCTCTCAATTCTTCTAAAAGAAAGCAAAACCATGATTCAAGAAGTGACGAAGAAAAACTCCAAGCTGAGATCGATCGTCTGAGGAAGGAAGGATCGAAACAAGTAGAAGAAGAGATCGCATTCGTTCGAAGACAAGTGGAAGAGGAACAAAGAATCGGGCATACAAAAATAAGCGAAGACAATTCCAAGAGATTAAAGTTGCGTTGGAGCAGTGTGAAAGATGATCCTGAAAATGGGGGGTATAATTACGACAATTTGCATAAAATTCTTTCAAAATACGGTGATATTACAATATTAATAATGTCGAAGAAGAAAGGTAGCGCCATGGTTGAGTTTGATTCGGGTGGAGCAGCATCAATGGCAGAACAGTTAGAAAAAGGATTTTTATCCAACACATTAACTGTTGAGTTTATTGGTGTTCCGGATACGAAACAGAAGTCTGTGCCTGTTTCGAACCCAACGTTATCTTCGGATAATGATTACGAGAGCTTGGTGCTGCGGAGAATGAGGCAAGCCCAAGAGCGGCAGAAGCTGATTGATGAAATAGCTGCTGAAGAGAGCGCTGAGAAAACATGAGTCACCTGAAATAGTTAGAAAATAATTATCTACTTGATTTGATACAAAATCCCCACTTTTAAATAAAAGTATCACATTTATTATTTATTGCTTACAAATTACGATTATACTTTGAAACCTTTCTGTAATGAAATATAATTCTGTAATGAACAAGATTGGAAGTTTGACATTGCATAAATAGTTAAAATTATCTTTTCACATTTAATATATTTTATTCAATACAACATCTTTTCTCATAGTCAAAACTACTTTTTATTATTTAGACAATTTCTAGAAAACACCTTTGAGATAATTGATAATTGATAATTGATAATTGATAATAGACCAAAACAGAAATTCCTGCGCATGCGTTAAGTTGACAATTTTACACCTTGAGCCGTGTGAAATCTCTAAATCACATACTGCATTAAGAAGGCTGTTATCTAATTTTCGATTGTTGCTCTTTTGTTTTTTTAAATTTGTTTTTGTCTGTTTTAAATTTATTTTAACAAAGTACATTTTATATCATGTATTGATATCAAGAATACTACTATTTAATTACAGATATGTGAACTTTGAATTCCGTTTATTTAAAAGTGTGAATTGAAACTAAATTGATATTTCTTGTCACCACCGGAACACACGAAACGATACGTAGTTCCAAACCGGATATAGATGGCATTAGTCATTTCTGTTTTGGTCTATTGATAATTTAAATAGATAATTTGAGATACCTTTGAGATAACTTTGAGGTTTGGTAACCAGTTACCAAACTTATAAAGGAAGCAAAAATGAATTTAAACAATCTAAGAATTTATAAAGCTCATTTCTTGGTGGTTTTGTTTTGCATTGCAACAATTTTGAATTGAAGTTTGCAATCAACAAAAGGTGCATGATTTTTATAATATTGGGGGATTTAAGTTTGGTAGAAGATGGGAATAATATACATAACATAATATTGATATGGAGATGTATGGGTAGTGGCATTGACTAACACCTCTATACCGGGATATGAAACTGCCATGCCAATACCACTATAACGCACGGCCCTCGTTTGTACCATTGCGTGATACTCTGATCCCGCCTCCCGGGCGTCCAGCCACTGCAACCGTCAGATTTGACACAACATACAAACTTATTTCCGTTATGAAAACTCAGTAGACCATATCTAGTACACTTTTCAATCATCTAAGAAGGTATTGCTCACATGTTCTGTGAGATTAAGGTATTTAGGTAAAAGTAGTTTGGTGTAATTCATTCGCATCTCTAGAACAAGTTGCTACGGAAGTCCCGCCCCCTCCTTCTCTAGACGTGTTGTGATTCGCGTGCGGCATTTTCGTTTGACTACAACCGTCGTGCCATGAAAAGTAAACGATTTGCTTATCCCCCAGTTTTGATTGTCAATGGTAGTGGAACCAAATTTTGTCCATAGAGAAGTAAATAATTTTCGACTCTGAAAGAAAATTTACTTGACACAAAATAGTAGCAGGTTGGCACAAGCAGTAATGAAGGCTGCAGGGTAATTTTTTTAAATAAAAATTTTCTGAAAAAAGAAAAAAGTCGATTTTACAAAATAAAATATTTGAAAAGATAGAACATTTTCTTTTTCCCGGGCTGCTTTTAAAACAAAGCCATTTCATTGGCAAATAGGGTTTTGTGTGACGTCATTAGCCAGCCTGCTCTCAAAAGGGGGGCGGAGCCAAGTTACAGTGACATATTACAAGATTTGTTGGCAGTTTTTGTTGTTTTACTTCATTATCTATCAACATGTCGAATGAAAATGACACCTTTTCACTGCCTGTTGGGCCAAGTGATTTATGTTTTGAAACTAATGAATTTTCAAAGGTATGTTATTTGATAATATAAATTAAATCTTGGAGGGAGACATCTAACTTGCCACCTCCTAACCTAATTGTCTGATTCTTTATTTTAGAAAACGTTTTCTGTGGATAAATTTCTTCAAAATCATAGCAGAAAAGCCAATCTAGAGTCTATGCGAGATGATCTCGGAATATACTTGAAAGTTCTGCGAGCTGCCATGATTGAGTTGATCAACAAAGATTATGCCGATTTCGTCAATTTGTCAACAAATCTAATTGGCTTGGACAAGGCGATTAACAGCATACAAACACCACTAGGTCAATTACGAGAAGAAGTATTACAAGTGAAGATCAGCTTGGATGAAGCAATCAATGACATCAGTGTCTGCCTAAACGAACGTCAAGAATTACGCTTCAAGAAACGAAGTCTTCAGAATTTAGGTCGTGTCCAGAGCTCTCTGAACAAGTTGAGTGACTTGTTGCACCTTGGAAATACCGAGGGCAAGAAAGTCGAACTCCTGTCCGATCCCGCACTCATCGAGCGTGCAGCTTCCGAATACAACCAGTTACAGTTTTGCATCTCCAAATGTACAATGTACGTAGCCAAAAGTCACACCGATAGAGCGGAGGAAATATGTCACATTCTTTCATCGAGTCTTGACGCCATGTTCTTGAAGAGCACTCGCAATAGGAGAACTCAGGAAATAGCTCGCTGCCTTCAAATATACGTTACACTTGACCAGATATCAGAAGTGGAAATTCTCTTCCGGAAAGAGATCGTAGCGCCTGCGATGAACAACATCATCAGTGAATCATCTTTGCAGTCGGATCCGCTGGGATTGCAAGGCATTTATTCAAGAATCCTGGACTTCATTAAATCGCACATGAACGAGCTGCTTGAGTTGACTTTGGACGGTGTGAAAACGCCTCCGATCAAAGGATTTGACTTCTTGGTGAAGAGCTACTGGCCGGAAGTGGAGACGCGGCTCGGGATGCACTTGATGTCAATGTACGCTCCGGGGAATCCCGAGGTGTTCTACAGCAACTACTCTGAGACTGTTGCGTTCCTGCGGGGGCTGGAGGGACATTGCGGAACGCAGGCTCGAGTTCAAGTCCTCCACGATCATCCTCAATACAAGGCCTTCCTGCAGCGCTGGAATCTGCCCGTTTACTTCCAGATTAGGTAAACTACCTATGACCTTTCCCTATTAGTACTACAGAACTATTTAATCTACGCCATTCACTCGAACAACTTTCTCTTTGTAGGTAGTACCTTATCATTGTTTTGTTCTTTTATTTGTTAATTCTAATTGCCAAAGATGGCTATACTCCCTTGATATACCTACTCAATTTTCTCTGAAAAAATTATCTGAGTTATATTATCTATTATCATTATCTGATATCTGAGGAACAAAATTTCCTAATCTGTGTGAACCATAAGATGATGAATAGATAATCGACAATGAAAGGCTCTATTTCTTGGGAAAAGTAGTACACCCAGGGGCGGATCCAAGGAGGGGCGGAAGGGGCGATCGCCCCCCCATGATTCCTCCTCCGCCTTCTATTAAGATCAGCAGGTTGATTTTTCATTTCGTCAAATTTACAAAAATATCGTAATCATGGCTTGGTTTTTGGCAAGGTTTAATCAATTTAATCTTTGCTCTAAAAGTGCCTTAAAACTGAATGTTTTTTCAATATTTCGAAAAAAAAATTGCCTTTGGCGATAGGCCTTTGGCGGATGAAAGCATGGTCTTCCGCAGGGGTGACTGGGGGGGGGGGGGGGAAAGAATGTCAGGATAGCATAAAAATTTGGTGGTGTTATTTACGTATAGTTTCATTTTCTAAACAAAAAACTCAGAAAATTAATTTCGAAGTGTCAACAAACCAAAAAATACCCTGCGGGGCAAGGTGGGGGCACTACCCCAAATTGTCCAAGCTTAAAAAATAATGAATTGTTCAACAAAATACACCTCATAACGTCTCAAAATTTGATTCAAAGTGTCCAAAAACCAAAAAACGCCCTGCGCGGCAGAGTGGGGGGCTCGCCCACCACACCCCCCTTAGCCCGTGGGACAATTTTTTTTCTTGTATTACCTCCACCACCTGGCAAATATTCTGCGGACGCCCGTGGCTGGGGATACCACTAGACCCCCTTCATATTTTCCAAAATCGCCCCCTCTATGACAAGAGGCTAGATCCGCCCCTGAGTACACCTACCATTACCAAATTTTCACAACCTTGAAAGTCGTCTTTAAAGTTGGCAAATCTGAACCACTTCATCAATTCAAATCTGTTCCATTGAGCTGTTTTGTCTTTAACTGGAGCTTTGACCTCGTGTAAGATATAAAATCTCAAAAGTGTCTCAAGAAATTCCCCAACTGACGCGATGTGATCTTGTCCAGGTTCCAGGAGATCGCCGGCTTCCTGGAGAGCATCCTGAGCGACAGCAGCGCGTCGATGATGCAGTCGCTGAGCCTGGAGGAGCGGACGTCGACCGACTTCCAGCTGTTGCCGACGGCGACCGCCTGGGATTGTCTGACGCGGTGCTGGGTCGACGGTGTCTTCCTCACGCAGCTCATGCACAGGTTCTGGAAGCTGAGTCTGCAGATCATCGCGCGCTACAGTGTCTGGACCGATGCGGCCTTGAAGGAGGTACGAATTAGAGTCCCGTGGTCGTTAAGGTGATACAAGCAATTGGCCGTTTTAGCAAATTGAGAGAGAAATATTGTTTCATAAGGGAATTAGCTATTACTAATTTAACTATTAGCAAAAAATAAAAATATACCAAATGATAACCCTAAGTTTGTCTTTTATCTAATCATGATATAACATTTAAGATCATTTTGTCAACCCGTTTCGTTTCCAATTGTATCCAAAAAAGTGCCTGCAACAAGCATCAAAATCGCTCGCGCTTGCGCCACCCAAATTCGTTGATAATTTCGAATCCAGTGACTGAATGCAACACGTGACTAGAGTGGAACCTCGTTAGTACGTTTTTGAAGGGACCAGGTTAAAAAAACGTACTAAAGTGAAAAACGTACAATAGAAATTTCATAAAAAAGGGGTCTAGTCAAGGGTCAATGTTTTTTTTTAAGATCAATATTTTTAGATTGGGGTTTAATGTCTTATCTCCTGTTTGAAATGGGAAAAAAACACTCGAGGGTGGGCCCCCCTCTACTCAGTCCCAAAGTGTTGATGGATGATAATGTTTCAATACATTTTAAAAGACACACTATTCATGTTTCCCCCTTCTCAAGATAACAGCTGAGGCCAACCCATGTCAAGGACCTGTCACTCAACTCAAGTGTAAAATAGATAGAAGTATAGTCTGGTCCTGACAAATGATTGTTTTTTCCCATATCCCCAAGGTTTATTTTCACATACAAAGTGTTTTTCAAAACCAGACTTCCAAAAACTGAGGTGTGTTTTCTGATGTTACAGTTTATTCCATTTCAAAAGGGGAATGGAAGTTCCAAGAAGTTCGCAATTCTCCCACAGATGGCATAGTTTGCAGTACCACTGCCATAAAAATTTTGCATTGGTGATTATCACTCATGTGTTGGAACGACCACTAGATCTTTAAATCAGTCATAAAATAAATAATTTATCACTTGTTGCCATAAAATCCTCTATTTAATAACCTGGGTTAACAAAATACGTATAAAAAGTAATTTAAATCTGTTGTAATATGTTAGTACTTTCTCAGCTAAGTTGGCAGACATGTTGTTTCTCTTGTCTTGTTTCCCGCCTTCAAGGAAGACAAGAGAAACAACATATCTACCAACTTAGCTTTTTTTGATTGATTGATTGATTTATTAAGTTACAAATTGTATTAATACAGGTGGTAACACTTAATTTTAATTTAATAATAATAATATCTATAATAATTATTATAATAATAGTGTTGATATTATTAAGCAAAAAAAAATATCTTGATAATGTAATTAATCTAATAGTAATTATGATATGGTCATAATTAATAATTTATGTACCTAAAATATATTTGTAACTAGTAGGTCATTAATACAAACTAAAAATCTTCTTACTATGACTAACGTATTTCAGGAAAATTCATCCATGCCTCTTCTATAATCTATCATTCTGGCCTCAGTTGGTTTATCAATCTCTCTTTAAACTCCCCTACACTCCCTGGCATTGGTTTTATTACACCTTCCTTAAGTTTATTCCATTCTTCTACTGTTCTCCTCACAAATGAATACTTTCCTATGTTAGTTCTTGATTCTATTATCTTCACCTTCTCTTCATGATCCCTTCTCCCACGGTAATCTGCTTTCCTGAGTCTTTGCCTGATCTCATCCCACGCACTACTCCCAGAGTAAGCTCTGAACATATTGCAGAGTCTCATTTCTCTTCTCCTTTCTTGCAACGATTTCCATCCGAGTCCATTAATTATCTCAGTCACACTCTCTGGCACTCTCTTCAGTCTTATATTTATCCCTGCCCTTTTATTTTCCAGTATGATCCATTTTCTTCTCCTTAGTTTCCCGGTTACCCTCCTTGCTGCCCATCTTTGAATACTTTCTACGTTCTTGATCTGTCCCACCTTGTGGGGATCCCACACCGCTCCTGCATATTCCGCTACCGGTCTCACGAGTGACAAGTAAGCCTTTTCCTTCACTTCTTGCGCTGCCCCATCTAAACTTCTCATAACAAAATTTAAATTTTTTGTAGCCTTTGTGGTCACTGCTTCCACCTGATCCTTCCACTTTACTAGTACTAACATGTACTAACACAGTACTAGAAAGTACTAACATATTACAACAGATTTAAATTACTTTTTAAATGTATTATGTTAGCCCAGGCTATTAAATAGAGGATTTTATGGCAACTAGTGATAAATTATTTATTTTATGACTGATTTAAAGATCTAGTGGTCGTTTCAACACATGAGTGATAATCACCAAAGCAAAATTTTTATGGTAGTGGTACTGCAATCTATGCCATCTGTGGGAGAATTGCAAACTTCTTGGAACTTCCATTCCCCTTTTGAAATGGAATAGACTGTAATTATGTACGAAAATGGGTTGAAATTGGGATGAAAAACGTACTATTGTTAGTAATTTGCTTCAAGGGACCAGCATTTTTGACGTACTAATGCGAAAAATGCACTAGGGAGAAACAATTAAACATGTGTTCTTATGGGGGAATGTCAGGACCTTTTGAAAAAAACGTATTAGGGGTGAAAAACATATTATGGAGAAACATACTAAAGAGGTTCCACTGTACCTACTCATAACTTTGATAAAAAGTTACTTATTTTTCTAAGTCCCATGTGTCATTGCTTTCCGCAGTTGCCTTCGTCGAAGGTTCAACCGACCAGCGCTCCAAGTTTGATTACGACCAACGTCGACGTTCTTCCCGCCGATAACAAGAAGCTCATGTTCTTCGTCTACCTCTACACGGACATCGAAAAGCTCGTTGCAAGACTTCCAGAACTTCTTCAGAAAGTATTATCAAGAATAGAAAGCTTCTCCGATCAGAACCGCAACTTGGTCGCCGAGAGTTTGAAGGAATCCGAGAAGCAGCTGATGTCTCAGTTACCGAGCGTGACTCAGTACGTTCTGAGTGAAGTGAGCACCCAGAGCTTGGCACATCTCCGACAAGTCAGCGACATCCCGCGACTATTCCGCCGCACCAACCGTGAGATACCCACGAAACCTTGCAGCTACGTTCCGCTACTCCTCGGCTCACCCACCGCCTTCCACGAAGCGTACAAAGCGACAGTTAAACCAGCCATCTTGCAGGATTGGCTGACGCAAATATTCTCTGCGCTTACGCAACAGTTTTATACGTCGGTGGACGATGTGCTGACGTCGGTGCAGAAGACTGAAGAGAGCTTGCGGAGACTGAAGAAGATTCGAGATCGCTCGAGTGCAACGGTTTCCGCTGACCGGGGGATCAACGACGACGATAAGATCAGGCAGCAGTTGGCCATCGATGTGTCGAGTTTCTGTGATGGTATCGAGAGTTTAGGTATTGGAAGAGGTTCAGTGGAGAAGTTGGAAGCTCTTCTTGCTCTGGTTGAATCTGCTAGGGACAAGAGTGTTACAAAGTAAGTTCTAGGTATGAGTTACTGTTCAATTACAAGCTTGTTTTAGGGTACATCACTTTCTTTGTGCACTGTCTTTGTACCCTTCTCTCGTTTCAGGGGAAAAATGTAGTTTACATTTTTGAAATTAAAAATGAAGAGATTGCTTGAAGAAGTTGGTGGTTCAACAAACTAGCATCAAGCTCCACTGTTCAGGTTTTTGTTTATGGGTGCATCTGTTAAAATCATACATTTTCAGTTGAATATCGTTGACTTTTTCATTCATGGCATGTAGGTCATTTCACAATAATTTCACAATATCTTCTAGATATGTAAAGATAAATTGTATTGTGTGTATCCTGAATAGGAAATGTGTACATTCTCAAGACAGAAGTGTTAAACCTTGTGCATTTAGATTGTGAAGAAAATTCTTTTTAAATCTTACAGGACCTTCAACTTATGAGTTTTATTTATTCTTGTTAATTTGAATTGCAGTTCAGATTATAATTGATTCCCAAAGATTTTATGTAAAAGAAATAATAAATATTTGTTACACATAAATACCTATCATACATTGACAATACAGATTAAAATGAATATTACCTACTCTCATCTAAATATTCTTATCCTCTTGTAACGATGTAGGTAGTAGTTCAATTTAACACTTTTATTAATTCAGATACAGTGATCAATCTAGGATCTTCAATCGTAAAAATCAACTTTATTCTTGATTTAATCAATTTGACATACCACTGAAACAGCGAACCAATCCGCAATAGGTAATTATTTGTTGTTATAACTATAGTTGGACATCATTATCATTTTCATAATTTTATTATTATTGTATTATAATTTTTATTCTTAGATAAATTTATCGAAAAATATACATTCAAATATTCCCACACTCTCATTCACTCATAATTCCGTAAGAAGGCGGTGGGCACCTCAACACTGGCGCCGCGTGGTGAGATATTTGAGAAACATTATATCAATACACTTGTACAGTGATTTGACAGATATTACATTCTCGTACATTTCTAATTTTTAGTGTTATTGTTATATGGTATTTATACAATTAGAATAATGGCAGATAACGAACAAAAGGCTATTCAGCTTATGGCTGAGGCTGAGAAGAAGCTTAGCTCTTCAAAGGGATTTTTTGGATCTTTATTTGGGTGAGTCCACCACTTGCCACCTTCCTGTCAGCTACAGATTTCAGTGCTAAATCGTGCTGGGGCAGGGGGTTAATACCCTGTGACCTACATATGACCCAGAAAAATGTATAATAAATGTTAAGAATGTAGCAGTAATTCTACTATGTTCTTAAGAAGATTCAATTGCCATCAGCTTTACGTCCCTAAATAGTAGTGATGAATTGACTTCTTCACTTGGCCTTCATAAATCATGCCTGGCTAAATTAGTCATCACTCTGCTAACAAGTGCAAGATAAGGTAGCTCGTCACTACTTAATATGTTATTAGTTTAAAAGCTTTCTATTTGTCAACAGAGGCTCTGCGAAGGTGGATGAGGCAGTAGAATGTTATCACCGGGCAGCAAATATGTTCAAAATGGCAAAGAAGTGGGGAGCTGCGGGGAACGCGTTTTGCGAAGCGGCTTCGTTGCATGCCAAAGCTGGGAGCAGGCACGATGCGGCGACAAACTATGTGGATGCAGCTAACTGTTACAAGAAATCAGATCCTAATGGTAACAATCAGTTGATTCGATTTATAGTTTGGTGCACCCACATTCACGAGGACAATTTATCTTCTACTTCTTTTCGAGTCCGGTGCCCTCACACTTGATCAATTACAGAATTGCTTAATTACTTCTGCATTTTAAAATAGCACAGATCTTTCATCAGTAAGTCTCAGAACACAAAGGGCATTTTAAAATATCTGTGATATGATTGAAATGAAAAATGCAATAGTATTGTGACTGTGGGTGAATCTTCCCAACTTTCTCAGGGCTAGTTTTATAAACCTCGATCCTCAACTCAAGGTACTTATGGACTTTCCCTTACGTAGATATGGTTTTTGTTTCCCACCATACCTATGCAAATGCTAAGAGCGTTCCCTACTTATAGGCTCCTTCCCACCCCGCATCGCTACTTCTTCGTCATCGCCCTGTCATCATTGTAATCATTCATCATTCATCATTCATCATTCATCTTCAATGATTCTTCATCATACCGTTGCCATTGCCAGGTGCAGAACAGTAGACTTAATCATCAATAAAATAAAATAAAACAATTTTTAGAATAGGTACCTACCTAAGTTATCTAACTAAGATATACCTACCTCAACTTAATATTTTGGATTTTTGGTAGATAACTACAAATTTTATTTTTATTGGTCATAGATTTCAAAGCAGAAGCAATGTTTCATTGGATACTAGGTCTACCTAATGTATCTTAGAAATCATTACCGACAAAGAGTGAATTTAATGGGGCCACCCCCCGACCCAATTCTTGGAACCAGGAGAAAGATTATTTATTAGGTATTATTATTAATCTTAATGTTGACTGGAATATGGAATCACTAGGCATTAAGTGATTGATTATTGTTTGTGATTATTGATAGTAGGTACCTTGCTGACCTTGACATGCTTATTTTTCTTATCAGTTCATGGAAAGTCCATGAAAGTAAACCTATGGTACCTAGTTCACAGCAATTTCACAGGAAATTTGTGTAAGAAATGTATCTAGCCCAGTCTCTTGAAATTTTTAGTGAGCAGTTTTACATAAATGGGGGGGAGGGGGGATTTACATTGGGAAAATACTGCCGTTAAGAAAACAAAAATAATTTATTTTTGAAATAAATTCTCTTTGTGAAGAAATATTCTTTGGTAGGTACCTACGTAACCAAATATTAAATTATAGCCAAAAATGACTGCCCAAAATGAATACGTATTTCAATATGTTACCGGGCCTATGTGGCCCGAACCCGCATTATTGTGACGAGCAAAGTGTTTTCCCCAAAATACGGCGTTATTGCATTAATAAAATGGAACTATTTATGATTTCAAATATCATCCACATTATTTTCAATGTACCTAGTTACCTACTCTTGGGTTAGAGTTAATCTATCTTGGGAGTGGAGAATTATATTTCTGCCCATGATGATTAGGGGAATCAAAAAGTTTGAGGATATATTTTGGGGGACTCTTAATAAATCTAAAATCATTTCTTTCACTTGAAACAAGATATACAGTCCACTTCCTCATCAGTTGTTCAACAAAGTTATTCAGAACATACTACTTCAATCCTGAATGTTTAAAAAGAACTCTATTGCTTGTCGTTGCCAGAGTCTGTGAACTGCCTGATGAAGGCCATCGAGATCTACACGGACATGGGTCGCTTCACGATGGCGGCCAAACACCACCAGACCATCGCGGAGATCTACGAGACCGAGGCGGTGGACCTGGACCGGGCGGTCCAACACTACGAGCAGGCATCGGACTACTTCAAGGGCGAGGAGAGCAACTCCTCTGCCAACAAGTGTCTGCTCAAGGTCGCACAGTACGCCGCCCAGCTCGAGAACTACGACAAGGCGATACAGATCTACGAGCAGGTGAGATGCGTGCAATGGCCAGTGGTTTAGGAGATGTCTTGTGTTGTCTTCTTCCTCTGTCCCTTAAGGTAGTGAATGCGCGAGCGATTTTGGCGCTTTTTGCAGGCACTTTTTTTGGATACGATTGGAGACGAAATGGGTTGACGAAATGATTTGAAATTTTAATCATGATTAGGTACTACCTAGATAAAAGACAAACTTAGGGTTATTACTTATTACTAGGTAAATTTTTAATATTTTGCATTAATTAGTAATAATTAGTTTTGGTGAAAAATTTTCTATTTTCTTGTCTTAGTGGGTGCCAAATGAAAATTAATTATAAAAATGTGCTAAGTGATAACCCTACGTTTGTCTTTATCTATCATGATTAAAATTTGAGATCAATTGGTTCACGGGTTTGGTCTCCAATTGTATCGAAAATTTTATAGTTTTTAGCGGTTTTGTTGAATAATAGGCGCCTAATTAACAATGCAAGAAGGAAAAATAAAAAGGTGCTACTAATATACAATGAGACTGTTCATGTGAACATCCTATCGAAGTTACACCCACTTACGAAACAATTTCTCTCTTACCTAATTTTCTAAAATGGCCGAGCGCTTGCACTACCTTAACCGCCTTTATTTAACTACCCACTATCTTCCATTACCATTTCTCTTCTCATTGACCTTAATTTTGGACATAAATTAACAGATTTACCTGATGAAAAATGTCTATTAAAACCTGTAAAAGAAGAAAATCACAGAACCTTACTGGGCTGTTCAGGTGGCGCGATTACTCGAGGCATGGTCTCAGATCTTCATAATTCTTTGTGTACTTAATACTTATTGATATTCATGCCATACACAAGCCCTGAAAGAATTAAACACTTCTCTGTCTAGTTTCTGAGATAAATTGAGTTGCCTTCCCCATGTAATCTTAGAGCAGCCATTAAAATCATGTCATTTTTAGGCTATATTGAAGATCGAATCTTTTCATCGTTAGATTTGAACAAATAACTTTTTTCTGGTAGGCATATGGACATACTACCTATAAAGAAAAAAAATATTACCAACAGTTATGCAGGCTATGTATTTTAAAAGCTAGAAACGGAATTCGAAATGATTTTCATATAGGTAGGTGGTTCACTTCCTATCTACCTCAATGTTCAAGTTTTGTTCATTCTCTGAGGTTATAAAATTGAAAACTCATTATTGGGTGGGAGTTGCAAACTACAGGTCTGTTATGTTAAGTACACTTGGCACGACTAAAATTGATTGGTGTACAAATTTGAATGACTGCTGGTCATGTTCCGTAACAATCAATGTTTGTTATTATCATTGAAAATGAGAGGTCACCTATAATGAGACAATGAGATCGCTTGGACGGACTAATATTTTTCAGTCAATCAGTTCGAATTTTTCAGTTCGATTTTCAGTCGAATGTAATTGATAGGTACACTTTATTAGAATACTTTTATCTTACAACATTTTAATAAGTTTTCCTTCCATCTTTCTCTGCGATGTAGGTACGTATCTTCCACTTGTTTACACTGCCTCCAGCCCTCCGACAGAGTCTGACCGGTTTGTTGCGTTGCAGGTTGCGGGGTCGTCGCTGGAGAGCTCGCTGCTGAAGTACAGCGCCAAGGAGTACTTCTTCCGCGCCGCGTTGTGCCACCTCTGCGTGGACGTGCTCAACGCCCAGCATGCCATGGAGCGCTACCAGGGGCTCTATCCGGCATTCCAGGACTCCCGGGAACACAAGCTCATCAAGGTAAGCGCACGACGTCTCACATTTAGCTCGAGATGTTTGTTTTGCGGAAAACTATACATTTGGAAAATTTTCTGCTTTTTAATACCTACGTTCTACAATTGTTTTGGCAAACCATATTGTCACTTTACTTTCAAACTACGTAATTATTTGATATTAGTCATTAGGGTTGGGACTTGACATCGATTTTTCGATTTGACATCGATGTCAAATGAAATATTGAGTTTCGATTCGACATCGATTTGAATTGTTTAATCAAATAATCGTTTGACATCGTTTCAAAAAAATCCGAGAATTTACGCGCAGTATTGTAGAGCTGGCAACAGTGCCGCGTGCCTCTCTCTAGATCAGCTGAGTGGCCTGCTTCCGCCCTTCCTGCATACCGCGTGTGCAGTTGAGGGTGGGTTGGTCAGTTGTCTCGTGACATTCAGCTTGTGTTGTTTTTATTCTCTCTTGAAAGAATGTTTCCACGCAAAAAAAAATATAATCCCGCCGTGGAGACGAAGTGAATTGTGGAAAGTGTTCGAGTTTGAAGTGAACATTACGGGCAACATTGCTAAAGGATGTTGAATGCAGACAGTGTTATGCTTCACGGGATATATTCCGGCAACAAGTCTAATAAAACCATGAATTTCCAACTGGATTCGCGACAATTTTTTTTCATTAATTGTTCCCTTTTACATAAATAAATGCTTGTAGTTTATTTTAAATGAAAAATTTTCTTTACTTCAATCATTTCCTCGTAATTTCGTAATTTGTTGCCGCGAGGGGGGTGTGAGAGGGACATCTCTCGCGCTAGTAACATGGCCTTGGGCAGACGCAAATTCAGTGTTGCCAAATTTCGCCGCGATTATTTCGATGTGGACAATTATTACGATGTCAAAATTATTTCGATGTCGAAATTATTTCGATTTGATGTCGAAATTTTCAGTTGACATCGATTTAGCAATTCAAATCGAATCCCAACCCTATTAGTCATACATTTAACATTGGATTTATTTAATGATTGTAAGGGCTGGTCTTTCAATGCCTTGCTTTTAAACAGTCAATTAGGACTATATTTCCATGGGAACAACCAATGACAATCCTTGAATGACCGATTAAAACTGAATGAATGGTTTAGCAGACTATTGAAAGACCGACCCTAAGTAGGGGTGTTCATGATTACGATTAAATCGAATCGATTAATCTATTATTGATGATCGATTATTGCGCTTCAGTTCATGTCGATAATTTTAATATTTCTTTGTGTGCGTCTTATTAAATCAAAATATTAGTGTTTCAAGTGAGTTTTCTTAAATAGCCTTACAATTTCTCATTCTAACTAGGTACCATTTACTTTACAGTCATACTTTTTGAATTGTGGCTTATAATGGCGTCTTGAAATGAACTTCCCAAATAATTGAGGTTAATATTGCCGTAACAAATGAGATGATGCCCTTTCCTCTTTGTGTTCCAACCCTTCATAAATAATATACATACGATTTAGTCCGATTAATCATCGATTATGCTTGATACATATCGATTCGATAATTGTTTTGAAAAAAATAATCAATGAACACCCTAATTGTAAGGTAAAAAGAAAGTACCTAGTAATAACTGCACATCAAAACTTGCCCTTGAAAAGTATTGGAGGGAAAACACTATTATTTAAAGAGAATTAAGATAATTCTGCAGTTTTCTGCACTTCTGTGCCATGGTTAATCCTCAGTTATAGTCCTACAAAAGGGCAGAAATCAACTTTCATAACGGTTAATTTAAGAAATGAAGAAAAAGTAACGGAAAACTTTCCGCTTCACATCTCTACTTCCATTGTCATCGTTGTTCTCTCCGCGTTTTAGTCAGTGGCGAAAACTTGCTGCTTCAAGTCTTACTTTTCAAACTGTTCACTTCTTTTCGTTGTTTTTTTCAAAAATTATGTTATCAGAAGATATTTGGTCATTAATTTCACTTGATTTTTTACCGATTTATTACGCTGAGCACGAGCATTAGCTGAATCTTCTTGAGTATCATATTCATATAGGTGAGGAATATGATGACCCATATGACCACCATGACCCCACAGATTTTGGCTCGAGTAGGTATTTATTTTTTGTCTTCATTAAGACATCGTATAAGTTGTGTCAACGTATATGTCTTCAATAATATCATCATTATTGCACCGTTATTGCACCATAAATAAATAAGTTAATAGTAAATAATAATAGTTTTCAACAAAATCAGTCAGGAATATAAAGAGACATTGTTTTCACTGAACACATTAATTCATAAACAAAATCATGTTATATGCATGACATGGCACAGTGTAGCATGTGACATGCACAAAAATGACTCGCCTATCTTGTATCTATAATGTATTATAATGTAAAACATTTTCTTAGTACTATTTATCAATTCAAATCGACTCAATATTTTGTTAGTTTGACAGATTCATGTTAAACATGGAATGATTGATGTGAAATCATTTAACCAGTGTAAAGTCGCAACTCTGCATCTTTATGATGGTCGTCAAAGCGTTATGACAGGTGTTTACTGTTTACTGAGTATTTAGCCATTGAATAGAAGAGAGTTAGCTAGTAATGTTTTACAAAGCAAACTGTGAGTTATAGGTGTTGCAGAAGTATCACTTGTCACTGCTTTTCTCATAAGTCATCAGCCATTCATTAATAATAATCATCTTTCCGCTGGTTCCAATTCAATGGGTCAGGGGGTGGGTGTTCCCACCAACACTAGGGCCGCAGGACTACTGGAGACCGGCTGGCCACGCCTGGCGTCTCCTCCTCATCTTCTTTTTCTTCCTCCACTTCCAATTGTTCCACAAACTGCCTCCACATTGTTCTGTCCTCCCACTGTCTCTCAGCCTCCAACTCACTCCAACTTCCTCCTCTCTCCAGCACATCATCCTTGATCAGTCCAATCCACCTGTCTCTTGGTCGCCCCACTCTCCGTGTTCCCACTGTAGCCGCTTCAAACACCCGCCTTGGCACTCTGTCGGTTCCCATCCTCTTCATGTGGCCAAACCACCGAAGCCTCTCTCTGCCCAGCTTGAACCCCAATCTTTCAACCCTCAGCTCTCTTCTTATCTTCATACTTCGAACCCTATCCATTCTTGTCACCCCATTCACGCTCCTCAAAAACTTCATCTCTGCTGCCTGAAGCTGATCCACTTCCTTTCCTCCAGCTGACCATGTCACTGCCCCGTATGTGAGAATTGGCAGGAAATACATTTTAAACATGATCATTTTACACACTTTTGGAAATTTCTCATGCCACAGCAACTTCCTCACTGCCTGATAGAAACCCTCTGCTTTCCTTCTTCTTTCCTGTACTTCTCTATCTACTTTTGCCTTGTTGGTGAGCAGGCTCCCCAGGTACTTAAATTCCTCTACTTTTCAGCCATCCATCCCTCATCTTGATTCTGGCATGTCCTTGTCTTATCTTTTTCCGTTCCATTGTCATTACTTCACTCTTCTCTTCGCTTATTCTCAAACCCATCTTCTCTGTCTCTTCACTCCACTTATCAATCTTTAACTGCACTTCCTCCCTAGTTCCTCCCCACACCACCACATCATCCGCATAAATCAACGTTTGAGTATCGATCCCCTCATCTGGCTCTACTTCCTTCAGTAACTCGTCCATTACTATGATGAACAGCATTGGTGATAGAACACTCCCTTGCCGAAGCCCTTCACTAATATTAAACCATTCCGATCTCCCCACTCCCGACTGCATTCATTATTAATTATTATTCACTCATCACGAGTGTTTTTTCCAGAAACAAATGTACCTAGCTACTGTTGTAAAGAGCCCAAGATCATTTTTCCAAGGCTAACATTAGTATGAGTTATGACCAACTTTTCACTTTAATCTCTTGCGAGAAAAACTCCAGTCTTGTTAGTTTTTAAAATCAAGATGCTGTTGAACCGACAACTCTATTTTCTATGTTTTACCTTATTGACTTTTTTGTTTTGCATAAAATTGATATTACGATTTAATTATGATTTTTGAGATTTTTTTGTACAGTAGTCACTTCGATAAAACTGAAAGCAGGTGCTCAGGAGGGCTATTCTAAATTTCCTTGTCGTCTCGTGTCAATTGATACGGTGTCACTACCATGTTAAATAGATAGCACTCCAGTGTGCAGTGAGCCCGTATCACGTGAAACGAGACGACAAGGGAATTTAGAAAAGCCCTCCTGGAGATCTTGAAAGGTTTGACAACACAAAGACCTTGAATAAATTCTAATTTTGTGTGGTTTAGTCATGCGAGACAATACTTTTGTGTTCAGTTCTGCCGAATTTCTGATTAGTTACGCTCTGGTAGATTTCATTCTGGCACGCAGCTGACAAAGCAAAATCCATGCCAATGTGCTCAAACAGGATATAATGATGTTTAGTTCTGTAGTTTGGTGATCTAACCGATAAATTAATTGATACCTCGGTACATGGGAGGTGTGCTGCAACCAATACCTACTTCAATATCACACATTTAACATCCTGGATCCATCATTTTTGGGTCAGGAGGTAAACAAATAATGTAGGAGTATATCTTAATAGGAGTAACTTTCTTAATTCAAATTGCATTTCTCCATCTTCCGTCTCTACCTCCTTCGTCCTCTTCATCACACCATTCCAAATGTTGTCATTCTCCCACCATCTTTCCTCTTCAACCATGCTCTACTCTACTCTTCCCTCTTGCAATCACTTCTTCTATCAAACTCTTCCACTGTGCTCTGGACCTTCCCACACTTCGTTTTCTTAAAACATTCACTGCTTCAGCTTTCATCTGTTATGCTTCTAAAAAACATATTTTTCTTGTTACCAAACTACTACAATCTCTCTTTTCCCAGCTTGAATCCCCATCTTTCCACACCCATTTCTTTCTTAATCTTTGAAAATCTTGTCAACTTTGTTACTCCTTTTGTACTTCATAAAATTTTCATTTCTGAAACCTATATTCTTTTAATTTCCCCCCAGGGTGCCCTGCAGGACAGTTTTTAGAATTGAAGGACTTTTCATTTGGATTTCTAAAATGTCCTCCCCCCCCCCCCCCCCCCCCCCGCCATACTGTGGCCCAATGCTGTAACTGGAATATAATTTATTCATTCTGGGGTTTTTATCATTTCGTTAGGTTCCATGAACCAGGCAAATGCTAAGACATTTTCTAACTAATTGTGCAACTGCCAATTTACTGGAGTCATTCCTAATCTATCTTCGACAAATAACCAATTCAATTATCATCATTTCGTCACAAATTGTTAATGACCAAGGCGTCAATGAGTCAATAAATATGTCTCGTAATAAGTACGATACAAGTTGTCTGCGCACTGACCTTGGTTTGTCTAGTTTGATATAGTTGAGAGTTTGCCCGCTGAATTCGGAACTACGTAATTTACAATTCAAATAATTTGATATGGAGTGAAAATGAATGCTAATGAATGCAGTATTGTATTGTATTTTATTATCATCCCGTGGACAAGTACATAATACATGTATGGGTATCGTCAAGTGTTGAGTAAGATGTAAGAATGTATGTACTAGGAAAACGCTCTGTGTAACGCGTTGATGAGCGAGCACGGACAGGCGCAACACCTCGAACCGAAATTATGTCTATCGAAAATATCATTAAAAGCCAATAATTCTTGAATTTCGTCAGACTCAAACTTATAAAAATCTCAAAATTGTCCTAAAACATTAGTCCCAATAACCATGCAAAGCTTGAACCTTTTGAACCTTTCTGATTGAACTGTTCCTCGTTAATATTCAAAAATCACAGGATCTCTTAAAAAAAAATAGACCTGGGACCACTCATATGATAAAAGTGTGTGTACTTACACAATATTAGATCGATCTGTTGAATGGTCATATCAGTTTCATACGTTTGAAAGTTTCTACTCTAACTACCTTGGAACTATAAAGAGTCGAAGTAGCCGTGATCAACATTTTCGAGATATTTGACAGCCAACACGCAAAATGTCCGTAAAACGTCAATAACTTTTGGATTTAAACATAGATTAGTCTGAAAATTGTCAAAAATGCAGATAATGTTAGTCCCAATGACCATGCAAAGTTTTAAGTTGATCAGTCATACGGTTCAAGTTTAAATTTAAAAAATGACATAAAAGATTTTTTTTAAATTTTAACCAATGGGAGGATTTGGCTGAAACTTTGTAAGATTGGGTACAATGTTGGTCGCCATGACTTGTCAAAATTTCAAATTGATCGGAACTACCAATCAAAAGATATTTTTTTTAAAATTTGTACCAATCACATGAGCCCGTTCAAAAACGATCCCAGGGACCGCATAGATTACGTTAGTATATGTGCAAAATTTCAGATCGATTGGTTGTGCCGTTTGACCTGGGCAGTGAACACAAAAAAAAAAAAAAAAAAAAAAAAAAAAAAACACACAGAGAAAGTGCCGTAAGAGTACCGTGGTGACGCTCGCTACGCTCGCTCAACAAGTTATAACAAAGTCAGAAATATGTACACAAGTCACAACGTTTACAATGACAGTTTTATGTACAGTTAATAATAAAACTAATAATAATAATATTTATACCTAAGAATAATAATAATATTAATAATGATTTCATTGAATAAATATTAAGGTAGCACAACTGATATCTCATATCTTCCAAATAAGCCTATTTTTAGCAGAGGTATCAATAATCACTATTTACACGATATTGTGAAACATGAAGAACTTCTCGTGTCTAGATTTTGAGATATTGTAGTTAAAAATTCCTATTTTTAACATGTAGTCTTATGGGGGCCATTAAAATCATGACGATTTCCATGCTATTTTTGAGTTTTAAATTTTACTGAGGTTCAACGTTTTTTCAAAAAACTGATTTCTAGATAGATAGTTGGACATTCTATTAGGAAAAAAATTGAAAACAATACCAACGTGTGCTATTTTAAAAGTTATCAACCAAAATCTAAATGATTTCCCTATACCTCCTGTGTTACAGTTTTGTTCATTCTCGGAAAGCAATAAATTGAAACCTCGCTATACGACAGGGGTTGCAAGTTAAATGACATTTTATGATTCATTTATACTTAAATATAGTTGAAATGTAGGAAAACGTTTTCTGAACTTGTAATTTCAAGATTTTATTTTTTTTGCCTTGTAGTAAGTGGCCGAAAGTTGAATAGGAAAAACAATGGAACGAGAGTAGCCACGATCCATGAAAAATGTAAAGTTTTTGTCAAAGTTGTTTTATCGAGATCTTAGTCAAAGGCAGAGAATTTTCAAGCACAACATCTATGAGACAACATCTATTCCTGTGCCAGCAGTTCTATTGGTTGAGTTCATCAACATGGCATTGCTTTGTCTGTGTGACACGTTTTTAACTAGGACACTTAAAGTTACATTAAAACTCGTAAAAATACGCAGTAGCGTAATATTGAGTGATTGCAATGTTTGTGCACTCGATGGGTTTCTCCAGCAAATGTCAACTAATTGAGGAAACTCCGGACAGAGTAATTGCTCGTCAACCCGATCAGCCTCAATTACTTCTCCTCCGCGCAAGTAATTTCCATGGGAGCAGTATAGTTTAAAATGTGAATCAAATGTCCAACACAGATACTCTCACAAATGACCTTCTAATATTCTAATATCTACGGATGCAAATATCCTTATGTGCGCAAGTAATTAGCAATGTTTATGTTGGATAAACAGTGTTCTCATCTTGTGTTCACACTTCAAAACAGTACAAGAGCATTAAATGGACATTTTACTTTAAAACTGCGGTCTGACCCAGGGTGCGATCGTATCCCGTGCCCCTGTCGTTTATGGGCCCTTTTTCCCATATTACTGGCCCGGCCCCTAATTTACATTTTACTGTCGTTTTTCATATTTAACCAGCATCTTTACTCATTTTGCATAGGTACATTTTTTTCTATATCTACTTTGTTTTACGGGCCCTGTCACATGTTTATCCAGGTCCTTTGCCTCATCGCATCCCGGTATTTTTCATCCCAGACCGCCCCTGGGGTCCTTGCTCAAAAGTGTTTGTGTTTTCCTCATTTTGTTTACTATACCTACTTAACTGTTTTCTCAAATATGTAAATGGAATCACCCAAATTTGGAATTAGTGGATGTATTAGTCAGTGGCAGTGGGGTTGGAGAATTAATAGAAATCTCCTCTGCCAAGTGTGCTGTATTGAAGTATTTAAAAGGGGAATTGGCCTTCCAATAAATTTAAATCCTGTTAAAATGCATACCTACCTAACACTTTTGACGATCAGTGGCGGCACCAGAAAGGATATGCGAGGGTGGCAGAACAGGGGCACCGGCATCGTTGCCGACTTGAGTTTTGTCATAGATTCCCTCAGTCACAATTGCGTATGCTGGGGAGATAGGTCACAACCACTTCCTACCATTCATCCTTCTTCATCATCATAATCATCCATCCATTGCCATTTAACCACCACTTAAAGATGAGAAATGGAAGGGTTGTTTCGTTTGCCACCAGGTTCTGATCGAACACGTGGAAGAACAAAACGTGGACGGCTTCACCGAAGCTGTCAAAGATTACGACTCGATCTCGCGGTTAGATCAGTGGTACACGACGATCCTACTTCGTATCAAGAAGCAAGTCAACGACAACCCCGATCTGCGTTGAATCGTCTCGCGCCTTCAAATCATCTTCCCACCTACCACTCAGATACTTACAGCGTTATCAGCCTTTTATTATCAGTCGTTCGTTTGTATGATTTCAAATTAATAGGTAATAAAGCAAAGTGGTAGTCTTTTTTAGAATCTAGAACGGAAGCAAAATTAATTCTTGTAACGTGTGTGTACTTTGGTTTAAGACATTTCCATTGTCCCTTTAGTAGTCTGGTAGGTAGGAATTATAATTATATGAAATTCATTAAGATGCACGGTTGATTACACTATTCTATCTTATATTATCTGTACTACTGTGAATTTTAACATCTCGAAAAGTCCAAGAAATATTACATTTGCTTGTGGATTCGAATGAACAATCCGTGGTCAATTTTACCTAACAGTGAATCTTAGACGATGGAACTCTCTTACAATGTACATAGAGACAGCATTTCGATGTGTACATTTATTTAATTGTAAATTATAATTAGATTAATATTAGTACGGTATTAATTGTGTACAGACAATTGCTTAATTCGTAATTTTTTATGCACAGCAATGTGTAAAATCATAAAATGGTCTAATTTTGTTATTCATTTACATTTTTTTATTTTATCTCGCATGATTGATTCAAATTTAAATATATTCTTTGACCTAATGATGGGCACTGCTAAAGGTTATAATTATGTACATCTATTTGCTGCCAGCCCTGTTCTAATCTTGTCACACAATACTCTCAGAGGCATAGAATATGTTTGTTTATATCATCATTGTGACCTTCAGACATCTGAAAACTACTTGGATATACAACTGAATATATTGACAAGTAAATACAATTGTTATTATTCAAATAGGTACATGATTTTCATAGCTTATCAATGTCGCAGGTAATTGTAATATTAAATCTCTAGCATGCACTTCGATGCAAACCATCTTCTTAGGAGTTGACTGGTATAAATGTATTGAACTTCTAGCCATAATGACGCAATAAAATTGATTGATCTATGACCTGATCTATTTATAATGAATATTTAATCAAGAGTAGATAAACAAATCTGTGTTAAAAGTTTTCTTTCTTGAGTCTGCATTGAAAGTAGAAGAGATAACTACACAAGTCAGTTTGGAGCTCATCTGTGTATTAATTGCCAGTAGTTAATTGCTTAGCCTCTGGCAATCTTTTAACTAGCTCAACTGGAGCCAATCAGGTTTCCTGTTATTCAATTCAAACTGGGTTTTTCCCACAGAGGATGTGGCTTTGGTAGGATAGTGTAGCTGCTCAGCATCATCGAATTCTCCTACCATTGACAGTATAGTTTTGCATTCCAAACAAGGCAGTCATATTTACATTCTGCTCAGCTGAAAGTGGAATTACATTCGCGAGTGTTTGTACCAGCTGGACCCTCTGAGAGGAGTAAACTAAGAATGAAGACATTGATTTCTGGTAAAATATAATAATAATAATATTACTTAATTTTTTGTATCTATTAATTGATATTCCATATAGAGACAGAGTGTGCACATATTAATATTAGCTTTCTGTAATATTTAGGATGTACAATAATCTTACAATAAATTCTTGTGCATTGGCATACATTATGTGATGGAAATTATTCAGTACCAATCCAATCAGTCACTAATTATTAAGGTCAAACATAGCATTCAGAACTTTATTTGGTTTGTTGATGGCATAAGATGAAGAATAACTTATCTCCTTCTTGTTTACTTGTTTAGTATTCTTGATGGTGGTTTTGGCAGTAGTTGAAAGCCAAGGAAATCCTAAACCACAGACCTATGCTTCTGTGCTATCAAATAGAAGGGAAACTACTAGGACGACTGAAAGTAGTAATACAAAGCAAGTACTTGACATTGGCGATAATTCTGGAGTGAAAAAGACTGATAATAGAGGAACTCATGCATCAACTGTGATCCCACCGGGAGAAGGCTGGAGGAATCCAGGGGGCTCTGAATCGATGCAGCCACCTCGAAATGAAAACACTTCTCGTCCGTGGGAAGATATGTCTACGCATCGACCTCAACAAACGCAGACTCCTCAGTACGACGCCAACAGACCGGTCGATCATTGCGATGCCACACATGTTAACTATCCAACTCCAGGCACAAAGCTCCCTGCCACTGACCACAAGATGACATTCTGTTGCCCGAAGAATATGGTCCTGTCCAAAACAAATAATGGCGACGAAGTTCCGGATGATCCGAGATTAGTGAACAATGACCTGCGGCAGTTCGCGCTCGATCTTTTAATAGTAGGTACTGCCTACTCTTTGGGATTTAATGATGTTTATTAAATTTTGTACAACTACATCTGGGTTTGTTTTACAGAAATTAGTGGACAAAGAACCTGGGAAGAATCTGGTTGTTTCAACATTTAGTGTGTGGAATGTGTTGCTGATGATTTTGGAAGGAGCTGCGGTGAATTCAAATACAGCCCGAGAAATCCAAAGTACACTTTATCTACGCAACGCCACAACAGCGAAGATACGTTCCAACTTTCAAGAACTTGAATGTTCTTTGAGGGTAAATATGAACCAGGGGTCATTTCAATTAACTTTATCCACTAATTCAAAAATAGATTGCAACATTTCAAATCACTAGGTACCTAGAAACTTGCATATAATGTACATAAATTTTCAAACTATATTGGATGATTTTCAAATATGTAAGTGAGATGAGGCGCAGTGAGGCATTTGAGTTTCGAAGTGTCTATTTGCACCGACACCGAACACCGAATATTCGGTGCGAAAAACACCGACATTTCGCCCCGAATACGATTTTGACATAAAATAATAGACATTACATATTATAACATGTTGGGAAAAATGTGAAAATTACCTTATTTGTAGGTGTAAGTACTACTTTGTATTCGGAGCTATACTTGTGGCTTCACCAAATGCATTGTTCAGGGAGCAGCAGAGGGACCAGTTTGTTCCTCATCATCTGATACATTCGGTGCGAATAGCGATTTCAAAATATTTGGTGCGAATAGCGTCAAAATCGTATTCGGTGCGAAATGTCGGTGTTCGGTGTTTTTCACACCGAATATTCGGTGCGAATAGACGCGGACAGTCCTATTCGCACAGACAGCGAACACCGATATTCGGTGTAAATAGGACTGGCCTTTGAGTTTTCAGGGCCTACATCATACAAGGTCAGATGTGCTACCTACTTTTCTTATAAATGCAAAAAACCTTTCTTCCAAAACAAAAATTTTCTTCCTTGATTTGTAACGAATTTACAGCCAAATTTAGATTTTGAGATATGCAAACTTGCATTTTACGTTACATACCTTACCTTCCTACTCCTGCAGTATTATATTTAATTAATTAACTTACTGCATTAAAATCATATTGGTGTAATTTTAGACAAAACTGATTTAATCGAAATGTTAAAATGGAGTTAGCTTCCATTGTTTATGCTGTGAATGCCACTATTATAAAGTATAAGAAATATGGTTTGTTGTTTTCAGAAAGCAAGTAAGTTCTCTGAGTACATTGGCGCCAACGCGCTGTTCCGTGACAAGAATCGGCCATTGGATCCAAGTTTTGAGGACATAATCGAACATAAATACCAAAGTGATTTGATCAGCCTCGATGTGCTTAATAAAAATGCTGCGGCCAGAGAAGTCAACTCCTGGGTCCGAAATAAAACTCAAGATAGAATCAAAACTCTAGTTCAGCCAAGTAAGATTTCAGTTCAGTTCAGCCAGGGGCCCAGGCACTAGGAGGGGGGGGGGGGGGGGACACGGGCACTTCTCAAGTAAAGGAGAATTTTATAAAGTTCTCCAAATTAATTTTGCGAATATTTTTTTTATAGTGAAGCCAGCGAGCGTGTAGCCAGTTCAGCAAATGCTGTGTAAAATTCAACAACAGGACTAGCTTGTAATCCTGAGTGTTTTGACGCGTGTTCGGTTGTAAATATCTCTCAACGACTGTACGTGTCCGGGAAAGGATTGTTTTGTTCTGTTGCAAAATAATGCAGTTGGCTTTTAAAATTCAAGGAAAGTTGTTTAAAATGGCAACTGTGTAGAGGGAAAGGGATGGCAGGTCATCACTCGGGTTGTATCTTGTCGGAGCTTAACTGTTGAACAATACTGTTCGTCCCATGAAACGAAAGGCTACACACTCGCTGTGTCCACTTATACATTTGAATGCCTATATTTTGTTTATTGCTTGGAACACGTTGGGTGGCAACAATACAATAACAATAATAATAATCTTCCTCCCGGTTCCAAGAGTTGGGTCGGGGGGTGGCGAGGCCACCATTCACTAGGGCCCGGACTCCTAAGCTAGCTGGCCAGGCTTGGCTCTTCCTCTTCGTTCTTCTTCTCTACCAGTTTTTTCCACTTCTTCCTGTCTTCCCACCACCTTCCTTCTTCCACTTCTTCCCACTTCTCCAGTCTCTCTTGTACATCTTCTGCTACCAGCTCTCTCCACTTTTCCCTCGGTCTTCCCACTCTCCTTTTATCACTTCTCGCAGCTCGGTATTCTTCTTCTCTACCAGTTTTTTCCACTTCTTCCTGTCTTCCCACCACCTTCCTTCTTCCACTTCTTCCCACTTCTCCAGTCTCTCTTGTACATCTTCTGCTACCAGCTCTCTCCACTTTTCCCTCGGTCTTCCCACTCTCCTTATATCACTTCTCGCAGCTCGGTATTCTCTCCCTCTGCATTCTCTTCATGTGGCCAAACCACCGTAGCCGCTCTCTCCCCATTTTAAATGCCAACCTCTCTACCTTCAAGTCTCCTCTCATACATACAATAATTTATGTTGTCATACATTTACACCTAACATATTTGCCAGTACATTTAATATAACTTATGAGAAGGAGTAGGTACAGATGAATGTGATCGCTTGCCCATGAAGTTATAAATACCTGCTTGATAATGAATGTGATTAAAATCAATTGGACTTCTCTTTTTCAGGAGACTTCAACAACTTCAATTTGATATTAGCGAACGCCGTCTTCTTCAAAGGCCAGTGGGACACTCCGTTCAACTTAACAGCCACATCAAGAGAGAAGTTCTACGATGAGAATCGCAGAGTCGTGTCTTCAGTCGACATGATGTATCAACGAGGAAGCTTCTTGTACTCGTTCATCCAGGAGATCAACTCGCACGTCCTGGACATCCCGTACGAAGGAAATCACTTCCGGATGCTGATCGTTCTTCCCAAGGTCAACGAGACTCTGAGCAACGCTCTGAGAGCGATGAAGAAGTTTCCGGTCAACTTGTGCTACGAGCGACTTGTCCTTGAACAGGAGCAATACGCCGACGAGGAAGTGCACGTTCACATTCCGCGATTCAAGGTCAAAAGTGACTTGCAGCTGACGTCTACTTTAGAAAGTGTAAGAATGTTATGTACTATCAGTAGGTTGAACCAACATGTCGTCTGCTGTATTCGTCATGACTATGAGCGGTTTGTGGGAAAAAGTGTCATGTCTTTTAGTATCATTCTCTTTGAAATGCGTAAACCATCCTATTATTTATTAAATGTGCCTCATTCTTGCGCTTGGAAGGGGATTTCCTCCCCCCACCTGAGCAAGCTGACCCCCCATGCATTATAAAAAATTAAGTTTAGCGTCTCAAAATCACATACAAATAGTTAAATGAAAAATCTCTCTGCATGACAATGACTTGGTTGTTGTAATTTGAGTAGTTTAGAATCACTGAATCACTGGCATTCCAGAATCATTTTAATTTTTCTCAATTCGAAAAAACATCCTGCTGGACACTGTTTGAGTTGGTTCATTTTAGAGCCCCAGAATCTTTTATAAATTGCTAGAATCCTAAAAAGTGTCATGTGGGGTAACGACTGGAGGGCTTTCCCCCAGGCCCCCTCCATTCTGCTAAATTAGTATTTGCATATTGTAAAAATTTCAGTTCGATGGAAGAAACTGTGCAACCTGTAGTAGGTATATCATCATTCATCAGAAAAAGAAAAAAAAAACTAAAAAACGGACACCCGTGCTAAAAGACGAAAAGGAAACACTTGCTCAAAAACCAAATTATTACTGTACCTCCTGTATTGCAATTTGTTTTACCTGTCATTTGTTTATGTTCTGGATTACTATTTATATTTGTTGTTTTCAGATGGGCATTGTAGACGCGTTCACGAGCTCTGCAAATTTCTCCAAGATGTCGGGGAGCAATAATCTGTACATCAAGAAGATAATCCAAGGCGCTGAGATCGAAGTGAATGAAGAAGGAACCGTTGCAAGTGCGGTCACAGGTATGTTGACAACAATACATTCAACCCCTCATGTAGCGACACAAGGATTTAGGAATTATCTTCACTCTGGGTTGGGATTCTATAACTGCAAAACGGTAGCAATTTTGTTAGCAATGAGATTTTCCCATAAGCTTTATACAGATTGCTATTCCGTCAGCAATCGAAAATAGTTGTAGAATCGCAACCCTGTTTCCCTGTTCTGGAGTTTGATCGAAATATATTATTTTATTCCAAAGGAATTGGTTAATATAATTTGAAAATAATTTACCCCTAATCAGAACATAGAATAGATAGTACTAAAATCATAGACATAAATAAGCTGCATCTACTCTCTGAAACTGAATTATTGGATACCTATGGATATGGAAAAGGGAATGGATAAACACCAAATCCAAAACAATCCAAAATTTAAAAAATAATTCAAAAATCTTGTAAAATAAAATTCATAAAATAAAAAATGTGTGGTTTGAAAATAAAAAATAAAAAGCACAGTTCAGCATTATGTAAATTACAAATAGGTAGGTATTTGAGAAATGTTAGTTGCTTCCCATATAATGTCATTGTACCTAATCTAAACATTTTGATGATGTAGCTTGCCTACCTAAACTATGTGAATATTTTTGTTTTTCAGGTGGGATATTCGGTAACAAATCCAAACCGCCCAACTTTGTCGCTAATCGGCCGTTTGCGTATTTCATCGTAGAAAATAAACTGAAAACTGTCATCTTCGCCGGGAAAGTTGTGGATCCCGCGCAGAGAAATCAAACGTGAAGTAGAAATAAAATATACCTCTAGGTTGACTTGCCTGACCCTGTGTGCCAAAAGCTTTATGTATACACAGGTACTGATGTCCAAATGTTTTAATATAATTGTATATTTTTTAATTCCAAGTAGATTAAAGATATTTTTTCAAGTTGTCAGTGTACTTCATTACGTGTTTCTAATTTACTCAAATTAAATCAATATTTTATGTATGGAGGTATGTGCATTTCGTTTGGAATATTTATTTTGTTTTTTAGTAGGCTAAAGAAACTAGGATTGATAAAAAGGTTTTAATTTTATTATTTTCAGTTCATTTTTAAGGAATAGTGAGTAAAATATGTTTTGGTGTATGCCTCATACATTTTGCAAAGATAGTATTAATGTTTTATGCAAATGTTTTATCAATTACATGGCGCCAGTATTAAAAATTCGATTTGTTTGAATTTGGCGGGAATAAAATGTGACTCGCGGCTACTTGGACGGTAGTGTCGGTAAAGCAGTTACTTACTTTGCCCGTGATCACATTTTGTAAATATTTTGTAATAAAGTGAATGGTAATGAGTAGCAGTGATTTTTCGGACAAATAAAAGTGATTTTATGTACAATATCTAATTCGCGTTTTTAGCTTGAGTTTTCATCCATCAATGAAAATCACCTTTGCGTGTATGAATCCTGGGTCATGTTTTAGCACTGTATTTTCAATTTTGTTTGTTATGAAAAAATATATAAAACAGTGTTTTATTCATACGCCGAAGTTTTTATTTTCATAAATATTGGGATACAAGAATCCACATTATTTTTTAGGTACCTTTTCTTCTAATAAAATCATAAAATAGTTCGCACAGTGGGAAACTCTGAATTTCCTTTTGGCAAATTATACCTAATAAATAGGTATACTGTTGTAAAATCAATGCAAGCGTGCATAAAACCAGCATAAAATGTCAGTAAAAATAAAATGCCAATTCTTACAGCTTGACTCTACGCATATACATACGTATGCACTCGTGTGTCTGAAAATTGACAACTTCACATCAAATATTGGTTCTAATGAGTAATGACTAATGACCATGCAAAATTTCCTGTCAAACTATTCTATTTTTAATTTTCAACCAATCCCTTGATCTCGTTCAAAAACAAACCTGGGACCGCTGTTATGACATTAGTTGGTGTGCAAAATTTCAGATCAATTGGTTGGTCGGTTTAACCTGGGCATTAAAAAAAAATGCAAAGATACAAATACACAGAGAAGTGGCCATAGAGTATGGTGAATGATCCTGCAATGGCTGCTGTTAGTGAACTCTCGCTGTATGGTCTATCGCCGACTGTTCCAAGTGAAGAAAGAGAGTCATCCAGACTCATAGACTCAGACATGTGGATGACTCATGTAGACTCATCCAGCGCTCGTATCACATTCTAATCTATCAAGTCCGCCGCGCAGAGAACTGTTTCAAAGGCCAAGACAATTGACCCCAAGGAATCGATTTCCTCTCTCATTCGCTTGGTACTTGAAACTACTGGCAACTAATTTCTTCTTGTTTCGTGATTGTTCTCGCGGGACTAACTCTTACCTATCGATCAGGAAGTGATTTATACCTGCAGGAAAATACTAAGTGGAGAATAATGTTCAGTATTGCAATCAAATCGGATCCTACTGACTGACAACTTATTACTTGCATCATCTCTATTTTTGTTTTCATTATTTTACAAGCCTTGTTAACAATTACACATTTAAAATTCTTGCTTTGAAGTACCTAGGCTATGTGCGTCAGAGCTGACAGTACGTAGCACCTAATGTTTCTGATGAGGCTGATTTGACAACCATGTAAGCGGGTTTTTAACGTCTGATTGGTTATAATTTAGCTGATAATTTCAAGGAAAATCGGACATAATTTGAAGCGACTTATTGTCAAAAAAGCAATCTACAATGATGTGCGTTTTTATCTACATCATAGGACAGAAGAGGTTTGCTATCGTTGTATTGATGATACATGGTCAAATGCCACAAAATGTTCACTTATCAGTGAGATTGAAAACGTTTTCCTTGTTTATCATTTTAATTGGCAAAATGATCCACGTGTAGGTTACACGTGAAGAATTTCCTCGCTCTTGGCTGAAAGTATTTATTTTCCTCGGGGATCTTCCAGGAAGATCAAACAGGCGTTGAAATCCGATCTCCGAGCCCCAGGTTCGATGAGAGAGAGAGAGACAGAGTGCGTTGCTTCTCTTGATGTTGAAGAGAGAGGCTCTGTCACATATCGGATGTCTCGGAAACAACGTGCAAATCGATCAGCGAGGATCGAATCTCGCCCTTTGCAAGTGGCAGAGCGTAGAAACTGCAGCCCAGTCTCTTGGCATAGAACAAATGGGGATGAAACTAAATTCGTCATCCACTTCGCATATTTCGGAGAATAGCAGGAAGAACAAATCGTTGAGCGAGCGAACGAGTATCCATTGCTCTCTTTTGACATGGACTGCTGTTTTTGTGTGTGTTTTTTTGTTTCATCGCATAGTTTTTCCGATCTAGCTGAAATTTTGCACATGAAAAGACCAGCTCAGCGGTTTACAGACCCAATTTGTTTTTCGAAATCCGTCGATTGGTTCAAATTTGAAAAATCTTCTGATTGGTTGAACCCAAGTCATTACCAACATTTCATAGATTTTTCGAAATTTCATATTAATCATTCAATTGGTTAAAATTTATATAAAATCTTCTTATTGGCCGAAAATCAAAATGTTCCGATTAAGTTTAAATTTTTCACGGTGTTCACGACCAATATTATCTCGTATTTCAAACATGTTTAGACCAATTGGTTGAGTATTTACAGACTTATTGCAATTTTAAGAGTTCAAGATTTGATCGAAAAGTACCAAATTCGTGGCTTATCTGTTGTTCAATTGGTCACCAAAGTGTTGATGGAAAGTTGGACAATGAAAATCAGTTCGTTAACTTTGATTGAGTGTATCATGTTTGGTTGGAGGTGTTGCGCGTGCGCATCGATGCTCGCTCATCAACGTGTTACTCTGAGCGTTTTCCCAGTATTATTTCACATTATTTCACAGTATTATTCACAGTATTATTCACAGTATTATTTCACAGAGTGGAATAAGCTGGGATTTTGGGTGGAGGAATGGCCAGAAACGGTAAGAGCCTTTAAAGTGGCACTTCACCTAAAGTAGTTTTTCTTGCATCTTTTTATAATTTATTAATATTTAATCATAGACATTTGCCACCGTAATGTAATTACTATGCAAAATAAATACATTTGAATTTGAATTAATTGGGCCAATTCGGACTATTTAATAACGAGTAACGGACATTTGTTTTTTTTTGGATTTGAAGCATTCGACAAAAATAAATCGTGGAGCCTGGTCACATAGTTTGTTTTAAAGTTATCAGAAAACATGTAAAAATATTATAAAAGTCTCGTACTCCGACGTAGCCCGAGGAACCCAAGAAACTTTAAAAGTTCTACGCTGAAAAGGAGTTAGAAACCAAAAACAACATTTTCTTATCCTGGAACCCATTTCTACAAAAAATCTATACGTTATTTTTCTATGAAAAATATCGTGAATAACAAGATCTTCTCTGTTCTCGCGAAAAGCTCCTGCAACTTTAGCCTGCGAGTTCACTGCACTTGGTAATATGTAAGATGAAGCATGAATAACTTGCACGTGTAAAGTGCTCTATGATAGGACGTTATCCGGAAATTACTTTAAACGGTTTATTCAAGTCTCGAGCAAGATTAGATTTTAAGAGGATTTCATCGAGGAAAGGAAGTTTCAATTTCAAATAATTAGGGGCAGCTTTAGACAAGTTAGCCGAGGCTAATTTTACCATTAGTAACAAAGTTTGCTGATTGTGAGAAGCGAGCTGAGGTATTGAACCATGCTGTACTTTAGCTCTCATAGCATGGTGGGTTCCCATACTTCGCATCGAATTCGCTTCCGGTTCGCTTCGCTTTCGCAAAATGGCTACCTTTTAACATAGGAAATCGTCCATGTTTACATTCGCATGTTCGCGTGTTTCGGTTTCGTTAAAGTTGAGCCAATTTTAACTTTGACGAAACCGAAACGAAACCGAAACACGCGAACATGGGAATGTAAACACGGACGATTTCCTTTGTTAAAAGGTAGCCATTTTGCGAAAGCGAAGCGAACCGGAAGCGAACCGGAAGCGAATTCGATGCGAAGTATGGGAACCCAGCTATAATCCTATCCTATGATAGTAATTTACAATAGAGATAAATCTGTACTTCAGAGGTAGAAGGCCAGAAGTCAATCTTCTCGATTTTGCATTGCACACTTTTCGATTCATGTAATGAAAACGCCCTATCAATTGCATTTATAACTGATGTCAACAAATACAGTTATATTGTATTCTCTTATACAGTGACTCATGATGTCACCATACAAATATGATTGGATGAAGGTAGAATCACTGGTTTTTGCTCACCTTTTGAATCTTTGAATGGACTTCCGTCCTTTCACGTCTGAGCTAAGGTAAAACGTCAAAAGTTACAAAAAAAGTAAATTGATCCCGTGGCTAGTATTGAAACCATGGTAATTAATGTTGAGTTCATAAAATTAGCAATATAAAAAGCAATACATTAAATTTTACAAAGGTGGCAGAAGTAGGTAGTTTTTTATTTTAGGGAAAGTAGAGTCAAATCGGCATGTGAAGGCCCAAGATGGGGGGAGGGGGGAGGCTCCCCCCCCCCCCCCCACATTGGTTGGACACCACGGGCGACAGATGATTACTTATGAGCAATGTTTTACTACATAAACTTTGAAAAGTCAACCATGATGAGCATTGTGAGCCGCCACTGTTGACAAGTTCAGGTTTAAGGCGTGGTTCGCACATCAACAGCTAACTTAATATTGTAATCACGTCGGAAACGAGGCCCATTATGAGGGCGGGCGTCGATTAGCGGCGTCGGAGGCGTCGTTTCAGACGTCGACTTGTGAATATGGCGGCGCAAGCTGTTGAGTCAACTTGCTCTGTTGTTTGGTGTTGAAAGATGTTCAGTTCAAGCTGAGATATGACGTCACTGGATTGTAATCGCCCAATAGACAGTTCGATTGAGTTGAGAGTGACGTCATTATTACCTCAGAAACATGGCATTAAAATTTAATAGAAAATATAAAAATAAAAATTCGACGAATAATACTTAGTAATTGATTGACATGGACCTTACTAATTTTATTTTAATGTATTATTTCATGGTATAGAATAAACTTAGTTGCTTATAAAACATCAATGTACATTGCTATCTAAATTCAAAACATAATATTAATTTTTTCTTAATCCTTTGTTTACGATCTCCAAACGCAGTCCAAGTTTATTTTTCAATAATCATCATCATTTTATGTGTAGGTGGTTTTGATAGTAAAAGGACAGTTTATTTTTTTCTCAATCATATTGGCGATAATCGGCTTTCCAATATCGACGTCGTAAAAACAGAGATAAAACTTTTATGTTTCTTGGTTATGTCTTTGCTATCTCATGGCACGAGCTTTTTAAATGCTGTCGTTTGAATTTTGATGCCTCCAAGAAATAGGTTTTCTGACGCTTTTGAATGGAATTTACCTGTCATTGAGCAGTTGATGAGAACGCTTTCGTGTTAAGTGATCGGGGTTTTAGAAATATGCTGATTAAATTATATTGGAATACACGAAATGAATAGTATTCTCTTTCAAAATGGCTGGTGTCAGACAGGTCAGAATCATCGTAATGGACTTCCGACCTTCTGCTTCCAGGTACAGAAATGCATTCTATTGGATTCACGAATAAAACAAATTAGTTGAGAGCTGTGCATTTCTATTGCAGATGCATCGGAAATATCCCCATTTCAATCATCATCTAGAGAAGAGAAGCCTGCAACTTCCCATTCTTCCCTGCTCCTTCACCCATCTTATTCTCCACAAGATGCTATTCTCGTCCACCTCTCAACATGTAGCCCTCGCCTTTGGGTTCAATAATACTCGTTCATCCCTCAAGGAGTACACCTGATTGATGAATTCATTTGCACATATGTATTCATAGTTTGGACGAGAAATACGTCATCGCTGCCGCCTTCTTGTTGGCACCATTCAGAATTGCTGTCATTCGGTGCTTTTTTGGTGATAGCATCGAGTTAGGCCTAACTCCATGAGGCAATCCAGTGGGCAATCAATCGTAGGCTCCAGAGAAATCTTTAAGAAGAGAGGAGTTACTCACTTTACAAATACTAACTGTCTCCTTAGCGCAGTTAGTAGAGCACTGGACTAGACTTTAGAAGAGCTGGGTTCAATTCCCAGAGTAGGAAAATCTTTCCACTTTGCATTTATTGGTTTATTGAAATAGGTACACATAGATTGACCTCCATTATTAAAGTTAAATTTTACTCGGTAACGTGTAAACACGGGAGAAAATCGAAGAGACAATTAAAATATGTCATGAGGAAGAAGACAACGGGGAAGAAGTCGAAATGGCCAGCCATGCTCTGTCATCCCAGGAGGCCCTAGAGGACGGTGGATCTACCTCCACCCCCAACCCAATGGATATTTGCTGATGTAAAACAAAGGAAGTTCGCTGCTGTGTATCTGGTGTGCCGTGTCAGCACCAGAGCTTGCTGGACGCATCTGCACTCACACCACGCGCCGCTTATTACCCGCCTGGCACGTGACCACAGAGTCTGCTGGCGCGTATCGACCGAGCCACCGTGTCGTGTCGTGTGTAACAGGTAGCGATGTGACTTGACACTTGGTGGCGCGCTGATCGCTAGTGGACACGCGAGATGTGAGTTACTTCATGCAGAATCACTGCCACGTTACTTACGAGATTGTCACCACATTATGCAAGTTTGTTCATGTTATTGACAAATAATATTGACAAGATTCATGATATTGATAATATTGACAAGTTATGTCATTATTGAGAAGTTATATAATGCGATGAAAAGGTTTATGCTCATTGAAAATAGGAATTTATTAAGAAGTTGTGATTTTTACATTTTGTTATGCGAAAACTGAAAAGCAGAGAAAAATTATTTTAGAATGAATAACAGAATAAATCCATGATTTTAAATTTTTTGCCATCAATTTTAAATTGTATTTGTATTATAAATTAAATTTGTGATTATAAATGGAAATGCTATTCTCACGAGATTCATGTTCATGCTAAGAAACACTTCGATTTTTCATTTACATTTCATGAAAAAACTATAATTAAAAACTGTAGTTTATGGTTTGTTGAACCGGTTATAAAATATTATTAATATTGTCGTCCTTATATTATTTTCTCATTTTTGTGTTAGTTTACAATGTAAACACGTGTATTATTGTGTCAACTCTCTAGGGTGTTTCACATGGGACTTTCAGGTTCCGTGGATTTTTATTTTATTGTTTTTGTATTATGTTTGTACAAATAAAAACAAATATGAAGCAGTGAGTGTTACTGAGAGAAGTCGGCAGAGGTCGCGTCCGGCGTTGAAATGATCTTTGCCACATCGAGGACAGTTTCGCCGAGAAGGAAGCGCAAAATGAGAGCGAACGAAATGCGTGAAAACGTCACGACGGTTTCATCCCTAATTCCATTCGTGAAATACAAGCGACTGAGAATCGTCGCGTCTTTCCTCCTTGCTTCCCGTGTCT
The DNA here is from genome assembly GCA_934045905.1 of Leuctra nigra. Lineage (NCBI taxonomy): Eukaryota > Metazoa > Arthropoda > Insecta > Plecoptera > Leuctridae > Leuctra > Leuctra nigra. The sequence continues at coordinate 35,700,401 of OW203766.1, forward strand.
CGTACCACTGTTCTCTATTCGAACAAATAAGCGATAGGTACGTGATGGAGCCTCTTCTGCAAGATGTCTATTGGAAACTTTGTAGATGCACTTTTTTATTTCGAAGTTCGTGTTTCCATAGGGCAGTGAAAAAGGAGAAACAAATTAAATTTAGATTTAGTTACAAGTTTACTTTTTCAGCCATAACAAAGAACTAAAGCAAATTTTATATAATTTATTTACATAAATAAACCCTATATCCTCCATTATTCTAGTACCAAAGAATCCACCAGAGGTCAGTCGTGTTCCTTATTTTCTCGAATAGCAAACAACTAAAGCATATTTAACATAATTTATTTATATAAATACGTCCCTGCCTCCCTCATCTAAAAAGTTTCCTGCCAGAAGTGGCTCCATCACGTATCGCTTATTTGTTCGAATATTCGAATACATACACAGATGTGATCGTAGACACTTCCCTTTATTCCCGGCGCCCAAATGCAACAGTTGGCACAACTTTGGTTTGCAATTGCACGGTGATGGAGTAACTCGTTCTCTTTACATCGATACCTATCACCATTATCACTGTCACAAGATATGCGTTTTCTCGATTGTGGAACCACCTATTACACCAAGCCAACTCAATAAAATATAAATTTTTCAAAATACATATTCAGCAAAACATTATTTTAGATACAATTACAATAAAACGATGTGAAAATAATATAAAAAAATATAAACAGAAAAACATCGAGCTATATTTACATAATAGTAATTCTCTCACTCCAATACGTGCGCAAACATAAATAAATACAAAATAAAGTAATTACGTACACGTGGCCAAAGCATAAGCGGTATTCAAAAGAAACTTCTTCGTTGTTAAATATTGACGGCATCATCCCATAAAGTCTGCGCTAACGCTTCATCTATAGCCTAACACGAGTAGGTGAGCTCTGATTTCATTGTTCAAATGCACAGTATTTGTTCAAATACTGTTATTACTCTGGCTAAGTGTATATCTTACGAACTTCAAAAATACATTTTTAATCAGCTCTCAAATTAGGTATACAAAGAGTTAAAAACTATTGGACATCAGTACCAGTGTATAAAGCTTTTGGCACACAGGGTCGGGAAAGACAACCGAGATTATTTCTACTTCACGTTTGATTTCTCAGCGCAGGGTCCACAACTTTGCCGGCGAAGATGACGGTTTTCAGTTGATTTTCTACGATGAAATACGCAAACGGTCGATTAGCGATGAAGTTGGGCGGTTTGGATTTGTTTCCGAACACCCCACCTGGAAAATACAATATTGCATATGACTCGGCAAAGACGTTCCTCCCCCCTTGGCCCTTGTCGTAATATTAGTGGATGAATGGTTTTGCTTCAACATACCTGTGACCGCACTTGCAACGGTTCCTTCTTCATTCACTTCAATCTCAGCGGCATGGATAATCTTCTTGAGGTACAGATTACTGCCACCCGACATCTTGGAGAGTTTCGCATAGCTCGTGAATACCTCCTCAATCCCCATCTGAAACACAACAATCAGTCTAGAAAACACCTGCGAACATGCCAGAAGAGCCCCAACTTTTGGCACGCCCAAACATCAAAACCTGCATGCAACAATCGAATTTCTAATCGAAACGTAAATTTCGAGATATCGAATCACTTCCTGCCTGCTTTCGCTTCGGTTACCTACCTTCAAGATGAAGTTGGACCTATACTTCGTTTCAGAAAGCGAAATTAATGGCCGATCTTTGTTTAAAAGTAAATCATTTACAACCGCTTCTTTGTTCGGGATTTGTAACTCTGTTGTCGATTTATAATGGCATAGCGCGCCGACGTGGTAACGTAATGCATCAAGGTCAAATTTTTCGCTGAGACTTCTGAAATAGTCTTAAATTTTACTCTGACACAGCACAACAATTATTATGTTGTCGTATTTGAAATATTTTGACATGATCGTAATCAGACTTAAATATGACAGAATATGGTATAAAATTGCGGCCTTCAATATCGATGAAAGAATTCAGCGCTGCCGTCAGCAGTGGCCAATCAAAACACAGAGTGATAGCTAACCATTTTGCAAAAGCGAACCGAAGCGAAAGATAATTATGTGAACTTAGCATTACACTTGTTAAAGCAGACTTGAGCTCCAAGTCCCTCTTGATCTTGAACCGCGGAAGATAAACTCGCACGTCGTCGCTGGAGTACAACTCTTCTTCAAGGACAAGTCGCTCGTAGCACAAGTTGACCGGAAACTTCTTCATCGCTCTCAGCACATTGCTCAGAGTCTCGTTGAACTTGGGCAGAACGATCAGCATCCGGAAGTGATGTCCTTCGTACGGGATGTCGAGGACGTGCGAGTTGATCTCTCGGATGAACGAGTACAAGAAGCTTCCATATTGGTGCATCATGTTGACTGACGACACGACTCTGCGATTCTCGTCGAAGAACTGCTGCTTTGATGTGGATGTTATGTTGAACGGAGTGTTCCACTGGGCTTTGAAGAAGACGGCGTTCGCTAATATCAAATTGAAGTCACTGAAGTCTCCTGAAATAAAGACAACAATCATTAGAAGATAAATTGGACTTGTGGTAAAATATTCAATAGACAACATTAAAAATTATCTAGTGAGCTCGGCTTTTCAAAAAATTTCATTTGCAGTACCGTGATCCTCATATCTATTTATGTTATTCAACAATGGATCATAACATAAATAGATATGAGGATCACGGAACTGCATGTGAAATTTTTTGAAAAGCAGAGCTAACTAGATAATTTTTAATGTTGTCAATTACATCTGTTTAGCGATTGTCAATGGTTTAGCCATTCTGTGGAGGTGACAGCAGGGTATTAAGCAGATAACAGATAATCATCATCAGAAAGTGGAGCAATTTCACGATTTTCGTGGTCCCCACTCAGTTAATTTTTGTTGGTAAGAAATGTACATGTGGTGAGGTGGGCCTAATACCATAAAAGAAGAAATATCGATATTCGCTAGTATTGAAATTAGTGGTAATTTGAATAATTATGATGATCAAATCGACCAAATTTGTGTTTAAATCGCTTTTAAATGCACAAAATTATAATAGTGAAATAAAAAAATCCTGGCCTATTACGTGGCGGCGTGTTATGGTACACCCTCCCCAGAAGCAAATCGGAGCTGAGGTTATAATATTTTACCATTTACTATTACCTCAGCAAGCAAATAGATTTACAATAATTGACCAATGAAGGTGGGCGTTGCCTTATGAAAGACAAAAGTATTACCATGGTAACGCCAGGGTTAAGAGAAAATAACAATTTTGCATTCAGACAAATGAAATTCAAAAAGTTCAAAGAATTTAGCTCACACGTGTTTAATAGTTTAATTTACCACTTGAAATAGTACTATCAATATATTTAAACTCATATAAATCATGTTTGATGATATGCTGGACAATTATTACAGTGGTACAACGAAGCAAATTATATTTTGTCAGGTATGTTGCCAAAGAGTTTTACTTTTTAATGGCTTCTGTCACTGGATTGTTTCGTCAACTTAAAAAGGCACTACCTCTCTTATGATAGGTTAATTGAGACTGAACAATATTCAAGTAGATAGTTTAAATCATTACTATTAATAATGGCAATTTTTTAGATAATAAAACTGTTACATTCTGTAAGAAACAGCTGTTTGCTGTTAACTGACAGTTGTTTGGTCACTGACAGCTGTCACTGACCAAACATTGACTTTTGTTTTATGACGTAGTGGGGGGAGGAGATCTACATTGGTCAATTGAAAAGTGTAAAAGTTATTTAAAAAGAAGTAGAGGGGGCTTTAAAATGTCCTGCTGAGGGGGTCCTTAATCTAAAGTTACGCTCCAAATTAAGATATTTTACAACAAATATGAGATTATTCAACTTTGTAACCCTGTGCCGAAAGTCAAGCTTGTAAAAGTAAAAAGTTCGTAACGCCACAGTGTTGCCAGGTGTATTGCAAGAGCTTGGCTAAGTGATGCCACCACACAACTAGATTAATGTTTACACTATTTATACATTTGAAATATAATCGTACTAAAGTAAGAACAGTTTATATGACGTCACCAATCACAATAATATTTAAAGCTTACTTGGCGTCACAAGAGATTTGATCCTCTCCTGAGTTTTCTCTTGGACCCAAGAGTTCACTGTTTTGACAGCCACGTTTCTGTACAATACATTAATGTTGATCAAATCACTTTGGTAATTATCTTGGAGTATCCTTTCATAATTTGGATTCAACGGCTGATTCACGTCCCGAATGAGGGCGTTGGATCCAATGTACTCGGAATATTTACTTGTTTTCTGAAACAACAACATTTTTATTAACCATTGAGATTTTTTTCCAAGAATAGGGATTTTTTTCTTGGAGTAGCACAATATAATCAGGCGAATAAATAAGATGTGCCATACTTTCAAGACTCTGGGGAAAATAAGTGAACTCTGTGTAGTGTAAGCGTGGTGTAAGAAAGCAATGGCTATTGTCGACTTCAGCTCTCTTCTGCAAAAGCCTACGGAATGAGATCGAATATCTAAAAAGGATGAGGTCGCTCCTTTATTTTAATCTGGCTCAGGACCAATAGCTTATGTTTGGAATTAAACGCAATTAAAAATATGAAGATACTCAAATACGACATAATACAGTTGCGAGATGAAGCACAGACGAAAATAAAAAATAGGTTTGTCCTAAATTTTACCTAGGTACTTATTGTTGTAAATAACAATGGCTATCAAGCTTTTTAAATTAAATTCACACCCAAGTAAATTTTGAAATTTAAGAACTAACATAAAAAAATTAAGTAGGCATTAAATAACGTATTTGAAAGGTTGCGATCTATACTTGTGAATTGTATGGTAACGTTTGGTTCGTATTTACCCTCAAAGAACATTCAAGTTCTTGAAAGTTGGAACGAATCTTTGCTGTTGTGGCGTTGCGTAGATATAGTGTACTTTGGATTTGTCGGGCTGTATTCGAATACTCCTCAGCTCCTTCCAAAATCATCAGCAAAACATTCCACACGCTAAATGTAGAAACAACCAGATTCTTCCCAGGTTCTTCGTCTACTAATTTCTGTAAAACAAACCCAGATGTAGATTACAGAAATAGAATTGACAACTGAGAATCAGAATGAGTTAACAAGTACTGACTATTAGAAGATCGAGCGCGAACTGTCTCAGGTCATTGTTCACAGATCTTGGATTATCCGGAACTTCATCCGGATTTGTATCCGGCTGATCCATATTACAACGGAAAGCCATCGTGGGGTCAGTGACAGGGTCCCTGGCTCCTGGAGGAATAGTCGGTGGAGGTTGACGGGGAAGAGGACGGTCCTGTAGCTGAGGGGTGGTTGTACGTTGAGGAGTTGTGTTTGGGCGTTGACGTTGAGGACGAGTGGTTGCAGCGTTTGGGCGTTGAGTTTGACGAGGAGGTGAATATGAGAAATCTTCTTCAAGCGGTTCACCTTGAGATTGGGACCACCGAGGGGTGGTTGCAGGCTGAGGAAATGTGTTTGGGTATTGAGTTTGACGAGATTGTGACGAACCTGACCAGGGGGAACCTTGAAATTGTGTCGGAGAAGGTTGAGTAACATGCTCAGGTTTAGGTTGCCAAGGGGTGGTTACAGGTTGATATGTGTATGGATATTGAGGTTGACGAGTAGGTGACGCGCTTGACCAATGGTCAAGATAATCAGGTTGAAACTGATTAGGTTGAGGTTGAGTCGGATAAGGTGTAGATTGCCAAGGGGTGAATACAGGTTGGGAAAATGTGTCTTGGTATTGAGGTTGACGAGTAGGTGACGAACTTCGCCAGGGCTCAAGATGTTCAGGTTGAGTCGGAGCAGGTGTAGGTTGTTGCGAAGATGGCAAGATTGCGATTGGACATGGTTCGACGTATCGATGTATCGACGACGTATCTGGCACAGAGCTTCTTTGAGTCTTAACCGGTGTGTTTTGGGAACGAGCCGCTTCACGTTGAGGTTGAAACTGTGTTGGTTGAGTTGACGTCTTTGGCCAAGGTGATGTAGATGGATCTGGACGAGGCGGCAACAGAAAGCCGGGGCAAAGTGATGGACTCCTCCAGATTTCTCTTGTTTCGCTGTTATCCAATGCACGAGATCTTACATTATCCTCATTTTGTACAGTCTCTTGCACTCCAGAACCCCCCCGAGCATCATTCCATTCAGTTTCTGCATTCCTGTTTGATACTGCAGCACCGACATTCGGTGTTTTGGATGTTTCTAGGCATTCAATTCCCACCAAAACCAGCATCAATGACACTAAAACATTAAATAATAGACAGGTATTAACTTGAGTTTCATCTGATGCCATCAACAGACAACAATTATCTTCTGACTGCACCTCCAGCAAAGGCGATTATTACACCTTCTAGCACAGTGCTGCCAATACTTTTATACAAACGGTTCAACTGAATTTCGTTAAAAATACAAATGATTTCGAAATACATCCATCAGGCAGCACTGAGATGCACGGAGTTCAAATTCGCGATATAAGGTAGGTACCTAATAGTCATGTAGTTCGTCTCAAGATGACGTCAAAAATGAGTGACGTCACATGCCAACTATGCATTTTTATTTCTGTATTTTGGTACACAATAATTTCCATCACATAATATAATTATATATACCCATGTATGACAATGCACTAGAATTTATCGTAAGATTATTGTACATCCTAAATATAAAATAAAGCTAATATTAATATGTGCACACTCATCATAGATACAAAAAATGAAGTAATATTATTATTATTATATTTTACCAGAAATCAATGTCTTCATTCTTAGTTTACTCCTCTCAGAGGGTCCAGCTGGTACAAACACTCGCGAATGTAATTCCACTTTCAGCTGAGCAGAATGTAAATATGACTGCCTTGTTTGGAATGTAAAACTATACTGTCAATGATAATGCTGAGCCTACTGACTTTAATTCTCTTTCATCCAACTCGGACTGACGAACATAAAACACTAACTTATATTGCTTATCTACTCTTGATAAAATATTCGTATAGCAGTGCGGTAGCGCGACTCAGCCAAAGTCTTCACATATCCTCTAATCTTACTGAGATATTCGGCCGACTGGAGCTCAAGAACAGTAAATCTCACATTGTTGGGAAATGTCTTAACCCCTCCCCCCCTCCCATGATACAAGCTCCAACTCTATCATTGAAAGCATTTTCCACCTGGGGAATTGATGGTTTACTTAACTGTTGGTTTCTAATAAGCGGTAAAAGAAACGGTTTATTCCACACCCTCGAGGGGAAATGTGAATCTGGGCCGTGGAGAATAGAAACCCAGAAATCGGCAAAGTGCTTTGGGTGACTTGACTGGGAATATTGTCTTTTAAAGTAGGCTTAGTAAAATCTAGAACGTATTATACAAATTGGATAACATTTTTACCACTTGTGCACTTAGGCGTATGTGTTCCCACTCGTATGACTTTCTGTGCTGCCGTTTCATATCTCAAAACTGCTAGGCCGTTTGAAACCAACCAACTAGAGCCATTCATACTGAAATAATTGCTCGTCGCTTTTAAGAGTAGGTATACTTTGCGTAGGGAAATTTGAATGTCTGACCTAAATAACTGCTAATATAACGACCGACACTGATTTACTGATTTCTCACAAGTCCATTTGTGACTAAAATTGAATTAACGTGTTTACTTCCATCACTCATTTTCAGTACTGATGTTTACTTTTTTATAAGAGACTTGGCAGCGTGTTTTTATTGAAGAGTGTTTTATGGGGTTATAAAAGATCAGGTCATAGTTCATCAATGTGCCGCTTTACCGCTAGAGGCTCAATGCATTTGTAATAGTCGAGACGCCTACAAGATGATGTTTGCGTTGAAGTACGTGTTACTGATTATCATGCGTAGCGAAGTACGCCAAAACTAAAAATAAACTAAATACAGGCGAAAAATAGTAAGGTAAATAATTCGATAACACAGGGTATGTTTGCTCATTATTTTTTTTTCTAAATTTGTTAGCTACTGATCATTTATTATTTTATTTTATCATCAACCATTTTGGACTCATATCTTACTTCATTGTTCCTTATTTGATTGTTTATACTTTTTCATTGTTCAATCTTCCATATTGTAAAACATGTTATATAATTTTCTATAATTTGATTTGTATTCTGTGTATTTCGCAATTTGTATTTGCTGCTAACAGAAATAAAATACAAATACTAAAATACGGTGCTCTTATGCTTTCATATTGTGTGTGTTTGTGGGCAAAGCCTTGGTCACACGTATTGAAATTTTGCAAAATTGCAAAACATTATTGAAACATTGTATACCAAACAGTCTCGGGTACATTATGAGCAAAATACTAATTTGGGATAAACTGAAAATAAATCATTGTCCGATCGAATTCAAATTTTGGCTGGTCATTGGGATCAACATTTTAGAAAATGTCGCCAATTTGCAGACAAATTGAACGCAAACTTCAGGAGTTATTGACATTTTGATTGTCATTCGAAGCTTGTTTTGAAATACTTTTAAAATTTGTTCCATCGAGAGTAAATTTTTCCCTGCTCCTTGATGCATTTGATTAGATTGTCTTTACAGCGGTTTCCGAGGTCTGTAGAGCAGTAACTGTCACACGCATATTAATTCGCATGCAAAACGAAGGCTCGCTTATCAACGCTGCACACAGAGCGTTTTTCTAGATAAGGGAATGGAGACCTGGTTTCTGGTTTTACGTTGATTTAATATTTCAGTTGTAGATCCAAGTAGTTTGCAGATGTCTGAAGGTCACAATGACGATATAAACAAACATGCCTCTGACAATTATTATGTGACAAGATTAGAACAGGGCTGGCAGCAAATTCATGTCACATACAATCTTTAGAAGTGCCTGTCATTTACTAGTAGGACGTCAAAGAATATATTTCAGTTTAAATCAATCATGCGAGTTAAATTACAAAATATATATACCACTTACACTTTGCTGAGCCAATGGATCCAAAGAAATACCTGGAATTACCGCTCAATTAAACTCTCTCTTATAATCGATATAAGGGCCAGTTTTTCAAGGCTCTACTAGATTTTAAACAGTTGATTAGGACTCGATTTCCATGGCAACAACCAGTGACTTTCCTAGAAAATACCACTAAGGCCCGGTCTTTCAATACTCTGCTCCAGTCTCAATTAGCTCTTAACAGTTAGTTAGTGGTCATTCTAGGAATGTCATTGGTTGTTGCCATGGCAATTTAGTCCTAATTGACTGTTTAAAAGTTAGCAAGTCATTGAAAGACCGGCCCTAAGTATTTGAAGTTTAACAACTAATTCAACAGAGCATTGAAAGACTAACTTGCCTTTAAATGAATTAGTTTAATGATCTTTGCGCATAAAAACGGCAATCTTTAACATTTTAGCACTTTGTCTTACTTTTCTTTGTACTTATGTTCTACTTAAATGAAACACCCGTTTTTGTCAGTTTCCTGGTTATGTTCTTGTTTTGAACTTACGTAATAAATAAAACTAATTGCTCTGCTTCACTACTATTTGCATATGAAACAGGTCATCCAATTCACCTTAGTGCACTTCAAGTACCAACTTAACTCCTCTGAAACTTCGAGAAGAACGAGGAAAAATAAACGAACATAAATGTAATCTAACTTTATTGCTTATTTAAGAAAAAGTTAATTAATATCTTGAAACTCGTGTTTTTCTTGTCGAGGGCTGCAGGAACTCTGATCGAGAGGGTGAGTTGCTGCGACTCGGGGTGGAAAGTGAGGAGCTTTTCGAAGCAGCAAATTAAAAAGACGTAAATATTGGTTTTAGGGGTGAACATTTCAGAAGTGTGGAAACTGATTGAACGTTTCTATTTGTGGAGACATTTTTAATTTTTTTTTTTCTTCTGATTTTGAGAATAACGGAAGATTCGAAGCAGGAAAATTTAGAAGTCTAAAATACTTAATTAGGAGTAGACACGCTGGCATTATATAAGTAGAAGGTGGACACGCTGGCATTATATAAGTAGAAGGTGGACACAACGGAATAAGTAGAAGGTGGACACGCTGGCATGTTGTAAGTAGAAGGTGGACGCGCTGGCATTTTATAAGTAGAAGGTGGACACAACGGCATAAATAGAAGGTGGACACGCTGGCATGTTGTAAGTAGAAGGTGGACACGCTGGCATTTTATAAGTAGAAGGTGGACACAACGGCATTAGTAGAAGGTGGACACGCTGGCATGTTGTAAGTAGAAGGTGGACACGCTGGCATTTTATAAGTAGAAGGTGGACACAACGGCATTAGTAGAAGGTGGACACGCTGGCATGTTGTAAGTAGAAGGTGGACACGCTGGCATTTTATAAATAGAAGGTGGACACAACGGCATTAGTAGAAGGTGGACACGCTTCCAAGTTGTAAGTAGAAGGTGGACACGCCGGCATGTTGTAAGTAGAAGGTGGACTCGCTGGCATGTTGTTAGTAGAAGGTGGACACGCTGGCATTTTATAAGTAGAAGGTGGACACAACGGAATAAGTAGAAGGTGGACACGCTGGCATTTTGTAAGTAGAAGGTGGACACGCTGGCATCCCGTAACTAATGTCATATAGCGCAGCGAAGTCATATTCAAGTTTTAAGCAACATCTTTTAATCGGCTAAAAAGTAAAAATTAACTTTTTATACGATAAGCTGAAGTTTTGCATGTCATTTACAAGTAGAATGTGGACACATATTTATCATATAATTTATCATATTATGACAAATTCCGATTGAATCGATGCAGTGAGTGTAAACTGTATTTTCAAAATTAAGTTTATTTGAATTGACAAATTGATTTATCGTTATGTAAATTCATTTCTTCTCGACCACGTGCAGGTAATTGGTGCTGTCATCACTCCAGAGTGGGTAGATAGACTTATCAAGCGTCTTCGATATTATTAACATCTGATCTTCTCATCCATCGCGTGGGCGTGGGAAAGGCGAACAAAAGCCGAGTAAATGTCTCTTCTGCCACCCATCTGATTAGCCGGCTGCTTCTGAAGCTTCTGAGATGATTAGCTACGGGCTTGCGATGACAGAGATGTCAGAGTAGCATTTACATTGCGCCCCGCCCACGCATTGCAATCATAGCGTGGGCGACGACATGTCAGACCCTTATTTAAAAACATTTTTCACAAACCACACAAGCGGGCGCGTGGACAAAGCGGTTGGCAATGTTCATTATTTGGATAATACCAAAGATGAGAGAGTCTAAAGCATTTGGAAACAAAAGATGAGTGTTGTTAAAATACTCAATATCAGTTAAGAAGGAGACATTAGGGCTTGAAAACTATTTTTAAAATTAATGTATAAAAAAAGCTCTTCTTTGTATTTTTACTTCTATTGTAGATTTCTGATCTAAATAACAATAGATCTGATGTGATGTGTAGAAAGTGATTAATTAAGAGACTCGTTTTGAGTATAATTTTAACTGACTACGAATATTTTGTTCGTCAGTGTCCACATACTCTAATTTGTTGTATTTATAGCGACTCGTACAATATTTACTTGAAATTGTTTTTATTAGAATAATAGCAACGTTTGTTTTGAACTATAGCTACAATCATTTGTTTTCATTGTCTACTCGTATCCAAATTACAGGCTATTTTCGAGAGACAAGATAAAAAAAAGTAGATACAATGAACGAAAACAAGTGTTTAAATTACATTTGATTCCGACGGCAGAATCAAACTCAAACAACTAAAAAAAAAATCCAGATAAACATTTGTGACAAAAGTATGAAAATGTAGTGAATAAATGTTGAAATATGTGAACCTGTATGTCTTCTTTATCGTCTTCTCCACATAATGTGCATTAACCTGAGTAGGAACCTTCCCAGTAGTTTTCCATCGGAGTGAAATGACTGAGTCTGGACTGTAGAGGATCGAACCCGAGCGGTCTGAATAGACCCTGGCAACATGATGAAGGTACACAGGTTGAGACAACACTCGCGCCTTGTACTTGCGCTGATGAGACTTTGAGTTACGGACATCTCAAACCACAGCCGTGAAGACTCAGAACAAGCCTCTCGCAATCTTTGTTAAAAGAAGAACTTGTTGCGGTAAAAATAACACATGAACTTGATGTTCCTTTTGTTTATTTAATATTACGCATCCCTTTGAGGAAAGGTAGTAGCCTGATAATGATGTTAAAAAGGTGCTAGATTGCATCTCTGAAACTAAAAAGAAGACCGTATTAAAATTTTAAGTTGAACATTAAATGTGTGATAATTTTTCATTGGCGACGAGATCAATTTCCTCAGTCGACCAAACTAGAGTTTGAATGCAGAAAGAGTTGACTGATGAAATCCAAAAATCATTCCAAAGGTACATTTTGGATTAAATTATTTTTATTTAGCTTTTTAAATTCATAAAATTAGAACTGTGCTCGAATTTGAACGCCAAGTGTCCAGCCAATCACAGCTCTGGAAATGCTTTCTATCAGTTCATTGAAATTGAGTGATCACCAAAATAAAAACATCATCACTCATTTATCCAATATCTCCAGTTTTCAGAGACGATTTCTTACTCCCACATAAGTCAAACCATCCGTCTCTGTCTTTAAATGTACGTCTCTTCACATCATCAGGCCAAGCCACTGTGGGAGAAAATTACTACTTACCACTGACAGAAAGTCTCCATTTATTTCCTAATGGTCAGTCAAACTCTCCGGCTGCCCTTCCCACCTTCCATCCTTCACCGCTCTTCTTCATCATCCTTCCCACCTTCATCCTCCACCGTCCTTCTTCATCATCCTTCCCGCCTTCCATCCTTCACCGCTCTTCTTCAAACTCCTTCCCACCTTCCATCCTTCACCGCTCTTCTATATCATCCTTCCCACCTTCCATCCTTAACCGTCCTTCTTCATCATCCTTCCCACTTTCCATCCTTCACCGTCCTTCTTCATCATCCTTCCCACCTTCCATCCTTCACCGCTCTTCTTCATCATCCTTCCCACCTTCAAACCTTCGCCGTTCTTCTTCATCATCCTTACCACGTTCCATCCTCCACCGTTCTTCTTCATCATCCTTCCCACCTTCCATCCTTCACCGTCCTTCTTCATCATCCTTCCCGCCTTCCATCCTTCACCGCTCTTCTTCATCTTCCTTCCCACCTTCCATCCTTCACCGTTCTTCTTCATCATCCTTCCCGCCTTCCATCCTTCACCGTTCTTCTTCATCATCCTTCCCACCTTCAACCTTCACCGCTCTTCTTCATCATCCTTCCAAAGTTACATCCTTCACCGTTCTTCTTCGTCATCCTTCCCACCGTCCATCCTTCACCGTTCTTCTTCGTCATCCTTCCCACCGTCCATCCTTCACCGTTCTTCTTCATCATCCTTCCCACCTTCATCCTTCACCGCTCTTCTTCATCATCTTCAACCATAGCATCTACGTAATGAGTCACGGCCACAAATTGGCCCTGATGTCCTGTAGTCTATAAACACCATTAAAAGCTTCTATAATAAACATTACCTGGTCATAAATACGTGTTAAAATTTGATGTGAGATAATCTTAAAGTTCATCTCACGTAAACAAGATTAATGTAGTGAGTAAAATCACGTGATCTCGCTGCACTGAACTTTGACCTACAAGCAGCGCCGCGAGTCGGAAGTGAACTACAGTTGGTAATGAGTATGAATGTTGTCCCGAGTAGTGACGTCGCAATTATGTCCCCGCCAACGACAGTGACGCAATGAACTCTCTGCTGACGTCACATGCATCTCATAACAAGTCATTAGTGTGTGATGATTGGCAGGAGGAAATGTGACGGAGAAAGATATTGTCAAGTCTTGTCGATAGAGCAAGTGGGAGGCGTGATAAGTCGATATGAAACTGTACAAACCCTCTGGCACGTGAAGTGTAGGTTGGTAATTAGAATAATCATTGGCTCTATTAATGACGTCATGCTTGAGATGGCAATCCAATTCCAAACTAATATCATGTCCCAGAGGAAATTTACATTTGTAAGTAGGCATTTCAAACTACACTATTAAACGATTTGGCGTCATTACCTATGTTGAAATATATTATTATTTGATTGTGATATCTAGGGCTAGGTTGTTAAGAACATATCCTTTTTTAATTTTTTGTTCAGACACGTAGTCTAAAAATGATACATAAATATGTTTCAAATGTTCCTGATTTCAAAAGTAAGTGTTTAATTTTGCCTGAAAATCCCTTTTTCTCATTTTTTTTTATTAATTCAGTCATTATCTTGCTATTTTAAGGTCTTTTTGTCCTTTTTTTAAATTATTGGGGAAAATAATATCAAATATTTGTTTCAAGTTACAAATAAATTTGTTGTCTTCTCAAAATGTCCATCCTCCACTTGGATGACCAACAACGATATTGACACATTCATACAATAATTTAGGTTCATTTTAATATCTTACTCCAAATCCAACTCCTAAACCAATAAATCGAATAATATGTTGACGAATATTAAAAGCCTAACATATCAGTGGCCCTTTTTCGGGATTTAGGGTCAATTTTTTAATAGTTTTAAGGTACTATTTGCCTGCCTTTGTGGACGTTTCATAGGTCCTAAACATCCTAGCCCTAGTAATTTCTATCTCGTGTAAGAAATGTGTTTCAGTCATCAACTGTGTGGCAGGATAATTATATTGAAACTTCGGGACAAACGAATACATCAACAAAATATAAATGAAAACTTTAAATTTGTGGCGACATTGAAATTTGACAGCTTGAGAGTGATTTTACCAAAATAATTATCGAGTAAAAATCGCGCAAAGAGCAGCAAATGTACATTCCGAAATGAAACATATTCCCTGTGTTCTCTTGGTATTGAAACCCACCCCCCAGACACCCATTGTCTTCGCAACCAACTATTCCCATTCTCTTACTAATTCAGCTCCCACGCAACATATTATCATATTTCGTGTATAATATTATGCATCTCTCGCCATCTATTACGTGAGCTTTTTCCGTGTGGGTGTTGTCGGCAGATTCTCTCGTCTCTCACAGAATCCCGCTTTTGATGCTAAAACACACTCAAAGAGTCGACATAACCACCGCTGACATTTCACCCTGCATGATTATCGCTTCACATGAGATGGCGCGATCCCTGATCCCAAATTAAACCCATGGATTTCGCTAATTACAAAGTGACAAAATAAAATAGTGGATTACTGAAATCAAATAAAAACTGAATTGGGATCCCCTTTTCAGCTGCACACGCTCCGAGAGCACTGACTTTATGTGAGGCATGAAAAGTACAGAAAATAGAATCTATAAAACGCTACAAAAAGACACGGGAAAGGTTTTAGTTTGGCACAAATCTCTTCCTCGCGTTATTCATTCTCGTGACAGGAAATTGTCTGGCAGCGATTTCCAGACGGCTGAGACGCGGGCTGAATGTGGAGCGAAAATGTTTCGATAATAAATTATCTAAAAGTAATATCCATGCAGGCAGACAGAGAATATTGGAAAATAAACCTATAATTGCGTTGCGGCCAATACTGTCTGGCCTCGTGCTTTTCTTGTCACCAACATCTGGATTGATTTGGTGGATTTAGATTTCGGGTATTTCAAGAAACGAAACTTGAGATTTATCGGAAAAAAGTATTAACAAGAGGCTGCAGGATCCAATGACTTACTACAGAATTAAACTATAAATCGGTTTAACGAAAAACAATAAATTGCAAATTTTAAATCAGAACTATTATAGAAATTTCATTTATAAACATTGGATATTGGACTGCGTATTTCTGAAGACCAGAGTAACTCTCCACCAATCAGGATCCTAGCTCATTCCGTCCCGCATGAAACCCAGTGAATGCAGTCATTTGATTGGTCAATCTCACATACATGTCGTATGATGTGGCCTCGAAACACAAGTGTTACCTTCCCTTGATGTTGACGCGAAACTTCGTGTGGCTTTTCGACTATTTAAAAATACTTCAAATCAGTACCTAAGAGGAAGATGGGCTGACCCCTTTCTGATTCTTGAAGTGAGCTCATACCAGTTAGTCTAAGGTTCATCCAATCATGTTTGTAATGGTGACATGAGTCATTGTGTAAGAGAATACTTCAAAATATCTGTATTTGTTGACATCAGTCAAATGGTAATGATAGAGCCTGATTAGATGATAAAAGTGATGCAAAATCGAGAAAATTGACTGAAGGCCTTCTACCTTTAAGGTAAGATAAGAAATGTTTTTAATTTACAAAACATACATTGTGTGGATTTTCTATTCCATATGGTGCGATGCGTCTAGTCCACTGATCTCCATGTACTTCCACTTCGATGTTCCTTTTCAAGGTCATCAATTTAAAACAGCCTATTACACGATCACAATCATTTCTAAAATCACTTTGAATGAACTAAATCATTACACTAGTCATTAGTTAACAAGTAAATTAACACGTTTTAGTTACATTAGTTATAATTTGTTACAAATCCACAAAATTATTACAGCGGCGACTTAGAAAATGTTGACTTCACTCGCATAGCATCGATAAGCAATCCACGTGTTATATATATATCAGTGGTCTAGTCTAGTCTCTATATGTGGATTTTCTAGTCTAAATGTCTAGTCTATGATGTAGCTCAATGCTTACACCGCCCACTCGTTTGGCTCCCTCTGCCCTCTCCACCAAGTGGTACAACGTTGCCATCTTCAGCGTATCTCAACACTTCAACAGCAGCAAGAGCATTGTTCGCAGTTACGCTGGCAACACTGTGTTCTCAGCATCATTGGGCTGATGACAAGCCGCCGGCAAAGTCAGAAGCCAAAAGCTAAGTAAATATTAAATTACGCTGCATATCAGCGAGGAAATGAGGAAATTGTTTGCAAATTGCACGGATAAGTGAGTTAGTTTTCTCCGCAGTCTTGGGGATTAATTGGATTTGCTTTACATTGGTTCCTTGAAGTGCCGCAATTCCAAAAGCAGTCTCGTACTTCACGTTTGTTCAATTTCGCGGGGCAAAATGTAATTCCTGTCTGCTCTCTTCGGTAGACATTTGCTGTGGTGATTCCAGAAAGGTTAACTGAATGAACTTTCTGACATAATATAAATGACGGAAAGTGGTTGGGCAGATTGTCAATTTAAATCCAGAGTTGGAAATTGAACTTTTGAACTGAACGACATTTCTTGACTTTTTTACCAGATATTCACATCTATTATTGTTGATTGTTTTTAATTTTTAATTTTGAAGATAAATTCTAAGAACTTATGAGATTGCATCACCAAAACATACATTTTAGGACTCTCGAACTCAAACTGACTCCACTCATTTTTCTTTTACGCATTGTTTAAAAGATAGTTTTAATCAACAATTGTTGATATGTTAATTATAAAAGGGGATAGCAGTACGTTTTTTAAATACCATAGTATTTGATTACCTGACTCGAGTGAATATTGAACTGGCACAAAGTTATGTAAAGCTCTGAATTTGCGCCTCAGAGCTTAGCGGGAGCCTGAGAAATGAAATAATATCACGAGAATACATTTTCGAATATTCTATCATAATTTGGACTGTGTTTTATTTAAATCCGTTTCTAACATGCTGCTTCAAAAGCAGTAATTTGAACAAATCTATTAGCACTTCTTCCTCTAGCTGATATTGTAAGAGAAAAGTTATTATATTTTCGCATAGCTCAAACGACCAATATCGTAACTGTATTTCATTCATTCATTGCAATTTGTATTGAATCAATCTTCTTCACTTACTTGTTTGGTCGCAGTGGAATGGAGGCCACTCAGGCGCAGACTCGAGGGGTAAGTAGAATGTGGTCCACTCCGACACAAGATATTGCCAGTAGAATGTGAGGCATTCCGGCACTTTTAACATTACTTCGTTTCCAGAAGTATGTAACACATATGGTTGATTTATGCTTATAAATTATTCAGATATCTAAATTATGGAAAATTGTATAAAATAAATCGAATTATAATTAATGTTCCATATTTCTTATACATTGGATGGGGGTATTGAGATACCCTCTTCTCTCTGATTTGAACCAATTGAAAGTACTATATGTGTTTTTCTTTGGAAGGAGGAGATTATAGTGAGAGGTAGAACGCATTAACTCAGAGATTGCTACAAATAAGATTTATTTTTATCAGAAGAAGTAACATAAGAATTGAATTATAAGAATCTAACTAACTTATTACTACCACAACCTCTGTCAATGTAGGTGAACTAAGTGGTACAAGTTTGGATTTTAATGCATTACAAACCAGAACAACTTTAATTTAAAGTTAAATTGTATTTTCTCATCGAAAAAATATATGTTATAGATGTTCTAGACATGTTATTTAATGTGTTATTCTTGAGTAACTCAGAGAAAATAGATGACATTTTCGTAAACTCGACAAAGACTGTAGAACTGAGTGGGGCGAGTTGTGTTACAAAAGTATTCTTTATAACTACATTAATATTGTTATTTGCGGCACTATCAATGAATCCTCGACGATTTCTTGTCGATCGTTGCGCGGAGGTGTTAAATTAGTTGTGTGTCATGTCGTTATCCAGATGTTGATCGATCGAACAAGAATCGTCGAGCATTCGGAAAAACAAAACACCGATTACCGCTTCTTACATTCGCCAAAGAAATTCATTTCTGGTTTCTTTCACTGGAATTTTAAAAGCCTTGATTCTCTTTCCAGCTTTCTAAATTTCCTTGCATAGCAGAGGAAATGACTTAACATTTATATAACAATATATTTTTAATACATAATTATATTTATTAACGATTAAAATATATCGTCACATTTATGAAATATAATGTATAATATTATATATAATTAACACTTTGATATGGTTTGTTGATATGTATTTTACAACCTGTTATTACATTCATTACATATAGAAAAGCTTGATATGTAAGTTTTGACAAATGGCAGGAGCCCAAAGACAAAAAACAAAGTGCCATATCTTAAAGGCAATTGGGATAAAAAATATCATATTATATTTAACACATTTTTTGCAAGCGCAGCCAACTGTGATAAATCCAAAAAATAAAAATATAAAGAGTTTAGCCAATAACATGCTATCTTCTTTATAGGGAAAAAACACACATCAAAATCACTACCTACATATTTTTCAATGTTCATTTTGTCCTATTTTCTTTGACGACAACATTTTGTCGTCAAGAAATATCACTCTCATAACGCACACCTTCAAAATCCAATTCCAAATTCCCCACGTATTATATTAACAATTGATACATCATACAATATATAATTATCTTCAACATATTTTATCACTTTCTTCCCACTGCGGAAAAGATTACCACGATCCAATAATTGTATTAAAAGGGGAGTCCCAATGATAATTCCATCATTATAACCTTTTCTCTAATGATTATCTATAGAACTATATATAAGGTACATTACTCTGTAACGTCTAGATAGAATACGTTTATCAAAATGTCTCAAACTCCTCTAAAACATCTAGACCCAATCAAGATTGAAACAAGTTGTAGTCTTAATTGCCGTCTCCCTTGTAACAATTAAGAGAACAACGGTTTTTGTGTGACAGTCGCGTGCAGTGGCGTCGACTGACTAGGCACTGCCTATGTTGACAAACCCGAACCGCACGCCACCGGAGTTGAATTTATCTAATGACGGGTGATTCTAACTTCTATGACGAAAGCGTTTACAGATCTTAAGAAACAGACACTTAAGTAAGTATTACGAAGTACACACTCATGATATGTATGACATACGATAGTTGATATGTATAAGGTATAACAATTAGTTTCATGGACTTTGACAAATTGTTTTCATGTAGAATACTTTAAAGTGCCACGGATTATAAAGAATTGAGTTAATTTTGGAGTTTTCTTTTTTTCCGTTACCACCTATTTTGAGTGTTCTTGTATACCTTTCTGATATTCTCATTATATGGTCGGTTTTTGATAAAGAGCTGACTTACTACCGTCAACTTTGGTGTACGTACGCGATTTTACCAAATCTTTTGAAGAAAATAGTGTTTAAAACTAACCCCGCTCAGTTCTTCAAGTCGAATGTTTCAAAAATAATATCAAACTATTCGATATAATTTCATTCTATCTTTGCCTAGTCAGTTAGGTGTTTGATAGAAAGGGGAAGAGTATTTTTACTGCTAGCCTAAAGCTCACTTTCATGATATGTATACGTTGCTTTTATCTCTAAGAAAGTATCTCGGGAGGTCAAACTAGTCGCGGGCAGCTTTTCCAGTAAAGCGACGAAATCATAAAAGAACGTCTCCGAAATCCATCACAAAGTTAATGTCCCAAAGAAACTTTCATCTAAATTTTAATACTGAAATTAACGTCCTGCATAGTCACCGAAAAATATTTCTTATCTTCCAAAAGACAAATGTATGTAAATCATAACCAAACTGATTCGTACGTAAGCGACGCGCTGAGCTGCGCCGTCAAGGTCGGCGCATGGAAGTGTGTCTCCATCCATCGACCTTGGCGGCGCTGTTCCGACGAGGCGCTGCGTTCAATCCAGGAAGCCGGTGTTGACGAGCTTCTCGAGGAAGAACTTGACGTCTCCGAGCTCCGAGTCCTTGATG
Source organism: Leuctra nigra (assembly GCA_934045905.1). NCBI lineage: Eukaryota > Metazoa > Arthropoda > Insecta > Plecoptera > Leuctridae > Leuctra > Leuctra nigra. The sequence goes on from OW203766.1 coordinate 35,720,956, forward strand.
CCGAGACTCTTGAGCATGCCGAGGTCGCCGTTCTCCACCGCCATGAACACGGAGCGCAGGTGTTCCAAGTCGGATCGCATCAGGTGCAATGCGGCGCCGAAGTCCTCGATGGTCTGCGATTCTGGAACGCGTTCGAGGACAGTGTTAGTTCCGACACGACTGCGCTCTGGTGGCTAGTGTGGTACTACAGGCGGACGTTTAGGAGTCCGGTATGCAATCTAAATGATCGATGTGATCAAAATCACAAACAGTTTTAAGAACTGGGTCTAAACAAAGTGGTAGAACCTATAATATAGGCATCCTGCATGAGATGATGTTTACCTCGTTGCCATGGCAACATGATTCAATATGGCCGCTTCCAGAGTAACATTTTGAACTGTCTGAACTTCAACATCAAATCATAATTATTTTAAACCATGAAAATACGAAGTGTTTACAAACGAATGCTATTGTATTAACATTCTTTATGTCTTTATAACTTTACAAAAGTATTTGTTGACATTTTACACGCCCGTTTTCAATGTAAACATTGGTCTGACAGTTCAAAATGTTACCCTAGAAGCGGCCATATTGAATCATGTTTCCATGGCCACGAGGTAAACATTTTCTCATGTCGGATACCTATTGAACGAAGTGGTACGTGGAACTCGGAGCTCCAAATACTCGTAAACTATTCCCCTTTCTCTCTCTTTTTTTTTAATTACGAAGATAATATACTGGGTAATGATAATTAAAAACTCTTTCTTTCTTTCTTTCTCTTTTTATTGTGGACACTCCCCAAGTGACACCAATCAAACTTTCGGTCTGAAATTTAAAAAACGGTCTTAACAGAGTTTTTGAGTAAGGTCTAATATATAACAAATAAAAAAGGTAATGTTTTCTATAAAAGATACATTGCTGGTACGAATTGACTCGGTGCCATTGAGTTAAAGAGACGAACCATTTAAACTATTCACTGTTTCCAGGACAAAAACTATTGGCTGTTAAACGTACCTAATTGTTCCCATTGTTTTATTGGATCGTGTTATGTTTGTTGGTATGATTTATGAGTGATCGGAAATGTCGGTATTGCACAATACTTCGTAACACAGCTTTTACATTGTTTTCAATCAGCTTTTACAAAAATTATGCAACAACGAAAATCCAACCAATCAATGAGAGCGATCGACTAATTTTATAATTCATTTGAGTAGACTTCTAGCTCGCTGGTTTTGATACATCGGGAACGTCTCATCTGATAAATCCATCACATTAGCTGCTTATCGGTTCACCGCACCGGCAACACTGTGCACGTAACCCGTGGCAACGCTGTTTTTAGAATAATTACTCGATCCATGTGAGCAGTGATGCCAACGCAACAACACGAAACATCGAAGCGGTTTAACCTTTTAACTCGCAACAGAGCGAGTATTGCGCACGCAATCGCTCGATTTATCATCATCGAGTGCGAAGTAGATTATTGAAAAAGACGCGTCAAACTTTTATTCACAATATTTGCATTTTACATTATTTATTAAATTTCATTGATTACCAAGAAATTTGCGTGACATTGTTTTCAGAGAACACTATATCTATTAATAGGGTGCCCTCAACTAATTTATTGAATAATCTCCATGAGCCAATGTGTGTATTTTGCAAGTTAAATAATAAGTCATAAAAATTAATTTTGTCGTTTGTATTTGGCTCAAGTTTTATGATATTGATTTGAGGCAAATGACTTTTTAGAGTGAATTTTTATAAATACATAACTTTTGTTATCTCGTTAACAAATCTAGTTTAAATTATTTTGTTTTTAAATTAACTAAGTCGTATAATGAAGGCTATGCCCACTGTTATGGTAGGTACAGGTATAATATTGATTTTGTGTGTGCTAGTGGCAATTATTAAATTTAAAATAAAATTGAAGCGTGATGTTTAGTCTTCATTTAGAATATATCTCATAATTTATACAAAATTATGAATTGTAAATTGTGTCATGTTGTAAACTGTATTAATCAGTGTACAACTCAAAGCAGAAGTGTTGATTTTACGGATACGCACTTACTGTCATATAATGTCTAGTTTACTATTCTGAAGGTGGTAAATATTTAACATCGACCAGCTATTGTTGAAATTCCAAATAACAAACCAGACAATCCAGTTTTGTCAATAAAACATCAATTCGGGATTAAATGGTTGGTTTGACCTGTTGAAACGGCATAAAGCACAAAAAGGAAGTGGGAAATTGAAAAGCTCTCGTAATGGACTTGAATGAAACATGTTTCAATCAATGTTCATTTCTCTCAGAACATTGTGTTGTTCGTCACTGATGGACTGAAAGGCTGCATTGTTGCCAAGTCGCCCCCTAGAGTTATGATGAATTCATTACAACGCCGCACGCAATGGCAAACTCTGACCTTTGCGTAGTCGAGCAAACGCATTGGACGCGACCATTCAGGAATAACATTAAATAAAACAGAATGCATTAGCAAATATTCTTGACTCGTGAGGGATTACATGATTTTTTAAATTATTTTTAGAAATCATGAGATAATATTAGCAATGCAAAGGCAAATGTTTGATGTTTTCGCTGTGCATGTGCTTTAATTTCCCACGAGTACGTCCCTGGAATCGATAAAACCGAATGTGAACATCTGAAAAGTTTTATTTTACAAAACGTTTGCCCCATGGATTTGAAATGGAAATGCGCAATGAACGTCGGTATTATTTCACATGTTCCTGCAGGTTTGACGTTGATTGGTATTTCCAGTGGCTAATAAAAGCGTACGTATGTAGATATTGGTTTGACATATACCTTGGGGGTAACATGGAAAACTTCTCCTGCGAATTGATGGATATTTACATCATACGACATCATGAGGACATTCTCTCGATTTAAATAGTCACGGTGGAAAGAGATTCTAGTAGGAGGTGAGTGCAAAATGGGACACCGTTATTTTACCATGGGTTATCTTCATAATACTCCGAGATGGCAATCCAAGACATACTTCAAAATGTTCCTAATAACACTGCAAAGTTCTCCATTACACCGTATGAGTTTTGTCTTTTAAGGACAGTTTCTCCACATATTCCCCTTCATTTCCTTCAATGTAACCTCATGTTGATTCTCTTTTTATAGATCAATGAAACTGACAAACTTAAAGATAACAACGAAATTATTATCATGTGTGTGTATAATGTGTATAATATCATGTATTATAATATTGTGTGCCATTATTTAGACCGGTAAGCCTGAAATGGTAGTTAATATATGCTTTTTTAAATTTCTGTCTGTGTTAAGACAAAACTAACAAAAACGATTTGAAGAACCGTGCGCGTCCCTTTACCTTAAGCAGGCCTCAAGCCCTATTTACATGAACAACTTCTTGTTCAACTTCTGCGCCACATTTCTGATAGAAATTAGAACATATTGTTCTATGATAAAAGTTGAACTCAAGTTCTGTGACAAGAAGTTCGTGTAAACACAAAATTGTATGAAAAGTGCGAATGTGACACAGAAGTTGTTGAAGAAATCGTACCGGTAAAGGTCTTTGCGTAAACGAAACGCAATGTCTGCTCACCTGAGAGTGCGATGGCGACTTTGTCAACGCCTCCTAGAGGCGCCAGGGCGTCTCTTGCTTTGCTGCCGAAGAGTTTCTCCAGATAGTTGGGGCCGTGACTTGCCAACAGCGACTGCAGAAAACTTGCGGTCTCTTCCACAGGTGGTCGCTTGGCTTCAGACAGAGAGAACAGCATCATAACCATCGAGAGCAAGGGAGACAGAGGGTGATGGATCGTGATTAGAGGGAGAGGGATGGAGATCTGATGATCGCAGGGATTTCAGGAGTAGTTTCAAGAAGACGGGGATAAATGATGTGGGGAATCTGTTTTTGAAAGTGATTTGTATAAATTTAAAGGCGAGAGCTTGGCATGTGTCTGGTTTTCTTACCGAAAGCCAACCTTCTGATGACAAAAACATTATTTGGTTAACAGTTCTTTCTCTCATTTCGTATTTTCCTAATATGGGCAAGAGGTGCCTTTATTTTTATTTGCCTCCATCTTTAAGATACCTGGTTTATTAATGAGATTTGGCTCGGAGTCATGTTTGTATATGATATGTTTCTATATGATATGTTTCTATATGATATGTTTCTATTCTATATGTATATTTCTACATGCGCGTATTTGGTTACATATAAAAGTTCAAAATTCGACTGCAAATTACGACCAGGTACAAACAAAATAAAATGTGAAGAAAAATAATAAATAATAATAAATAATAAAAATAACTTAGAATTTCGTCATGAGGCTATACGTTATTTGGAAATCAACCCTTTATTTAAATAAAACCTTCTGAAAGAGGATTTAGAGACACGGGTTAGAGAGATGTAAGTATTTTCCCCCTGCTCTTGTCGTGTAATCTGAGAAAGCAAAGTACATGAATCGTAAACCGCAGTGAAACGTTTAGCCGTTCAGCCGTTCAGACAAACGGGTGTGAGAACGGCCGGCGACACACCAGCCCGGCGGTGGGATTAGATTAGTCCCTGAAGGGCTGATCGGAGGCGTCGCGGTGCCAGACGTCGGGGGGGGGGGGGGGGCGTCGAGATTAGATCTCAGAGCCCGCACAGAATCCTGATCGAGAGGTACAAGATTCCTCATCCAAGCAGTTTCACGAACTTGCGTGGAAATAGTAATTTGAAATCATAAGGGTTTAAACACTTACTGAACCACCGAACTTTTCATTAATTGTAATGAGGCTAATATTATTCTCGACCTTTGTGAAAAGAGCGTTAGATTTACAGTACCCTTAGGGCACATTTGTTAGGCACCTCCCAGGTCATACCGAAAATACCCATTATATAAAATTATGCAATTATCTGTAAAATTATCTGAAATTATGCACATGCTAATATCATTCTAGCAGAAACCTGTTGAGTTGCTTAATTTAGAAAAGCACTCTGCAGTTGAAATTCTGCGAAGTCATTGGGACCAAAATGTTTTGATATACATAGTATTCATTTTAGACTATGGCAGAGAACTTATTAATTGTTGTCAATTAAATCTATTTTGAACTAGGTGTCAAAATTTATCCTTGATGAAGTAAATGCACTGCACCCTGATGACTGTATCTAATTATAGAGTTTGTTTCCCTCCAGAGTGCAGTCAGCAACTCATACAAAACTGTTACCTTCATGCACGAAAGTGTCTCTCATTGAGTTTTTCTAGCGTAATTACTTTGTCTATCTTTTAGTTTTCTCTCAGTAGACGGAAAAAATTATTTGTGCTAACAAGATGTGAAAAAGTTGTAGGTAATTTAAAAGTTTGTAGAACTTGTTTTGGTTACAAAAGTAAAAACAAGTGAATTCAGCTTAAAAACAAAAGTTCTCATTTAAATGAAAAAATATTTTGTGAGGAAACTTTTCTTTTGAAATACATTCATTGACAGGACTAACTCACATCTGAGTGAATTCTATTAGTCCCAATGCGTTGCTATGCCATTAAAAGTTATTTTAATTAGGTATTTAATTAGCTCATTTGTCCGGTGCAGAGGACGAGCTTCATTTAGAACACAAAAAGATAACTTCGTTGCATTGCAACAACTTTCATTCCTAATTAGCCTTCATGATTACTTTGTATCACACTGTTGTAATTTAGCCACTTTATGAAACTGTCAACGCTGAGTGACGCTGTTAAAAGCAACACGTCTTCGTCAAATCGGCAACGCTGTTAACAAACCATCTCAGACATAATGAGACACATTTTGGTACCCTCGTAAAATTTAATTTAATTTGAACTTCGCAAGACGCTCTATTTTCCCGCTATAATCACCCGGATAAGCGGTTACCTGCTTGTAATGAGACGTAAGTGATGTGAATGAAGGGAAATTATAAGGCGATCTCCAAGAGAGGAATCTACTTGCAAAGCTCCGTTTCTTCAAGTATTATACGACTAAAGATCACACATTCAGGTTTAGTGGACTTCAAAATGGACTTTTAAGAACTTGAAAAGCTGTTAGAAGGTACATATATCTAGGAAATGGAGCCCAATTATGTAGATACGACTCCTATTGATGCAGAAAGTCGTTTCATGATTAAGCAAGAGAATGGCAAGTGGATGTGGTTTGAAAGTCTGTGGTGAGGATGAGGTTAAATCCGTTCTATATTCAGATGTAATCACATCACTTGTAACGGGAATTCATACAATAGTTAGGATTCAGCTGTACAGTGGAATTTACCAAATAATTATCGCTACTATTTGTTTTTAAATTGAATTTACATTGGACCTGAAATAATATAGATGTTGCTTAGATACACATTTAAAATATCCATATTTAAATTTATATTCCAGCGTTCTTACTTTTTGAAAGATGTGTTCATGTACTGATTATTTATTATGTATTTGAAAAGATTTTAATGAAGATGTGAAATTGATTTGGCCGTATTTCTTACATCACTACATTTTACGGCCAAAATAAAGAGGTTTACTGTATTGTAGTCTGGAATAATATTTCGTTACATTTACATACCAAAATCTTAAGATTAGTTTGCCAAGGTAAACTGAAAACTTAGACAGAGCTAGATTAGACTGTCTTTTCATCTTACTTTATCTATTACTAATATCCTAGTAGCAGTGAATGAGCGACCAACAAGAATCCCAGCTAACCAGTGAAGAGTTTTCTGTAATTACCCAAGTGAACTCCATACTTGTTGTTTTTGCCCCTGGATAATTCATTTGCTAATGAAACAAGCGAAGAGCAATTATTTAATGTAAGCCCGGCTGGAGGTGATTAATGGCAGGTGTTGCTGGCTTAATGAACAGGACAACTCATTGCTCAGGGAGCAGGTAAAGTGGGAATAACTGGGACCGACTGGGATTGACTGGGAATGATTCTAAGAAGTCCTTGTTCAAAAGTCTCAAACCAATTGGTCAATTAACTTGCATCATTCATCGTTAGTATCCTGTAAGTTGATTGTATGGATTTGTTAGTTGCGTCAAAAGACGAGGAGAAAACGTAAAGAGAAAAGTTCAAATATTATCTTGATATGGAATGTGGAATGTTTTTTTTTTTTAATTTTAGGGGTGTTTAACCTGGGCTTATGGCAAAAAAAGTAATGATTTTAGATCTTTCGATTTATCATTTCCCAAATCATTTCGACAATATTTTCAATTGTTCAAGAGATCTCTGCAATGCCTCATTGTGTTGATTTGCCTAATAAAATGTGTTTTCATTAAAAGAAACACTGAAAATACAACGCAATGGACGTTATTAATTTGTTATGAAAATATTGCTGCAGGCAATGAAACAGATGTCAATTATAAAACGAACAGGTAATGAGCAATATTTATTTTACAACGTTTATTATTTCATATTTATTTTAAAATAAATTCTGCGAATGTTCTTTTGACTCTTTTTATATTGAATTGCTTTTGTTTAGGGTAATCAATGAAAATAGATATTAAAATTGTAATCACGTTTTATCACTGACGATCGAGTGTTCTGGTTTCATTGTAAAACTTCCCCCCAATGAGTTCCTCACATCATGAGAAGTAGAAAGACTGTTTGTTACGAGAAGTTCTGTGTGACATTTCACTCGATGATCATTAGCGAGCAACAAGCCTGTTCGTTGCGAAACCACTGGGTTTTATCACAATAACCTCGTTGGGTTCCTTTGTCGACAAAACTTCACCGAAGAAAATGTCTCGGGGCTTGGCTCGATGCCAAGGTAAGTTATCGCGATGATTACAGCAATATTGTTGTAACTTTGTGGCTAATTCACTTATTTACAAGCCGAAAGCTCAATTACATACTGATTATTGTACTCTATCATATAATTTCACATCGATGTGACTTAATTATGTGACGTCATATTTTATGCAATTATTCAATTTGGCTGTTACAAATTTAGATACCCTCTGTGAACACTTATATGAAGACTGTACAAATCGTGTTAGGTAGGTTGCTAAACTACACAAATCAATTTTACCATGAAACCAAGTAATCGCCTTGCTAGAAATCTTTATATCACCAATAGATAGTAATGCATGTTTTGTCAAAAATTTACCTAAACTTCGTTACAAAGCTTTTCGCTTTGTAATGCGAAAAGAACACACAGACAACACAGACGGAAAGACAGACAGACGCACAGACAGACAGACAGACATTCAGACAGACAGACAAAAACAGGGATTCCAATTATTTCTATAATATGAGAGTAAATACTCAATGTTTACTGAAAGTACTGATTTCTGAGAACAGTGAGGTTCAGAGATTTTGTTTGAGATTGTATTTCTTTTCTACATAACCTAAATGATTCAACGCTCTGACATTGTTGGGAAATGTCTCTCGAATCTCTCCAGAATGTGTCTGCGAGACAGCAGTAAAACTTGCTCTCTTCTCTAACGGAAAGATTTTCCCCGCCATTTCGTGTCTAAACTGTTTTAAAATGGACGTCTTATCACCTAGGTGGGGTAGGGGGAGGCGGAGACCTGGAATTGACCTCAACTATCATCAATTATGCACGCCCCGATGGAGCAGAGCGCGGCCTACCGGACATTTAGAGCTGAATAATGAATTAAATGAACGCGGAGCCGGACCCATTGTTCACGGAGTAGCTATATACACAAGGACTTGCGCGATTCCCCGCTAGAGCGAGTCGACAGAGAATTTAAATTACGAGCTTTAAAAAGTAATTCTGTCTCTTTAGGTTCGTCATGGAGGGAAAGAAAAACAATTTTTCCAGGGAAATTCAACTCTACCCTGAAATAATAAAGGAAGTTGAGGCGTGGTCATTCATGCTAGGTCGTTTTTAAATATGCATTTATAATCTCGTCTGGCTGTATTCGCGTTTTAATTGCAATTAAGCGTAAGCTCTTGTTATGGAATAGACAACTGAAAGCGGCATGAAGCGTGATGGAAATGTTATTATGTTAGTTAGGAAAACTCTCAGTTTAACGCGTTGATGAGCGAGCCCTGATACGTGCAATACCTTCTTTTTGATGAACCTAACGGCTAACATAATGATAGTGCAAAATTACATTGCAAAATGTAAATTAATCGGACCATTTTGGAGTTTAAACCAATCAGACGCATTTTTATTTATCTAATTGGAGGATTTTGTAAAAATGTCAGTCTACATTACCTACCATATAGTCTTGGTCTTAATATCTGTGCAAAATTTCAGAATGATCGGAGGAACAACATGTAGATATATCGGAGGTTACAGACAAAAAATAAAAAAATATCAGTATTTTATTTTTATCAAATGAATTTAAATTTGTATTCAGGTTCCAACAGGACGTCGAGTGGTGTAATGCTGATTGGAATATGATTATGCAATCAATGGTGGAATTCTGGTGGCCGTCTAGTTGGTAACTCTCCCAGCTTTACGATTAAATAGAGACAGACACAGCTACAGTCGAGATGGGGGATTGGGACAGAATAGCAGAGTGTGTCCGGAATGCGTTCTGCTTTCTGTAATATTTTAGAGAGGAATTGTTTGGAACGCGAGGCTTGGCAGATTGAGACATGGAGATGTGAGAATACGTGGCGTCGAGGATTGAGAAGGCAGTGGAGGGAGAATATGGAGAGAATGGGAGAAGAGAGACTGCCAAGAGTGCGATGGGAGAGGGAAGAGGAGGAAAAGGTGGAAAGAGGCAGAAGAAGAAGAAATAGTTGCTTAAAAAATCACAAGATAATAAAAATGAACATGATTTTGTTATGAATTTTGTCGATTCATATCATCATAACATTCATTCATTTGTCGACGGGGTTCAATAGACGATTTAACAAATTATCTCGGTGGCTCTGCTTTCCAATCATTTTTATGTGCAGTTTGATTTCCAGGTCAACAATGTAAAAGCCCCCTTCATAGCTACTTGGAAATCAAACTGCATATGAAAATTATTAGAAAGAAGAGTCACCGAGATAATTTGTTAAATCGCCTAGTTTAAATGAGGAATTTTATAGACTATATTGTTAAATAGTTAAATTTGAAATTTTCTGAAATATTTTTTTTTAATTAACTTTTTGAGCGAGCGAAGCGAGCGTCTCCTGTTGGCTCTTTTGGCACGGACCTCTGTTTTTTTTTTTTTTTTTTTTTTTTTTTTTTTTTGTATTTTTTTTTGTTTTTGTTTTTGTCTGTTAATAGACGATACACAGGTCGCACCGTTTCACCTATCGATCTGAAATTTTGCACACATGTAAAACCAACCTTCTCTGTTTGCAGGCCCCAAATTTTTTTTAAATCCATTCATTGGTTAAAATTTAAATAAATATCTCCCGATAGGCTGAAAAATGAAAACGGTCTTCGATAATTCTGATCAAACTCATATTTTGGCTATACAGGTCAGAGTTTTTCTTTGATCGAGCTGAAATTTTGCACACATGTAGAGACAACCTTCTCTGTTTGAAGACCATAATTTTTTTGAAATCCATTCATTGGTTAAAATTTAAATAAATATCTCCTGATAGGCTGAAAAATGAAAACGGTCTTCGATATTTCAGATCAAACTCATATTTTGCATGATTATTAAGACCAACATTGTCTCTTATTTTACAAAATTTCATCCCAATCAGTTAAGAACGTATGAACTTATTAACATTTTTCATATCTGTCAGTAATGAAGTATCAAAATGAATGTTTTCCAGTGCCAGTTGAATTGCATCTGATTTGCTATATTTACCAGGATGCTTAGATGTTATTTTCAAGTTTCAATGAAAAGCATAATATGTTGTGTTGATTGTGTGATCATATTTCAATTCAATATGGATGTATATGTTTTCTGTGATTGTGTACGCATTTCCTGTTCGAGAATTTGCACGTCCCCGTGCTCGCTCACCAACGCGTTACACTGAGCGTTTTCCTAGTTATTTATGTGTTGATCGTTGAGTATAACCTTGTTCAAGAGGCAGTGTATTTTTATACAATAAAGAATATTATTATTGAGCGAGCGAAGCGAGCGTCTCCTTTTGACTCTTTTGACACGGACCTCTGTTTTTTTTTTTGTTTTTATTTTTTTTTGTTTTTACTTTTGGCTGCTATCTGGAGCAATAGAAGTCGCACCGTTTCACCTATCGATCTGAAATTTTGCACACATGTAGAGACAACCTTTTCTGTTTGCTGACCTAAATTTTTTTTGAAATCCATTGATTGGTTAAAATTTAAATAAACATCTCCTGATAGGCTGAAAAATGAAAATGGTCTTCGACAAATGTGATCAACCTTATATTTTGCATGGTCATTAAGACCAACATTGTCTCTTATTTTACAAATTTTCAGCCAAATCCTCCCATTGGTTAAAAATTAAAAAAATATTTCATGTGCTTTTTGAAATTTAAACCAGAACTGTATGACCGATCAACTTAAAAATTTGCATGGTCATTGGGTTCAACATTATCAGTATTTTTGACAATTTTCAGACTAAACTGTGTTTAAATTCAAAAGTTATTGACTGTTTACGGATATTTTGCGTGTTAGCTGTCATATTTCTCTAATTTCACATTTCACGGCATCTTCGAATCTTCAGTTCAAGGTTGTTAGAGCAGAAACTTTCAAACGTATATGAAACTGATGACCGTTTAAAACGAGATCCTGTGATTTTTGAAAATTAACAAGGAATCGTTCAATCCCAAAGGTTTAATCGATCAACTTAAGTTAAAACATTGCGTGGTTATTGGGACCAATATTTTAGGAATTGGGACATTTTCGATAAACAGAATTTCGGTTCGAGGTGTTGCGCGTATCCGTGCTCGCTCATCAACGCGTTACTCAGAGCGTTTTCCTAGTGTACACTTGGCACATTTAAAATTGATCATTCAATAAATCTGATTGGCTGAAAAATGTTAGATCGCACCATCAGAAGTCAGTCCAAGCGATCTTCTTGTCTCTCTTAGTAGGTGACCTCACATTTCAATGATAATAACAAGCTTTGATTGGTTATGGGACATGACCAGCAGTCATTCAAATTTGCTCACCGATCAATTTTAAATGTGCCAAGTGTACATTCTTTAAATTTGCAAACTTTGCCTCTTGTCTCTGTTATGTAGAGCAGAATATTCCATTGAGAAGCTTGAATTGATCTCCACTGTTTATAAATGTTGTATTGTTAAAGTTACGAACATGAGCAAGAAGTGACGTCCAGAGTTGTTGACAGTAATGCCAGACCTCACGTGAATCGATAGAAAGTAAATAATTCACGCGCGCGTTCTATTCTCTTGATAATAACTCGCACATGGCAACAATGCCATGTTGCAACACTGTACGCGACTCGTGACGTCACATGCAGACACGGCAACAATGCCATGTTGCAACACTGTACGCGACTCGTGACGTCACATGCAGACAACAATGCCATGTTGCAACACTGTACGCGAGTCGTGACGTCACATGCAGACACGGCAACAATGCCATGTTGCAACACTGTACGCGACTCGTGACGTCACATGCAGACACGGCAACAATGCCATGTTGCAACACTGTACGCGAGTCGTGACGTCAGACTTTCGCTTCGACTCGAGAAAGAAATCTTTGTCAAAGCAAATCAAATGAGTGCAGTTGTCAATTTACAGGGGAAACGTCATTAAGAGTCGGCACCACTCGAAGTAAACAATGGACCTAAATATCGTCATAGCTTTTGTACCATTCAGTTTACGAAAATGTGAAAAATAAGTAGCGTAGCTAATTTTTTAGTCGACCATTGCAACTTAATCACCAAGACCAACAGATAAAGACAATATTTGTGCCCAACCTCGTGGACAAATTAAAAATAGAGAAATTTAAGATTTTGAAGAGTGTGGGCACAAATATTGTACCTAATTAAGATGATATAAAATGATGCTCAGGGTGACTAAAAAATTAGCTAAGATATTTTTTTCACATTTTTCGTAATTGAATGGTTAAAAAGTTATAGCGATTATTATCATCAATGTTTACTTTTTAGTACAGCCGACTAAACAAAGCTGACGTTTCAGTAAAATAATAATTGACTGTTTGATAGTGTTTTTAACTAAATGAATATTATGTTTCTTGTGTTCTTTTGTTAACTAGAATTACGGATCAAAACTTTGTTCGAGTCGTGATTGAAAATATTGATCCGAGTAATTGAGGCTTAGTGGTATTTTTGTATAAAAACAACTCATTAATTGGACAATTATTGTCAGTAGAAAAAGTGGGACGACATTTTGATTTTGGACACGATATTATGACGTCAGCAGCGTGAAGTAAAACTGTCATGTTCGTCTTTGCGACAAGATCAGTTTTGTACACGTCAATTAAGTAGGTCCGTGACCTCAGCACCCCCTTTTTGGAAATTTGGAATTCCGCCAACGGCATTCGTTTGTGCTTCGTTTGTGCTCGTTTGTGCACTAAAAAATTTCGTTTGTGCCTAACTCGAACACATAAATATGGGACAAGGACGAATGGGGTGCTGAGGTCACGCCAGCACCCCCACTTTGGAAATTTGGAATTCCGCCAACGGCATTCGTTTGTGCTTCGTTTGTGCTCGTTTGTGCACTAAAAAGTTTCGTTTGTGCCTAACCCCTTCAACCCCTAATGAGCAAATCAAAATTTTGTAAAACGTGACCTCAGCACCCCCTTTTTGGAAATTTGGAATTCCGCCAACGGCATTCGTTTGTGCTTCGTTTGTGCTCGTTTGTGCACTAAAAAGTTTCGTTTGTGCCTAACCCCTTCCACCCCTAATGAGCAAATCAAAATTTTGTAAAACGTGACCTCAGCACCCCCTTTTTGGAAATTTGGAATTCCGCCAACGGCATTCGTTTGTGCATCGTTTGTGCTCGTTTGTGCACTAAAAAGTTTCGTTTGTGCCTAACCCCTTCAACCCCTAATTCGCAAGTCAAAATCTTGTAAAACGTGAACTCAGCACCCCCACTTTGGAAATTTGGAATTCCGCCAACGGCATTCGTTTGTGCTTCGTTTGTGCTCGTTTGTGCACTAAAAAGTTTCGTTTGTGCCTAACCCCTTCAACCCCTAATGAGCAAATCAAAATTTTGTAAAATGTGACCTCAGCACCCCCACTTTAGAAATTTGGAATTCCGCCAATGGCATTCGTTTGTTCTTCGTTTGTGCACGTTTGTGCACTACAAAGTTTCGTTTGTGCCTAACCCCTTCACCCCTAATTATTAAATTCAAGTTTTGGAAAAAAGTAATCTCAGCATCCGACTAAGGAAATTTGAAATTTCAATAACGACATTCGTTTGTGCTTCGTTTGTGCTCGTTTGTGCACTAAAAAGTTTCGTTTGTGCCCAACCCCTTCAACCCCTAATTCGCAAATCAAAAATTTGTAAAATGTGACCTCAGCACCCCCCTTTGGAAAATTGGAATTCCGCCAACGGCATTCGTTTGTGCTTCGTTTGTGCTCTTTTGTGCACTAAAACATGTCGTTTGTGCCTAACCCCTTCAACCCCTAATTCGCAAATCAAAATCTTGTAAAACGTGACCTCAGCACCCCCACTTAAGAAATTTGGAATTCCGCCAACGGCATTCGTTTGTGCTTCGTTTGTGCTCGTTTGTGCACTAAAAAGTTTCGTTTGTGCCTAACCCCTTCAACCCTTAATTCGCAAATCAAAATCTTGAAAAACGTGACCTCAGCACCACCACTTTAGAAATTTGGAATTCCGCCAACGGCATTCGTTTGTGCTTCGTTTGTGCTCGTTTGTGCACTAAAAAGTTTCGTTTGTGCCTAACCCCTTCCACCCCTAATGAGCAAATCAAAATTTTGTAAAACGTGACCTCAGCACCCCCTTTTTGGAAATTTGGAATTCCGCCAACGGCATTCGTTTGTGCATCGTTTGTGCTCGTTTGTGCACTAAAAAGTTTTGTTTGTGCCTAACCCCTTCAACCCCTAATTCGCAAGTCAAAATCTTGTAAAACGTGAACTCAGCACCCCCACTTTGGAAATTTGGAATTCCGCCAACGGCATTCGTTTGTGCTTCGTTTGTGCTCGTTTGTGCACTAAAAAGTTTCGTTTGTGCCTAACCCCTTCAACCCCTAATGAGCAAATCAAAATTTTGTAAAATGTGACCTCAGCACCCCCCTTTGGAAAATTGGAATTCCGCCAATGGCATTCGTTTGTGCTTCGTTTGTGCACGTTTGTGCACTACAAAGTTTCGTTTGTGCCTAACCCTTTCACCCCTAAATATTAAATTCAAGTTTTGGAAAAAAAGTGATCTCAGCATCCGACTATGGAAATTTGAAATTTCAATAACGACATACGTTTGTACTTCGTTCGTGCTCGTTTGTGCACTAAAAAGTTTCGTTTGTGCCTAACCCATTCAACCCTTAATTCGCAAATCAAAATCTTGTAAAACTTGACCTCAGCACCCCCACTTTAGAAATTTGGAATTCCGCCAATGGCATTCGTTTGTTCTTCGTTTGTGCACGTTTGTGCACTACAAAGTTTCGTTTGTGCCTAACCCCTTCACCCCTAATTATTAAATTCAAGTTTTGGAAAAAAGTGATCTCAGCATCCGACTAAGGAAATTTGAAATTTCAATAACGACATTCGTTTGTGCTTCGTTTGTGCTCGTTTGTGCACTAAAAAGTTTCGTTTGTGCCCAACCCCTTTAACCCCTAATTCGCAAATCAAAAATTTGTAAAATGTGACCTCAGCACCCCCCTTTGGAAAATTGGAATTCCGCCAACGGCATTCGTTTGTGCTTCGTTTGTGCTCGTTTGTGCACTAAAACATGTCGTTTGTGCCTCACCATTTCAACCCCTAATTCGCAAATCAAAATCTTGTAAAACGTGACATCAGCATCCCCACTTTGGAAATTTGGAATTCCGCCAACGGCATTCGTTTGTGCTTTGTTTGTGCTGTAAGACAAGATTTGCAAAATCAGCTTTGTGTAGACTATAAGATTGTGTGAGATGAAAATATCATGCAAAGCATATTCATAGCAGTCGTGTGAGCATAAATTATAAAGCTTGACCATAGCTTGACGGGGTACAAAATTGGTAGAAATCCATACGACTACGAGTGAGCATGGAAAAACCACAACGTTACGGCGTTTTGTCGA
This sequence comes from Leuctra nigra, assembly GCA_934045905.1. Taxonomy (NCBI): domain Eukaryota; kingdom Metazoa; phylum Arthropoda; class Insecta; order Plecoptera; family Leuctridae; genus Leuctra; species Leuctra nigra. Next base: position 35,736,968 of record OW203766.1, read on the forward strand.
CAGAAACATGAATGGCATAATATTTGTTCAAAAATTTACTGGTTAAACTGAGATCAGGTCTCTATCAAGATTTTGTCCCGTTTGTGTTTGGGCGGGGTTGTGTTCTTGGTGTTATCTGCCACACACTTGAATGTCTACTAACTACGAAAACGCTCAGTGTTACGCGTTGATGAGCAAGCACAGATACGCGCAACATCAGGCGCGTAGGAACTTTATTTTGAAAGGGGGGGTCAAAATTATAGGGGATCGATCGATGTCAGGAAAAGGTAGTTCGCTGCTACAAGGGATCTGGGGGACTCACACCCAGTTAGCCCAGCAGAGCCTTTTTTGAATTTTTGATAAAAAAAAAGAATCGAATTTTAAGCTTTTTTATCATTCTTTTCACAGAAATATGAAATGTGAGATATGCAATATTCTGTGGAAACTTAAGAAAAAATGTTTTTATAGAATCCCCAATGCCCCGCAGGGCATTTTTTTATGTCTTGATAAAAAAAATATCAAATTCGACGCTTTTTTGCAAACTTTTTTTTAAGGAAATTAAAAATTTGTGTATGCAATATTCTTGGGGAAACAAGAGACAAAATGAAAATTTCGTTATTTGACAAAATCCCAAATAGCCCCGCAGGAAAATACTTGATTAATTAATTGATTAGTGTGGTTTAACGGCGCGTCAACGATGAGGTTATATTGCGCACATTCATTTTATATTTAACTTTATTGAACATAATTGGAGGACATAGGGAGGGTCGACCTAACGGGCCCGATCCGGGGGAGTCCCTCACTGGTGGGAAGGCCAAGCCGGAATGGGGACAGACCGGGGGGGGGGGGGGGGGGGAGGGGGGAGACTTCGGGCCGGTGGGACCCGATTTCAGGGGGATCACCATCTCGAGAGGGGAGGCCGGCCCGAGGGGCCCGCAAATTTGGGGAGGGCATGGGTAAGACTAGGTCGACCCTGGACTGCACTTAGTTGGGACCAACACTCGTTATGTGAGGCGGCCCCTTAAGCCCCACCACCGCGTCAAGGTGGCAGTCCATTGGTGGGGGAAAATACTTGAATTCTAGTGAAAGAGAATAGATTATGAATCATTTTTTTTAGTGCACAAACGAGCACAAACGAAGCACAAATAATTGCCGTTGTTGAATATTCAAATTTCCTTAGTGGGATGTTGAGATCACGTTTTCCAAAAAATTGAATTTAAAAATTAGGGGTTGAAGGGATTAGGCACAAACGAAACATTTTAGTGCACAAACGAGCACAAACCAAGCACAAACGAATGCCGTTGGCGGAATTCAAAATTTCCAAAAAGGGGGTGCTGAGGTCAAATTTTCCAAATTTTTGATTTGCGAATTAGGGGTTTAAAGGGTTGGGCACAAACGAAACTTTGTAGTGCACAAACGAGCACAAACGAAGCACAAACGAATGCCGTTGGCGGAATTCCAAATTTCTAAAGTGGGGATGCTGATGTCACGTTTTACAAGATTTTGATTTGCGAATTAGGGGTTGAAGGGGTTAGGCACAAACGAAACTTTTTAGTGCACAAACGAGCACAAACGAAGTACAAACGTATGTCGTTATTGAAATTTCAAATTTCCTTAGTCGGATGCTGAGATCACTTTTTTCCAAAACTTGAATTTAAAAATTAGGGGTGAAGGGGTTAGCCACAAACGAAACTTTGTAGTGCACAAACGTGCACAAACGAAGAACAAACGAATGCCGTTGGCGGAATTCCAAATTTCCAAAAAGGGGGTGCTGAGGTCACGTTTTACAAAATTTTGATTTGCTCATTAGGGGTGGAAGGGGTTAGGCACAAACGAAACTTTTTAGTGCACAAACGAGCACAAACGAAGCACAAACGAATGCCGTTGGCGGAATTCCAAATTTCCAAAAAGGGGGTGCTGAGGTCACGTTTTACAAAATTTTGATTTGCTCATTAGGGGTTGAAGGGGTTAGGCACAAACGAAACTTTTTAGTGCACAAACGAGCACAAACGAAGCACAAACGAATGCCGTTGGCGGAATTCCAAATTTCCAAAAAGGGGGTGCTGAGGTCACGTTTTACAAAATTTTGATTTGCTCATTAGGGGTTGAAGGGGTTAGGCACAAACGAAACTTTTTAGTGCACAAACGAGCACAAACGAAGCACAAACGAATGCCGTTGGCGGAATTCCAAATTTCCAAAGTGGGGGTGCTGGCGTGACCTCAGCACCCCATTCGTCCTTGGCCCATATTTATGTGTTCGAGTTAGGCACAAACGAAATTTTTTAGTGCACAAACGAGCACAAACGAAGCACAAACGAATGCCGTTGGCGGAATTCCAAATTTCCAAAAAGGGGGTGCTGAGGTCACGGACCTCAATTAAGTTGTTTTTGTCAATGACGTGTTATGTTTTTTGGAAATGAGCTCTAAACGCGTCAGTTACGTATTTATTGAAACGTATTTATCATTGATTCTGCATGAGTTGAGTGTATTTGAATTAATGTCGATCGTTGATCCTGAAATGTAAAGTATTAGTTTTCACAGGTCAAGTTCTGGGTGAAAAGCTTCAGTTGACTGAACTATACTTATAGTAAAACAGAACTTTAGAGCAGCTGTTTCAACATCTTAGCGACGAGCTGTAAAAACTAGACGAAACCAATCATTGATTTGATCGTTTTCCACGTGACAGAGTTTTTACAACTCATCAGTAGATATTTGAAGACATTGCTATGAACATACAAGATTCCAGCAAGCAATTCCAACCAAACGTTTCACGAATCATATTGGAGTTTTACATGATCAAGTCACATATAGTGATCGAAACTTGAAAAACTTTAAAGTAAGGTTTCCAAGGGCGGAATTTCGCCGCGTTGCGGGAGAAATTCCGCAAAATGGCCGACTTTGACCAATCACAAGCCAGAAACCCAGCGGCGAAGTCGCCGCCGAGAATGTTGAATCTACTTCTACTTTAGCGGGACGAAATTAGTTCCGCGCACCGGAAGCTGGTAGTTTTCTCACGATTACCGCCAGGTTCGTGGTGTTATAGTTTCCGTTTTTCAGTCGACTTTCGATATCGATATTCGATATAAATCAAATATGTTGTCTGCCGTCAGGTAGTGACATGTGTTGTCAAGTTTATATTTGTTTATTAATAAAATATGTACTTATCATGGAATATGATCCAGAATATTTTATTTAAGTGGTCCAGGACAATCCTTGTCTTTACGATTTTAAGATCTCGATCTCGATAGATCGACTTATTTCAGCGCTGCCTAATTTGGCCGCTAGGTACCACTACAAACTAGGCGGAGAAAAATTCGCGCTTGGAAACGGGATACTTCCGCGGAACAAATCCGTCGCGAAATATTTCCCGCAACGCGTCAAAATTCCGCCCTTGGAAACCTTACTTAAGTTTTGCTGGAGAAATATGACATTGAAGCAAAACGCCTACATATTCCACAGAACTTATTGTTATAAAGAAAACTTCTAAATTACGAACTTACTTGGCTCACGTGAATTTAAAATATAGCTCTCGAAATAGCGTTTTGTTCTTGATTCTTTTTAAGATAACACAACATTAGTCTTCGAACATTTTCTTGAATAAAGTTTCAAAATAAAATAAAAGTTAAAATAGCATACATTATTAAATGCTACAGACAATCCAAAACCGCTTAAGTCTGCCATCACCGTTAAACTAGTTCGACAATCTTGTTTAAAGACAAGCAAGTTTGATGTCTGAAATCAATCAAGTCTGGCGTCATTTTATATTCCCCTGTTGTTGAACGAAACTTCTTAGAGGAGGAAGAAAGTGTGGTTTTTCGAATACAGATTTCATATATTATCTGGTAATTTATCACATTTTTTGTTTAAAAAAGTATGAGATATAGAGTTTGGTTTTTCACAAATACAAAACTGCACGTGATTGTTTTTAGAAACCAGTGCCACCACAGCCAGATAATCTTTGAATTGGTACTTTGGATGAAATGGCTTGTTTTCAGCCAAAATATCTCATTTCATTTATAATACATTTGTTTGTGTGCAGCTGTTCAAGACGCATGTTAGTTTACATTCTATTTCTTCCAGCGGATCTAAAACAACATGAATCGCTCCACGCTTGTTTTAACCGCTTGCCGGAATCTTGCACATTGAAGACGCCACACGCCTGGTCCACCACGAGAACCTCTCTGATACCTACCAGCAGTACAGAGCCTGGAGTCCTCGTCGTAGCCGTCCAGGCAGTCGGGGGCGCCGTCGCACAAGTACTGGATGGAGATGCAGTTGCCGTCGCCAGGACACTTGAACGGCACATAGGGATGACAGGCGTCGCCTGGAAGAGAGGAGAAGGTTTTAGACGCCTGATAGATGGAGCCACCAGGTGTGGCAAGATGGCGATGGTTGAGAGGAGATTGAAAATAAAAAATAAAAACATCATTTTTATTATATTAAAAAATATTAATATTGATACTAAAATTGAGATAGGTACATTTTAAATTTCACATAATTTTAAAGATTATACTGGAGCCCTAAACGTCCGCCATTGCTCTAGTACCACAATAATAATCGGAATACAATCGTGTCTCTTGTTTTCTAGATACTAAACACTTTCCAGAACTTATGGTAACAATTCAGAGGAAAATTGTGATGAAAATGTCATTAAATACTTCTAAGAATTTGTAGGATTGTAATTATGTATAAGTAAACTTTGTTTGAATATTATCCAATGCGTAAATCATTGTTATAGGTTAAGGCATCTTGTACAGTGTAATTTTATTATTCAACGTGTCGGCTAGATATAAGCGTTCTTCCGGTTTATTAGAGATGTAAAAATGATATTAGAGATGTAAAAATGATATTTTTCCAGAAAACAAACAAAACATAAATACATATAGTGTACTTATCGTGTAATATAGAACCGAAATGGAAGTTATGGGGCAGTAGAATTAACTTTTACAATCTAATTTTGCAGCAAATTGTAACCATTCCTGAGGGAATACGATATTAAAAACGTTGTGAAATGTTTCTCGGAATATGTGGGGAAAACGTTATTATGCAAATATTGTTTTCATTTTTATCGCATTGCTAAAATATGACGCTAAAGTTATTCGTTGCATGACGGCGGTATCTAAATATATATATTTTTTTTTTGTCTGGGGCTTAACGTCGCACTGTTCTGCAGCGAGGCTAATGGCGACGGATGGATGATTATGATGATGATTGGGAGATGATGGTGAAGAGTAGGTAGGATGGAAGGTGGGAAGGAGGCGGTCGTGGCCTATTAGTAGGGTACCTTCCCAGCATTTGCCTGAAGACTGAGGGAAAACCACGAAAAAACCCCAGTCAGGAAGGACGGCCGCGGGAATCGAACCCGGGCCTCCGGAATACAAGCTGAGAGCGTTAACCACTCACCCAACCTGTTCCTAATATATGTTCCTAATATATTTCTAAATATATTGTGCCAGAGTTTAAAAGTAAGTTCGCGTACCGTACAAGTTCATTTATACTTTGTTGTACATTGCTCATGATGGTTACTGAGAGAAAAAGCAGTAATGGTTACCAAGTAATAGGTTTGTTCGTCTGTCACCAATACTCTCTCCCCTAGTGGACCCTGGGTGAAGTAAAGTAACTGCCTGGCAGACGAACAGTTTGGGTGGAAATTAAAAACAGAAATGGCGGGAGGAAATTCAAATAACAGTTCTATGCTCAACCTTTTTTCTGCAAGCAGCAAATGTGTGTCTTGCAGACAAAAGGAGCATGTCAATGAGTTGTGAAGGTCCTTTCAAATATTATATTACGTTGTTCAATACATTTCTGTCATGCATTAATAATTTAAAGATAAAATTGTAAGTGAAGTAGAAAAATTATGTTAGGCTGACTAGACTGTGATGAAGAATTCAATATGTCTAAATTCCATCAGAATGAATCTGCAAATAAAATACTCGAGTTCTTTTGACATTTTAATACAGCCATTTTGAAGTTCCACTCCACCGAAACAAAAACAACTGCCAACACTACAACAACTAGTTTCACAGGCGAACAGAGTTGTGGTGGTACCAGTGTTACAAACAGCTTTGGAGCTTGTGGTGACAGACGAACAAACCTAATGCCTTGTGAAATTAATGAGTCTTAATTGTTAATAAACCTGCGAAGTGCGGTATTGACAGTTGTGAGTGAATCATCAACAACTCCCAAGCATCACGCCATGCTCTCATATCGACTCGAGTAAACACAACTGTGAGAGAAGTCGAACTCCGAGTCTTTGCACAGAATGACTCGCCAGGGAGGTATCAATGTGTGGTGGAAGCGATGGAACGAGTCGTTACGCTAACTTCACGGGGAAGGCACATGATGGGAGCAAGACACGCGTGCATCGTGCGTGCAACGTGCGTGGAACGAGGCTCTTGCGTGGCTCGTTATTAAATATGGGTCCATTTTAACATTTTATTTGGCAGAATGTGGATAGTTCTTCTACCCTACGGTGACGTAGGGTAAACATAACGGCCACTTTAAAATTGCGTCAATTGTGGACAGACTTATTGAGGTTCATTTAACATTCCTGTTTCCGTAGTGTGGGTGATACCCCCCCCCCCCCCCCCCAAGTGACATGCGGGTCCGGGGCGCACAGCCCGGGAAAAATTTGTATTTCAGGCAAGAATTTGGTGCATTTTTACGCGATTTTTTAAAGACTTTTTAAGCATTTTTATCTTGCCATATATAAATATATAAAAACATAGTGAGGCGAATTGAAGCAGAGGGAGGGGGGGGGATTCCCTTCTATTCCCCCCTTTCCTACGCGCCTGCTCTTCCATAGATGTGATAAAATTGAAAGTATCATGAGATCCAATTCTGGAGATTTTGGATCTGAGATCCAATCAATAACCCTCTCTCTTGTACCATTGATTCTTATGCGGTAGTAATACACAATGTGCCATGTGCTCTTGATAAGTTGATGCTGATATAACAAGTACTCTTCTAGACGACAGGTCGCTGCATATTTGAATACACGGTTATTGTTTAATCTAAATGCTTTCCTTCCCAGAGTTGGGATTCTAAAACTATTTTCGATTGCTGACGGAATAGCAATCTTTATAAAGCTTATGGCAAAATCTCATTGCTAACGAAATTGCTACAGCTTTGCAGTTATAGAATCCCAACCCAGTAAAATATAGTACTATACACAGAATCACAAATTGTGCACAAAAAGCTTTAACATCCTGTATCCTCGAGTAACAGGAAAAAATGTTCATATTGATCAAATGTCCAACGTGGGCTCTGTAGCTTTTTATTATAGGAAAGCTCGATTTCGAAGTCCAAATTCGTATCCGTGGGGTCTTGGCTCATAAAACTTACTACCGCATGTATTGTGTTTATGAGCCACTAAACAAAGAAATCCCCTTTACGACTTCTGGATTGTACAAATGAAATATCATGAGACTTATAGATAGTATCAAGGTGCCGGACAATAGATTCTCCCAGGAGCAGTAAATGAAACCCGCGAAGAACAATCGCAGAGCGTAATAATATCAAATAGTAATACAGAGCAGGTTTACTACCCGAGCTTCTCGGATGCATTACGCGACTCAGTACCCACAATGCATGCTCAATTATTCACTCGCCACTTCACTACGCTGGGTTCAGGACATTGCATTGCGCTGCTTCGGCACGTGGCTCCGAGAAATAATACAGATCGAAGAAATATATTTCAAAGCGAGCTCGAAGTCTTAGTTTAAAAGTACAATAACGGGTGTTTATGAAGATATTTACCAACTTCGAATAGACCACATTTTAAATTATCTAGTTAGCTCTGCTTTTCAAACAATTTTATATGCAGTTCCGTGATTCTAATATCAATTCATTGTTGAAAAACACTAATAGATATGAGGATCACGGTACTGCATATGAAATTTTTTGAAAAGCAGAGCTATCCAGATAATTTAAAATGTGGTCTATTAAATTTTGGTTGTGGTTTAATTGAAATGTATAGAGATTTTTATAAAACAGATTTCAATTAATTTGATTGATAAATGTTATTAGAGTTTGGACCACCATGGTTTGGACATTATTGGATGAAACTCCAAAGTATTATATTGGCAATTAGAGTAGGTAATTAAAATAGGGGTTTGGTTAAATAAACCGCGAATCTGTTAATTACGCAGCATCATTTAAACCTGGATTTCATTAATTGTTAATCACATATGATTATTTATCGGCTTCCGGCTCGTGTACATCTGCGTAATGACTTTCGGCCATATTGCCAATTACCTTCATTACGAAATACTCTGTGACTGGAGTAGTAGAGAGTTGATTCCTATGAAAATAAGCATTCATATTGCTTAATGCTGTTTAATAATGTAACTGTTGAACAAGATGTTAAAGTTATCTCAACAACTGAAGTCGACGCGATAACAAAGTTGGTAGCGTGATCTAAATATAGATTGTCTCTGTGGAAGTTTGTTCTAATCACGTCTCTGAAGCACTTGATGTTGAGAGGATTTTCAAATTATCGAATCTAGACCAAATCAGAAGTTGTCTTTGCAAGAAGTTTCAAAAGCAGCTTGGTTTTAGCTGCATGTGGTTTTATTATCAATATCCAATCTGAAGAATTGCTGGAAACAAACCGGCACATATAATTTGTGAATCAAGAAATATCACGGATGCAATTTTTTGGTTTTCAACAAAAGTCGATGCGATTAAAGATTAGAATTGAAAAATCTAACAGATATTTCCTCGTCTTCTATACAATTCTATGATATAGAAATAATCAACGTTTTCAATTTAGAATTCCGCATTTTTCAAAGAAATATAATATCGTTCTGTATATTACATTTTATTTCACATATACCACCAGTTTTCTTTACATATTTGTAGAATTGAATAAGATATGTATGTAACTACAAAGCAAACAAACAAATCAGATAAGAACTGGAAACTTCAGCATCTAGGAGCCGATGAAGCGATGAGGATGTGCTTGGACTTCTGATTCAAGGTGTTAACTTAAAGTTTCAAGACAAACTTTCCTGCAAAGTAAAGATTGACTTATTCTCTTTGGGATTAGGAACTTTGATTTGGATCGGAGAGAACTTTTACTCTAACGTGGCCGAAGTCTGGAGTTTTAAAAATGGTTTTGTAATTTAACTTTTGCTGTTAGTTGCAGGGCCATTGTTGTTTAGATTAGTTTATATTTTGAAAATACATCTATCCAAGAGTTCAAGTTGAAAGTAATACACTATTCCTATCATGTAATATATTTAAAGAAAATGTAGGTAACTGAATATGCAATTTTCTTTAGTCCAAATATGTGGATATATATTATGTGGATGGTATTTTAAAATACATGATGCTAAGGACTCAGTTAACTATCTGTAACTAAGTACGGTATGCTTCTTAGTTCGAAAAGATCGCATATTTCCCGGAGCAGGGAAACGTCCCGCTAGTCTATTTGTTACGAACTTAGAGTCACGCAGAGAGGTTCATTCTCTTGAACCATGCGGTGGATGCGCCATATTCAAATCGCAATTACTAAACTGGATCTATCTCGGAATACTTCTGATTAAATCTTTACATCGGAGCCGGATGGCAATTTCAACGATTCATGAGGTGAGCTCATAAACCACATCCAATCACATTTATAATGTTGATAACATCCTTTTGTAAGAGTATATGGCTTCAGCAAAGAGTAAGATAAAGAAATATCGAGACAATAGAAATCTGGTTTTCTACCACTGAGGTAGAGAAATATTCTTATATTCTCATCGAACTATTTGCAACTAGCCAGTAATTACATTTAAAAAGAAGCCAGAAGAGGGCCTCCTACGCAATCCAAGACAAAGTCTGCTTCCCACGCTGTCGAGTGCTCTTGCAACTCTTGCAACCCCGTCTTGTACAATCCTCCTTCAACTCGTCAAACATGGCGGTGAAACTCGGCAGCTGAATCAATTCCACCCGCACGTAGACTCGAACCTGCGGCCTCTGAGTGTCACACTGTTTGTTTATGGTCAGTAGTTGGCTGTGGTAAACAGAGCATCCACTGAGTTATTCATGGCTGTTGTGAGTGCTACAGGATGTTTGTCGCTCGCTTCATGTAACTCCAGGCCACGTAGCAATTGTTTCCGAATCTCATACGAATATGTTAAACTTGAGGAAATTACATCTGGTGGCAGAAATGGGATTTTTAATAATAAATAAATATATTTATGCGCGGTGAATAAAACATTTTGCGTAATTTAGACATTGTACTAAAAGTACAAAAATTAATTTTAACGATGCTCACAACATGGTGGCAGTTGTGGGATTGGATTTCGTGTGTTTTAATAATTATTCACACAAATATTATTAAAAAGTTGTGAATATTTCATAGCCTCAGATGATCTTTAAACGTGTGACATACCATAGATATCAATGATCTATGACGTAATCACAAAAGCAATAAGACATAATGAGTCCCTGTGCTCTCTTTGTCAATTCCACTATTATGCCTGTTATTCTCTAAGTTTCAATTAAAATTTGAAGTAATAAAACTTTATGTGAGAAATCCTAACATTTTTCTGTTCCAAGCCAAATCTCTATCAGTCATGATTGTTGAAAAAAGGTTTAACATAGTTAAATACAATCAAAATGCCATCAGTGTTCAGACAATAGTTGAATAATAATCATTCCCGGCATATTTTGGCCTCTAGAATGGGGAGATGGGGGCGGGGTACAATGAACATATTTAGTTCCCAACCATCTAGGCCTAGTTTTATCATCACAACAATGCGCAGTTAACTGGCAAGACCAATGTAAATTTTCATTACTATTCTGCACAAACCATCACATTTTCATGTTGGACATAAATCTCCACCGCCATTTATCAAATGTAGCATTTTACTCTGCAAGCGCTTTTACATCTCAGTTAATATGCTGACATAAAGTTTACTTGACTAGCTGAAATATTGTATTAGTTACAATTACATAATAAACAAAGGTGTTAATTTATTATGTTTCACGGCGCAGTGTTTTGAAACTAGGTTAGGTAATAACCTCGGCAATTGTTTACGAATTTGGTACGAAAGTACAGAACGTTTGGTTACTACACTTATGGCAGGAAATATACTTTTTTTGTACATAAATACATATTTGCGAGGTGCAGTATACAATTGGCGTTACATATATATAAATATTTCTAAAAGTATGAAAACTCATATAAGACAAATACAAAATTAATGAAATAAAATTTGATGAAGGGGAAATTGAAAATAGAAGAGGAAAGAAGAAGGCATGGACGGCTGGAGCAGATTATTAGATAATCGTTATTTTATATCCGTTATAAGCCTTTCATTATCTGTTATCAAGGTCGATAGTACTTGTTCAAGCTAAATTAACATTTTTTATACGCGGAGTTTAAAGTTTTGCTCATCTGTAGTTTATCTCTTCATGTTGCTCTAATGAATAATAGTATTTCTCTTGGATTATAATTTGCAGTGCATTATGTGACGTAATATCTGAGATATAGAACACTTGCACTTTGCAACTGAGTAAAACCACGCTGATTCAGTTAGCTCCAACAATCACATCGAGAATCAAACCCTTGCGTTTGTCAACGCACAAAGAAATCGACCTCTCATTATCAAAATGTTCTGTTGAAAATGTCAAGTCAAGACTAGAACTGATTTGTCGCTCCCGGAGAAATGCCCTGTTCACTTCAATTATGCATACAAAGATACAGTCAATATCATATGACGTTGGAAAGAGTTAGAAGTTTTACCAACGGATCCCTGAGGCATTTACACTTCATTAAACATTCATGTAGCTCTCAGCCAATAGTCAACGTCAAGTCCGCATGCAAGAAGGACTTATCCACATCATGTTGGTTCATTACCACAGCTTTGGACATGAATTGTCGTAATCTTCTTGCAAAACATTTTAGATGTAACATTTTGATTATTGTAGGCCCCACACATTTGTACCGTTTCCTTGACTAAAAATAACTGAGAATTTTAGGTAACACATACATACCATAATTAAATTTACATTTTTTTGGATTTCATATGAACTCCTAATTTATTTTAACTAAATTAATAAAAAAAAATTGTTTTCGATATAACCTAGCAGACAGCAAATGCCCCCTAAATGTTGATGTAAAACGGTGTTTCGCACTTGCTAAAGTGGGTATTACTGTGTGCCATAGAAACTGTCTAAATTCAAATCTTGTTTTTGTGCGTCTTTTTGAAGGTTTGATGTTAGGTTAGTATTATGATTTTTGATAACCATCGTCCTCAATTATTGCAATTAGCATTTAATTTTTAGCATTAGCATTTTAGCATTTAGCATTGCAATATAGCAATTAGCATTTAATTTTTCTGTCAAATTGTCCAATTTCTGTTGGCAAAATCGAACAGATTCTTAACCAATAATGTCCAAGATCACACTAGAGAACTTGGGCAATTGTTGTCATCAGATTGAGTTTCCCAATTTGAATTGTATAGTTGGTAACCCACTGAATGAAGTTCTGTATGCATGCAGTAGTTGGCTCCATGTTGCACTGAACTCGCCTCGCACGGGGCGCATCAATATCAATCATCATCAACGCATCCCCAGCCTCCCTGATGATTAACAGCCCCGGATAACTGATAATCACAGCACGGGACGAGGATGACACGATTACTGCTGATGACACTGAACATCCGTGCACAACTAATTGGCTCGGTTTACACTCTGCATAATGCAGTTGGAGTAGATGTAATTGCTATTATTACGTCCTATTTTGATTATTTCACCGAAGAAAAATAACCTAAAAATGAAAATAATTCTGATATATTCTCACTACAGATGGTGTCAGATGTTGGATCATTTAATAACAAATTTAAATTTTGACCACAAATCCACAAATTGACGGTTTAATATATGTTTTTTAAAATAAATTTGGTTTTTTGGATAAAGATTTAAATTTACATTTAAAAATATCCAACATATGTCACCATATGTAGTAGGAATTTCTTAGAAATATTATTCTTTTTAGGAAGAATAATCTCAATACTCTCAATAATTAATCAAAATAAAGTTCGTTCACGATAAGAATATCACTGACGTTTTAGTCGATCACGTCGTTCATTGGTCAGTCATTTGAACACTGCTCTGTCAATGGCAAGACTTTCTTCTTTGTATTATTGAAATTGTATAAATTATGTCAAATACACAATTTTTAAGAGTAGTAAATATTATAAAAATTCAATAAAATTGATTTATTTTTATCTACAGCCGTATTATACACATTTTTTGATTATTATATTGATATTTAGAGAATAAATGCTGACATAGGCCCTAGGGGGATGCATCTATGCCGATATGATGTATCTCGATAAATCCTAGGAAATGCCGCCTGGTTTCGTCATTAGACGTAGTTGCTTTTAGCAATCAGCTCTGTCAGTAAATCCTACTTCAGGCGTCCTCGGCGCGTTCTCTGGGCAATGTGCAGCAGCCAAGGGGTGGTTGCTGCATAGCAGACTGAAGAGGGTGCAAGGCGAATCTCCGGCGCCTTTTCAAACCGGAACCCCTCGGCTAAGGGAGTAAACCCTAACAGAAAATCCTGGTCCTCCATTGATGGGGGTTGAGGCGATGGGCCTGCTCCTCATCACTCGTGAAAATCCTTATTGCAACAAATATCCCAAACTTGCCTCGGAAACCGGACGGAAGAAACATACGACGAACCAAGCAACGGAAACGGAATATGAATTTTGGCTGTTGGAATGTACAAGGCATTAATACCAAATGTAAGGAGGTGTTTGACGAGCTTTACAACTTCAGAATGGATATTACTGTCTTGACAGAGACTAAGAAAAAAGGGAATGGAAATGAAGTGCAAGGAGAGTTCATTCATTTTTATAGTGGTGTAGAAAAGTCCCGACGAGCTAAAGCTGGAGTATCCATAGCTATTTGCAAGGAGTTAAGATCTCGAATAAAGAACTGGTCTGCAATAGACGAAAGGATTATATCATTGGAACTTGTGTTATCTGGCCAAGACGTAGTTGTAATAGGGGTGTACTCACCGACTGATGACGCTTCCTTACAGGAGAAAGATGATTTTATTGATAAGTTAACGCAGGTCATAGATAACATAGGAAATGGTAAGGAGGTTGTAATGATGGGTGACCTCAATGGCAGAGTTGGTTGTCGGCATGATCACGATGTAGTTGGACAGTATGGGGAAGACGTGTTGAACGATAATGGCAGCAGGTTAATTGAACTGTGTGAACAGTTCTCTTTCAAGATTTTAAATGGTTATTTCCAGCACAAGCGTATACATAGGTACACATGGACCCAGCCTACTAAGGGGCAGAAATCAATAATTGATTATGTTATTACGAGACAAACATCCCGCGCTCAGGTGACCGATGTGAGAGTTCATCGGGGAGCAACTTGTGGCTCGGACCATTTCTTAGTAAGAGCTATTATGCAGTTCACGTTTTACCATCGTCATAGCAGGAGTAACAGTACCAGTCAACAACAAGTTAACAACATACAGTGTCCAAAATATAATTTGAACGGCTTTCTGAATGATTCCACCGTATTTCTGTACAAGTTGAGATTAGCAGAATTGATGAGAAATGTGCAGGATGGAAACGCAGAAGAGTGTTACAATTTCCTAAAAGATTGCATTCATCAAGCAGCGTTTGAATCATTGGGAGAGATACCTAAGACCAAACCAAGAGCCTCCAGCCACTATTGGTGGAACGAAGAGCTAGAAGAGATAGTGTCTGAGAAGAGGGCATTGTATCAAAAGTGGTTGGCTACAGGGGATAGGGAAGATCGACGTGTATATGCCAGATGCAACTATTTAGTGAAAAAAATGGTGAAGAAAGAAAAGAACTCATTCTGGGAAAAGAAGTGTAGTGAGGTAGACCAGCAGCTTGGAAGCTCAAGATCCAGGGCGGCTTGGAAAACGTTGAAGGCTCTGAGGACAAACACAAGAGAAAAGAGAGTAATTGATCCGATAGGAATGGAAGAATGGAGGAGTTATTATGAAGATTTACTTACTGAAGATCGAGGACCCTACAACAATGTGAGTTACGCAATTGAGCCTCTGGAGTCCCAGCATCAAGACATAACCACGGAGGATGTGTGTAAAGCCCTAAGATCTGCGAAAAACAACAAGTCAGCAGGCCCAGGAGGTGTATCTATAGAACTAATTAAGAACGCTCCAATAGCAGTCATTGAAGCCCTTACATCAATATTCAACAAATGTCTTAGAGGAGATGAAGTACCATCCGAGTGGAAGCTGGCATTCATCAGTTCCATATTCAAAAAAGGAGATAAGACAGTTTGTAGCAATTACAGGGGTATTAGCGTGACAGCGTCTATAGGTAGACTGTATGGGCGCATTCTCAAAGAGAAGATTGAAGATCAAATGACGGAGATAGAAGAACAAAGTGGATTTAGGTCTGGACGATCATGCATCGATAATGTGTTTTGTCTGAAGCAATTGACAGAGAAATTAATTGCCTGCGGAAGTGAAGTACACATGGTTTTCATTGACCTAAAGAAAGCATATGACAGTGTTCCTGTGAATAGACTCTGGGAGGCAATGGAACGGAACGGAGTGGATCAACATCACATAAATTTAGTAAAGAAACTTTATGAAAATACTAAAAGCTGTGTCAAGACATCACTAGGATACTCCGACAGTTTTGTCGTCAATAAGGGTCTTAGACAAGGGTGCTGCTTGTCGCCAACATTGTTTAAGATATATATGAATGTAGTGCTTTCTAATTGGTCGAGGAAGTGTAGTATGATGGGGATCAAATTAGAGGATGAACATTTGTATACCTTGTTGTTTGCTGACGATCAGGTGGTGCTTGCAGAGGATGAGGAAGATGCAAGTTACATGGTCCGTAAGTTGATTGAAGAATACGACGAATGGGGTTTGGAAATAAATCTTCAGAAGACTCAATATATGGTTGTTGGTGGTCAAGGAAACGACATTGAGACTCCAGTTGGTACCATCAATGTAACTAAAGAGTACAAATATTTAGGAGTTACGTTGACCGATGACGGTCTTGACGAAAAGGACATATTGAGCAAGATGGGACAAGGAAGAGGAATAACGAGGCAACTGCATTCGGTACTGTGGAGTAAGGCGGTAAGAAATGAGACGAAAGTCCATATGTTTAAGTCTCTTGTTGAAAGCTGCATTACCTACGGATCCGAGGTCTGGACAATAAACCGAAGGTTACAACATAGAGTGAATGCAGTTGAAATGGCGTTCTGGAGAAGGTCTTGCGGCGTTACTCTTTTTGACCACATTAGAAATGAGGAGGTAAGAGACAGAATGGGGGTCGAAGCATCACTTACAGAAAGCATAGAAGCAAAACAGCTACTCTGGTATGGCCATATGAGGAGGATGCCAGAAAAACGATTGCCTGCCAAAATATGGAAGTTTAAACCTAGAAGAAGAAGAAAGAGAGGTCGTCCAAGAAGAATGTGGCTTGATGGCATTGGGGAAGCCTTGGAGAAAAGAAATCTTCTCGAACAAGATTGCCATAACCGGGAGCTGTGGCGTGCGGGATGCGGAAAACGGCCCGAGCTGTAGAGAATCCGCTAAATATATATATATATATTGATATTTACATGTTTAGGTATACGTTCACTTGACTACGGTAGTACACGCCGCCATTACGGCTTGCAATTCTAATCGTGAATGAACTTTATGACAATACAAATTACATCTACTCCAATTTATCTACTTTAACTCAATTTAGTATACTCGTATGGTAAAGTATTTTACATTTATGTAGTTGTAACATGTAGTTGAGGAATTCTTGTACTCTCAGAGGTAACTAATGTAATATGTAATATGTATGAGCCAACTAGTCTGCGTTACAAAACGCGCCATGGAATAACCTGGTTATCCATCACTTTTAGCTCATGTTCGAGGACTTTTGTCGAGCCAAGCACCTCGTTAGGTCCGAAGAGATGCAATTATTTCAAGTGACGTCAGCTTGTTACGCTGTTAATTATTTACTGTCAACTCTAGGGTCAGAGGGCAGACTATTTACATGATACATAAGTTCAGTTCACAGGCCATCACGTTGTCATTATTCTTTCGTCGCTATGATCCTTTTATTATCAATTTTATACCGGTTATTTATTGACACGAAATAAATAACAACTTTCCAAAATTAATCATAACAAATATCCATCGATCAAACATTTTTACCAAAATATAAACATTTTAATGCAACGTCGGCTATCCAACCCTGTTGCATTCCATTCATTAATATAAACAACAATCACAATTGGGAATCTGTCTCTCATATCCTCTTCATTTACATTTAACTCCTCTCATACTTCATATCACTCCATCTTCTCTCGATTTCCCATCTTCTCCCCCACCCCCTATCATCCACTTATTTGATTATTTTATTATAATATCGCTAGCAGCTATTTCATCGCTGAAACATAATACATGTGTAGTTGAGCAAAGATAGCGCCCTTGGGAGATGTGTCATCTTTCCAAAGAGCTTCAGTATAAAGTGAAATATTAATTTATATTCAGAACATACTCAATTTCTAAGAACCGGTTGTCTAATCTCATTTGTCTGGTTTTACAGAACTTTCAAGCAAGCGAGATAAATGTCTCGTTACTTTCAATGGTGTTTAACGTCGCACTGTTCTGAAACTGGGTTAATGGCGACGGATGAGATGACGAAGAATAGCGGCTGTGTAGGGAACCTTCCCAACATTTTCCTCTCGACTGATGGAAACTCAGTCAGGAAGGTCGGCCGCGGGAATCGAACCCGGTACCTCCAGAGCCTGAGTCAACTTGCTCCATGACATAAATAACTTGCACACGCTTGACCCATCTTCTCCGTCTGACCACGCCCAGCGATCAGGTATGATTTGCTGTCATAAGCGTGCTCGCTATTGACAGACGTATGACGTCATAAAGTCTTGTCGTGTCGCGAGCGCGTCACGCAAATGCCACAGGCGTGACGTCATGGATGTGTCCCACGTCATCGACACGCGGTCACGTGTCCAGCGAACACGACATCGTGAATAGTTAACTTTATTAAAAGTTCACTTTCAAAACTAACCTCTCATATCCTTTCATAATCAGTTCGATACAGTGTGTCCATTTTCTAGTAGGCTAGACATTTTCTCTGTTATTAATTTAATAACATTTCCTTTATTTGGAAAATCCAGCATTATTCATTGGTAAATCTAAAATCGAGTTCTTATCATCGGGCATGAAGATAAGAAATGATCTTCTCATGACAAGGGAGAGGTCCCGGGCTCGAGCTCCGGTTTGGTCGGATATTTTTTCATAACGCACATCCCTTCTTTCATTTTGACATTTGATCAATCAGAAGATTTATAGAAGACGTAAATATAAATTCTAATTTGTAACTAACAAAAAGTTAATTTTGATCAATCGCTTTCTTGGTGAAAATAAACATTGTGAGATAATAAACTAACCTTGAAATTTCATTCATTCAGGCTGGGTAGGACCAACTCTGGATTAAGTTAACTATCGATGGTTAACCAATGAAAAAAGTTGGCGCGAATTTCACAGCCAATAAGAATCACTAATTTCCACTAACCATGCGATAATTAGCTTAATCCAGAGTTGGTCCTACCCGGCCTCAGTAAAATTGATTTTAAACTGAAATAAGATCAAATTGCTTTAACGGTATCAAAGATGAGTTTCATAAATTCACTAAAATACACTTTCCTAATTTGTTAGATGGAAGTTCGTACTTTAATGTAAAAGTTTCAATCTTTGCCAACCCTCTCTTTGAAAGCTTCTACTTGACAATTAAAAAGCTTTCCTCGTCTAAATTATAATTATCTCTCACAAATATTACCTCTGTTTTGAAACATGCGGATGTTTTGCTCCTTTTGTCGCGTCTGTTTGTCTTTCATCATCTCCCATCCACCTGCTCACTTGTTTACCAACTGTTGAATAATAGATCCACAGTCTGTTGGAACATATTTCTCTACAAGAGATGTTTCTCTCGCCATCCGTACAAAGTAATTGGGCGAGCAGAATTTACTTTGCATATAGATTGGGAGGGGAGAACACGCGGAAATGCCGTGTTCATATGTTAAAGCACTCAAGCAGCGGGATTTCCTTGGTATTGGTTTAGTTGGTTTAAAAAAGTGTGGAATATATATTTGTCAAAAAGAAAATTGTCATTGCTTTTCGATCAATGTCGGTCAGGTATATAGTTTTGCTTAGGTAAATACCGAAATGTTTCAATTTCAATAATATTTAATATTTTCTCAATCCTCAGCCCCTTTCTCTTTAATTTGGTGATGAACAAACTAATAAAGGCGGTTAAATGCAAAGATGGCTACAAGTTGGGCAATAGCAATGTAAATATTATATGTTTTGCTGACGATGCAATTTTGCTGGCTAATAGTGAAGACAATCTGCAGCGATTACTTCATCAATTTAATATAACTGGAAAAACATATAGCATGGAAATATCTGTTGAAAAGACCAAAACAATGGTAATAAGCAAGACGCCAGTTAGGTGTAAATTGGAAATTGATGGGAGTATAGTCGAGCAAGTTATGTCTTTCAAATATCTAGGTGTAGACATAACAAGCAGCTGAGACTTACTTCGTGAAGTTCAGCAGCAATCAATGAAAGCGGCGCAGGTAGCGGGATATCTGAGAAGCACTATTTGGAGGAATAAGTACATGCGTAGAGAATGCAAGAGCAGAATTTATAAAGTGATGGTGCGTCCGGCCTTGACATACGCAGCCGAAACCAGAGCGGAGACAGCAAAAACAAAGCAAAAGGCTAGGACTGTTGAGATGAGAGTTCTAAGATCCATAGCAGGAGTCACGCTTCTGGACTGTCAAAGAAATGATGATATTAGGGAGCAATGTGGCGTTCAAGACGTGGTGGAATGGAATAAGATCAGGAAGAAGGAATGGAACAGCCATGTGGAGAGGATGGGAGATGAGCGACTTGCCCGCATTTGTAAACAGGGACGACCTTCGGGGAGAAGACTACCAGGACGACCGCTCAAGAGATGGGCAGATAGCTGGCAATCCTAGTCCTAGAGGAGAAAAGAAGAAGAGGTCGAGCAACAGGAGGAATCTCCTAGCTAACAGAAGAAGAAGAAGAAGAAGAAGAAGAGAACTTTTCCAATATACTTAGAGAATATATCAGATCGAACGTGAAATTGGACTCAGTTGTACCAGTTATTTCAATGGAGGTTACATAGTGGTAACTATGGCAACGGCCAATGAGAACAGGGCTAAAGTAAACATTATGTTAAAGTCAACTGTACAAGCCCTAAGTCAACAGTGTTGATATTATAAGCTATATTATATGAACAATTAACAACAATATGTTTCCCAGATCTGTCTTTACAAAGTCTGAGCACCTCACGTCTGATCGTTAAAACTTTTTCTTCTTCACACTTTTATATTTTCTCAATATTGGGGTATTGAAACTACCGGTAAAAATAAACATTTTTTGAATGAGTATTAGAACAGCCTCCCAAAGTAGCAATATGGGAAAAATGAGTATTATGAGGTATGTGTCCAAAATGTGGGTTAGTCGAGTAATATTCAAAGGTTATGAGGCACGTAGGTATACGTAATCTATTACACAACAATTAATTGCTTCCTAGTGTGTGTTTCGCTAGGCGAAGTGTTTTCCTATTAAAACTTCAAGTGGCTGATATTAGCTCGGTTTCGAGTAAATTGAATTGCATAATTGAGTTATAAGTACTTAAACGAGGGCAAATTCAAACAGATTACAAACTTCATGCTGAAAGTGGGGAGGTATATAAAGTCAAGGTATTGAGATGGACCGTTGCTGTCATCTTGCAATTTGTCGACGAAGTAATCTTTCAGATATTCGTACAAGATTAACGGGAAGGACGACAAAGATCTCCGTCATTTTGTTGATTATGACCGTCTCCATACAGATTGACGTTGAGCGACAAAGTTGTGGTCAATGACTCTCCATTTGAATAGCGTGGAGTCTCTTGTGAAAAAATATGATCTAGTTATTTATGAACGGTTATTTTTTGTATAAAATTAACTAAATTTGAAAAAAGCGAAATTATTACTTTTTTATCAGCTCAGCTCACCAAATTAATGCTTTTTATTAATTGCTTAAAAATTTTCAAATGGAATTAATTTACTCTATGGCTCTGGCTCTTTAACATAGAATCCATGCAAACTCATAAAAACAGTTCATTTTCTTTTCAACTATCAAGGAAAACCATATATTATTTGGTTTCGCATTATGCTACTGTATGGAAATTATAATTTGAATTTAGCACAACATTCTAATTAACATGTATAAGATAACGTTGAGTCATCGAAGATAAAAGCTATGACCTAGATGGTTGATATTAACCTAGTAATATCGTCTTTAAGAAGGTGATACATATGAAGTGGCAATTGAAAATACATCCCTTTGGGCCACGTAAAGCCAGAGTAATAATTGCAGTGGTTCAATCAAACTAATTGATTTTAAACGCTGTTTGCTTATTGATTTGTTATTTCAACGCAGACGAGAATTACTAGACAGAGCTTTTAATATTGATCATTCGAAGCGATCAAATTAAAGAGACGAAAACTTTAAGAGACGAAATGTCCTTTATAATCCTTGAACTTGGATAAGAAAGAGGCAGTGAAACTAGTTTCAAGCGTTACAAGTTTTAGTTCTTAAGCCCCCCTTACACGGTGCAACTTCTTGTACAACTTCTGTACCTCACTTCTGTGTCACACTTCTTGAATGGAAATTAGAACATGTTTTAAGTTCTGTGACAGAAAGTTGGGTCGTGTAAATACAAAATTGTATGAAAAATGGGAATGTGACACAGAAGTTGTTCAAGAAATTGCATCGTGTAAATGGGGCTTAAAAAAGGCTGAGAATGCATATAAAATAAATTCTTCGGCAACTAAATTCTAATGCAGAAACAAAATAGATAGAATAATAGATAGAAAAACTGGCCATGTTTAAACATGTGCATTCATACGGTCGTTCAAATAAATGTTTCTATTCAAATCTCTATTGAACTGCATTTTATTGCTCGCTAAAGAGGTTTTCCTGTCATGATTGTTTGTATTTGAAGAGCGAAACTTCTTATCTGGAACGTGCTCAATCCGATCCATGGAGACAACGTTGAGGAAATAAAACACGTAGAGGCAGCAAGCAGATTATCAAAATAATCATAATTGGGCTGCAAAATAATCATACCAAATAAAATGTACCAGCCACCATATACTACAGAGATACTTCAAGATTGTCCAAATCTTTCTTCTCTTTCTATGAATCCTCGGTGATTTTTTTTTCTGGAAATGTGTCTGATATTTTAGTGCTTCGCCCAACCGGCAGAGGGCTCTCAACAACTCAGCGATCATTCAGCTTGATCACTGGCTGCTTTGTCAATGAAGAGCGAACCTCGCCATCTACCGCTTGGGATCCCCACTAATATCAGACAAATACTGTAGATGATCTCTGAATGTGCCCAACATGTAGATAAACACCCCTCTATTTACCTCTGTTGTTTACATCAGTTGTTTTTATCTGCGTTTGGCGGTCGAGGTGGTTTTCACGTCAGTGTGCACCTGGTGAAGAAAGTCCTTCGAAATATTGTTGGATTATATTATTATATTTGTAACTTTACCGCGTATGTCCCAGAGTTCGTGTGTTTTAAATGAATAGAATCGTTGTACTTTATTAAACACTCGAGAATAATTAGCAACACTCCTTTAAATGATTCCAATTAAACATTTTAATATCACATATTCATGTCACTAATCCTGCTGATAGTACGTTATTATTCAAAGTGACTCGAACGCTTTGCACCAGAGTGTGACGTCATCACTTCTGCTCTTGCATCGAACATCGAGAAGGCGTAGACAAGATGGCAGCCAGGAATACTACAGTGAATCAGATCGACGCTTTCCAAACATCGCGGCTTTGTCAGGTAAAAGAATCAACTTGACTACTTTTGCCGTGTTTAACGTTGCACTATTCTGCAACTATCTATTGTTATTATGATGGTAGATGTAAGGTAAGGGAGGTAGGGATAGACGGTGGCAAGGAGACCGTCGCGGTCTATTCTGCCCTATCAACTATAAAGCACCAAGTGACGTAGACGTTTAATAAAAACTCTAGGATCTACACCAGTTCTATGTCAATTAAATAAAAATAAAACCTCGGCACAATATTTCGGGGATGATTCTACAGGTGTCTTCAGGTGCACACTGAGAGAGTTTTTGCTAATACTGCTAATACTGGTAAAACTAAAAGGAAAACGTACGCCTGTAGGGTATATTGTAACTCCATGGGAAAACTATCACAAATCTGGATAGATATTTTCCAGATCGTTCGAAACAATCATACGGATTCATGGCTGTGACGTCAGACCAAGCAAAATAATGAACTGACGTGAAGATTGAATGCTATTTCGTTGGGTATGACGTAACTTTGACATCACGCTTGATTATACGAGAACTCGAACGATCTCGAATATAGGGGTCCAGAGTAGTTTTAGTAGGTATCCTTCACATCATTTGCATCTTAACTGAGTTAGACTCCGCAAGTGTATTTTCCTTCTTTCTTATTCAAAATTATTCAATGTTGGCTCTAAGGTTGTAAATTATCTCGGAAGTGATCTTGTTCGCTGGAATGCGCCCGTGCTCGTTTATTTATCATCACGTGAAACCCGGCGGCAGTTCCACATAATTCAATATAAGCCCGGGCGAGAGTCGAGGGGGCAGTTCCACACGTAACATCATTTTCATTTAGGCGCAGGAATAATTTACAACCCGACCTCATCGTGGGTGAATATTTATGGGGGAAGAAAAATGCGGATTTCCGATTAAAAAAGTTCGCGACAACGACATTTTGAATAATAAATTGACAAATCGTTATAAGAGCCTTCTTGGCAGTTTTAATATTTATTGCCAGTCTTGAGACGATAATGTCAAGCTACGATGAAATATCCACCGAGGCGCTGCGGTCGCTTAGGTTCCGAGTGACGGATGATGATCCACGAGAATTGTCACTTCTCGTAGACTTTGCAGTAGGATGTGTTTCTTTCAACGTAAATAAATCTCGTTTCACAATTTGTATTACGAGCCCTGGTATTATATTTTTTGGCGTAAGAAACGCGTGTTGAAGATAATTCCGAAGTAATGTTCCTTTAAAATGTTTATAGATACCTACATGTATAACAAACTTAAAGCCATGGGTTTTTTGAGTGAACAAACAGCAATGAAACAATGTTTCGCAATATATCAGGACCCTTATTCCTGAAAAAAGTGAGATGAGAAAAGAAGTGAGAAGGAAATGTGACAATTTTTTCTCAGTTCTCAAAGTCACTTTTTTACTCACTCTCACTTATTTCAGGAATAAGGGTCCAGAGCCCTGTTCAAAATACACAGATCTAAGAAATAAGAATATGCTGACAATGCGTCTTTGATCTATCCATAAATCAACAGATGAACAGCTAACATTGGTTTTGAAGATCAGGGCCCCTATTCTGTAACAGATGTTTACTATACATCTCGTGTGAGAACTCCTCATCGACATAAGAATAACATGGCAGTGAAACGATATCATAATGGGGAATATCGTAAACATTCTATCAATTTTTTATGTTTGTTATTCTGTTTATTTAATTCCGCGAGACAAATAACTAAATTGAATGATGGATGTAAAAATAACAAAATGTAAATGAAAAAAACAGACTAGATTGCTCCAAAGACTAGGTATATCATGTCTCATTCTCATACGTATCTCTTTGTTCTCGCGCTCGCGACCGCAACGCTCTCTGTTGACCAATTACATAGTTCGCAACTAACATCTCCCGGACTTTCTCTCCGTTAATTCAACCCTTATCAAGGTTGTAAATCAGTTCACCTGTCAGCTTGGTCGGCGTGTAACAAGTGTATTACAAGTGTAACCTCCGCCTCCGAGACCAGATTATGCAGATTACAGCGTCCATCACAATGTCTGGTCCACGAGGCGAATCTTGCGAGATTCGAGATTAACTTTGTTAGTTTTCCTCAACCATTGGGAATCAACGGTGGAACTTTCCAGGACATTAAATTACATTCTCAAGTTCAAATACGTATTTTCTTGGGAGAATTCTCATTTTGTTAACCTGATTTCTTTTCTGTAAAATTTAAACGGATTCTCGAGTAGAGTACAGCATTTCAAGAGACTTTATACAATTTATTTTTCTTTGGTTAAGTTCACTCCAAATTGTCTTTATCTTTGCGAATTCGCTGAGGAAAAGAGATTCCAGAAATGTTTTACCTTGATCCTTTGACGTTTAATTGAGAATCACTGAGGTTTTATCTTAGATTGAAATTGATCTTGCCCTAGAATTAATCAAATTTAAATACTTTTGTAAATTTATTATCCAAGCCTCCGTCAATTTTTAACAAAGTTTTCTCTTTTTTCAGCGCTTTTTCAATACAAAACTCTCAGAGGGGACAAGTTTTATAAAACTTCGTACATTCTTTTACGTTGAAAATTAGGGAAAACTCCAGTATTCCAGTTTTCATTTAATCTATGTTTATTTTTAAAAAAACTTTCGTCACATCATAAGAAAACTTTTCGTAAATCTCCAATATCCATTTACGAAAGGCCGGGGGTTGGGGGGGAACCCCAACGGATCGTGAGAGCAAATTAGATTTGACTCAGGTTTCAACCTACCACTCTGATAATAACAAATCGTTCCATTATATTGCTGATTAGTCAATTTGTCAGGCACCTTTAAGTGACGCCACCAATACAAAATGTCTCCTCGGCTGTGCCTCATCCAATAAGTTGGATGTCATTAGACGGAGGAGTTCATGCGCTGAATTCTTGTGAAGCGTCGAGTCTCTGTCGTTTTGTATTATACACTGTACAATGTTGTCAACCTGGTTTAGTTATCTATACTTAACATCTTAAGCCTGATTTTCAAGGCTTACATTTCTTGTTCAACTATGTATAACCCTTTTCACACAATGATGTATTTACACGAAGCAACTTCTTGTCGCAGAACTGGAGTGAAACATTTGGCTAATTTAGAACTGTTCTAATTTACAGGAGGAAGTGTGATGTGACACCGAAGTTCTTCAAAACTCCATTTAAAGTGTCATTTGTGGCTCTTTTAGTCTTTGTTCACATAATTCTTGATATACCTATAGTGAGTTCATGTTCTATATATGTGGCTGATACCTGCTCATACATCCGCGCACGCACGTTGTATTTCATTTTAAATGGCATATCGTCGTCATGGAAACCATGTAGTATTCTGTAAAAGGGTTGAAAAGTAACCACCAAAGACGACATCTGGCTTTAAGTTCACCTCCACGCAAAACAACATAAGTTTGAAACTTGCGAAGAAATGCGACACGCGTGAAGGAAGATGCGAAGAGAACGTCGCCGGATTAAACCCGGCCTGTGTTGTGGGAATCACCGCTGTTGCTGTTCCTGTTGTCATGGCAACCGACGTGGTGGGAATCACCGCTGTTGCTGTTTCTGTTGTCATGGCAGCGAGTATCAACTGGAGGCTCAACGAGCTTTGAAAGCTCCAACTTGCGTGATGATTCCCGAGCGAGAGGAAAACTTCGAACTTCTTCGCGGAATGAAGTTCAAGAACAAAGTAAATAATTTGGAAGTAAATGACACTTTCACCCCGTCTTGCTGCTGAATGTTCGACATTTGGATATTCATCGAGTTTTTCACGCTCAAGGAAGTAAAAAATTCCCTGATGCGAGCATGATGGTTAGCATTTATAAGTTACGAGCCGTGAAAAACTTGACAAGAAAAGTTTGAACGACGGAGCAATTAGGCTCAGGCTTATCATGTCCCAAAAATCCTCACAAACAGCGAATATTTGTACGTGATATTCCACTTCAAGCTTGACGCTAATAAATCGGTAAGGTATACCAGGAAAATGTTAAAATGTACTAATCTCGGATAACACTCTGGTATTCTAGTTAAAATCCACATAATAATCCTCAGTTTCGCCTGAGGAAGCCGACCGAGCGAGTCGGCTAAATATCGTGCACCATTCCATACCTTTATATTAGAATACCAGAGTTTTATCCAAGATTAAACACATTTAAACTCTTGACACTGTTATGTTTTAATATGTTTGAAGTTTATCAGCATCTTGGTTTGTGGTTTAAAAATTTGATGGAGGTGCCGTTCTCTTAAAGTTCGTAAAACTTTGCCCCAGAGAGTCGCAATATACAATATAAACTAGAAGCTAGTGAATCCAATATGCGCCAGTTAAATGTGTTACTTGGGTTCAACCCTTTTCACATGCACAGTCAAATTACGTTCTATTTTTAATAAGATTAAAGTACTGGCCAGAAGCTGGAATTCCCACATTCTAAAAACCCTTTTATTCAAAATGTCGTTAATTCCCTTCCGCAACTCTTCCGACGTTGACGTTTCATTATGCCTTCGGGATAGAAACGCATGGCGGGAACGAATTACGCCATTTTGTAGACAAAACTTTGACATTTTGTTTTGAGCTCTCACCCAGCCATCAAGTTTCTGGCATCGTGTAACAAGTTTCTACATGCTAATACATCATTCCGACAACTAACGAAGTTTCATGTCGCAAAGAAAAAAGACGAGTACTTTGAAACTATCACAACATCCTGTAAGTTATATTCTTCATCATTCCATTTTATCAAAGTTTTCTCTCGGTTTCTTACAAATTGGTTTACGGTATAAATTTCATATAAAGCGTGAGACGGGATTTCGCGATCCGAGTCCGCAGAGGTGAAACTATTTCTATTTTCCAACACAATAAAAGTTGACGATTTATTACAAAGACCAATATTGCTAAGATTGTTTTTCTCTTACAAGATTGTGTCGCATTGCTCCAGAAAAGCATTGCAATGGCGTCGGTATAAATGACAATCATGATAATTGGTTTTTTGCTCACCCATCGCGCTTCCATTGCTTTTTGTCAACATGCAAGTTGCATGCTAATATGAAGAAAGCACTAATCTTCTCCACGCTCTGCGTCTTTATCTTGTCTTAACCTCATTCATGATTATTCATATTTCATACAATTAAATGAATTCCTACCAAAAGCTGCGAACTTAAAGTTTGCTTTTGAATACGTCTGCATTTACTCTGCTCTGAGATGTAAAGTTTTGTTTCGGCGCTTCTGACACTTGCTAAATCCGTTTGGTAATCCCAGGCTCTGAGTAACTTGGATTATTCATGTAACGTGGTTTCCTCTTACATAATGTACACTTTTCACGCATGCGCATGTCGCGGGTGTAACGGGTGTAACGGGTGTCCGACAATGGAAATGAATCCAACTGTCATTCCAAAACGTCAAAATGTCAGCACGAATCTTTATATCCACTTTCAAGGAAGTTATAACAATAATTCGTTCAAATAATATACGAAATCACATTCTACATACCTGATTGATAAATTAACTCCGTTTCACTAACGTTTGACAGTATTTTGAGAGAAATTACATGAGAAGCAAGAGTGTAGCCAACTTGCCAAGACGTGTAGCCCATGGAAGAACAGACAAGTTTCGAAACTTTCAAATTTGCGCAGTATAGGCCGTGATTATTTTTAGATTGAACGAAAATTGGAATTAACTCTTGGGACCTTGACTTAGTAGAACCACGGGTAAAGCAATACCCAGAAAAAAAACACTCCGTGTAAAAAAGGCAGCCAAGTCTCTTTACTTTAAAAAAATTCAACACCGAAAAGGAGTGATATCAAAAAAGGAGCCAAGTCAATGACATTTCCAAATATTTAATCGTATCTTTGAAATAAAAGTATAAACACCGAGAAATACTTTACAAAAGGACTTGGCGCATCGTTTTTTTAAAGACATCATTCTATCCTAAAAGTGGAAAGAAATTTACAAGTAGGTACATTTTCCTCTTTCTATTAGAGCCAGAATCTATGAATCAAGCTACTTTTAGTAATGACTATTTTATAGTTTTGTCAATGGCGATAGAAGCATGATTTTATGCTGTAATATATAAGTAATATAAGGGTGAAAGAATTACATAACAATTGGAAGTGGTGAGAATGTAGGTTTCTTTGGAAAACTTCCATGGAGTCAGGAGTCAGGATCCTCATCAGTGTGTTGTGTCTAATGTCCGCCCGTCCGATCGGGTAGCTCAGTTGGTAGAGCTCTCGCCCGGCGAGAGCTCTCAGCCGTTTAGGCTGTGGCCTGTTTACCGGATTTTAGCTCCAGCCTACTACTACTACTAAGATTATTATTATGAAAACCGCCCTAAAACACTGTTTTCACGGCCCTCTAGCGCGCAAAGGGCGTAAACTATTGTTCCCAAATTTGGTATATGTTGTAGGGTGGGCCATAGCTCGAAATTAAGATATTTCGCAACAATGTGAGATTTCTCAATTTTAAGATCCAGTAGGCCGAAAATGCCACTTTGATGCTTACAGTAAAAGTGGGTTTGCTCCAGCCTTTATATGAGAGTGTGCGCGCGCCGTACGACTTGGCTGGCGTGGAGCGACCGCTCCACTAGATCCCCATAAAAAACACTCCGTGTAAAAACACCAGCCAAGTCTCTTAACTATAAAAAAATAGAAGAAATCTAAAAATTCAGCACTGAAAAGTAGTGATATCAAAAAAAGGGCCAAGTCAAAACTTCATTTTAAAAACCAAAATATACTTGGCGCATCGTGTATATAGTAGTATAGTATATGCCAGAAATTAAATGTGCCTATACCTATAATGCCCTTAAAAACGATGCGCCAAGTATATTTTGGTTTTTAAAATGAAGTTTTGACTTGGCCCTTTTTTTGATATCACTACTTTTCAGTGCTGAATTTTTAGATTTCTTCTATTTTTTTATAGTTAAGAAACTTGGCTGGTATTTTTACACGGAGTGTTTTTTATGGGGATATCAATAATTTTTTTAGTTTATTTACACAACTTGTTCCTAACTTGTGACTTATTCCTTTAAAAAAATAGGCAATTTCTGAATTGGGTACTACGAAAAATTGTGTTTGGTACTAAATATAAGCTTAAAATGATATTCCATGAAGAATTGCGAAAGCATCAATTCAATTTTTCAATTTTAATACAATTTTATTTCTTCCAAAATTTTACAATTTTACCTTTTACCTAAACCATACGCTTTCCTTGTGCAACCTTTACATATTATATAATTACATATTACATTTACCTTTTACATATTGTTACATTATACCAAGAATCAGTAGTAAAATAAGCAATAGTGTTGAGATAAAAGGAGACACAGCGAAATAGAAACACAAAGAAGAGCATGGATAAGAGAAATAGTTTACAAGGGGTTGAGGGGGCATTTTATTTTGGAAGCAGCCAGCATAATGGAAAACCATTGTGCGCTGGCATACATTCTTTTACATTTCTAGAAATCACGCTCTTTCCCTCGTTAAATTAATAAAGAAAAATGCAAACGCGTCTCTTTGGATCAAAAAGTTTTGATGGTATACCTACTCTATTTCCAGTAGGTTTCAAACCAATCCCAGAGTATTCAGAAGATCCCATCTTATCTGGCAGCTTGAATCCATACATTATTTTGATTAATTTATCACCTACTACCAAAGTTTGGGAATTGTTAAAAAGCGTCCTTCCAACCGTTTTCGAGTTATGGCATCACTTCCTTTTTTAAAAATGGCGGCTGAAATTACTGCCACCTAGAATTTATTTTTATAAATGTTAAGTATCATTATAAGCTTTCTGAATATGTAGTTATTGTAGTAAGAGGTGATTCAAGTCTGTTACTTTTGCAACATTTCGAGAAGAACCACGATAAAGTGCAATGTTTTACTGCGAGCATGCATAAACAAAAAGAACAATGGAAGTTGCCTCTTCTTCAATATTTTTCAGTTTTTCTTTCTCATTCAGTTCAGTAAGTGCATCATGCATGGATCGCAACCGCTGATTGGTTTAAAAGTGAAATTCATCCGTTTGTCCGATCAGAAGGATTTTTGCAATGCCATTGATACTAACAGTGTGTTATATTTTACTACTTTTCAGAACATTGGTATATAATTTAAAGAGCTATTGACAGTATCAACTAATGTTTAAATATTTGTCACCCAGCTATTTCGATTGCATCGCTTCTTGCTCTTTTCATCAACGATCCAAAGTTAATATATTTTCAACAAATATGCAGCACTTGATGTTAGTCGTCAGCGTTTTCTTTTAGTTGCGACTCACAAAGAAGTTGGACTCGGAACTCCAACTGCATGAAAGTTGCAGTTGCATGAAGTTGCATGAACTTTCAACGACTTCATTTCATGTTTAATTTTGCCATGTATGTCTTAAAGTGATTATTAATATCTATGTAATTCATGAAATGAGCAACGGCAGCGAATGTCTTCACTCTAGGAAAAGTCTCTTTGAATTCATGAAGTTTTATCTGAGAATCACGTCTAAAAGGCAACTCGTCGAACTGCAGCTGAGCTTGAGTCCATCTCGATAACGTCTTCGTACTTCCACGTAACAAATGCACATCACTTTACCCGTAGAATGATTTATTTACCTTTGAGAACGAGAATCAGGACGAAAATCAGCAGATAAATCCGAGCTCACATTGATTTGTAAGAGAGGATTTGGCTGACTGTCGATAACTTACACTCAACACTGACATTGCTTTACAAAGCTTGTCTCCAGGGGTTTGAATCATACATGTCACAGATGCTAATGGAGCACAACACTCAACACGTTTAGCGATTAGGATTCTCATTGCTAGGTTCAGAGAGGTATTTCTCTCTCACAAGCTAAAATATGACATAACTTCAGAATTATCCATAAAAAGTGTAACACATTACTTATAATTTATTCCTGGTGAAAATGGCTTATTTAAATTTGTGACGGCTTCAACGTGACTTTTTAATGACGATGAACCTACCTTTTTACGTATAACTTTTAAGGGCCCCGGTGAAGAATTTTAAGTTATTGACATTTCAACTCTAATTATAAATTTGATCGTCAGCAATATTAGTTTTTCTAATCATTCATGGTAGTTTTATCAACTTGTGCTTATAACGTATTATTCAAGATTATTTTCTATGGAGATAGAAGGAACTTTGAAATATTGTGCAGAGTTTTCTAGAGTTCCAGGAGTAGCAGTTTATTTAAAATCATTACCCAGTAGATTTCCTTATTTTAATTAAAATGTATTATTATATACCAAGCAAGACAAAGGCTCGCTTTACGCGATATTTCATGTATTTCTTCATGATCATTAAAATCCGGAAACAAGATCTATGTAACGTGTCTCGAGAAAACAGAAACATCTTCAACTAACTCGACTTTTGAAATCTGATCGGCAAAATATCAACTTTCATCTCCGCTAAAGTCAAGAGTTCGTCTTCTTTAATCAGCATTTCTTCCTTCCCTGTGCTGTAATTATTCGAATTATGAACTCCGCTAATGCACTTCGCTTCTTCCGACCCCCCCCCCCCCTGGAGATAACGAGGGAAATCAACCTGACGACGCCGACGCTGACCTATTTCGTCGGGTCTCAGGTGGCGTCGCTTTCGCAGCGTCAGGCGTCTTTCCTTTCCGTCTTCGCCAATTATCTGACGTGGTTGCTTTTTCTCTCTCCATCTCTCTCTGTGCAACGCTCGTCGCAGTCATCTATTTGTCATGAGAGGCTTTATGGATGTCGTTTCAGCTTCAATTTGTGTGATTGCATCTAAGTCTGCTGGGTCGTATGGAATCAAGTGCAGTTTGACAGACATGCGATGTGAACGCACAGAGTAGTTGACAATCCACTCGAGAAGGGTTTTACAATCGAGTCGCTTCGAATTTCACTCAATTCCAGAGTTCAGGACTCGAGAGATGAAGAAAATAGTTCGTCTTTGAGATAACAAATTGGTCGCATGGCAACGAGGTCATCTGCTTGTATTTATTTTTGTTTCTTCTCCAGAGGGCTCTATAATGTGAGAAAACTATTCGTCAATTCCCATTACTTTCCAACTGATAGTTCGAATTCAAAGCTATTTTAACTTCCCTCAATACATTACAAATATACTGGCGACCTCTTTTCATTGGGATAGCAATCGTAATATTACTTTGAAAGCTAAGTAAATCATGGCCGTAGTTATTTTCGTTCAATGTATGGTATTTAGTCATGTGAGTGGTTTATCCACTAACGTGTGTGATAGGTTTAATGTTACCTACTATTAACGAGCAATATATCAAAATCAGAACTTCGCCACCATACCTCTAGACTAGAGGCAGATATCTGCATTACAAAAATGATTCTTTGAAATTAATATTTTCAAAAAATGTTGTTAACAATCCAGCGTAAGAAGCACGTGGCAAATGAAAATTCTTCATAATGTGTCACCAAACCATGAACCATGTGAACCATGTGATTATCATGTACCATGTGTTAGTCGACCATTTTAAAATTGTCTCCGTAGAGAAATAAATGGTTAGTGATTTCTAAATACTACATTTCAATAAAACGTAATGACCGTGGGCAATCGGGCTTTCATTTCGTTGTTTTGCAATAAAATTGTCATTAAAAGTCGCTATTTAATGCGTTCATAGGTACTTTATTTGACAACGAAATAACTTTTACAAATGGTAGAGTTGCTGGATTAATAATTCTCATTTTTTATGTTGCAAAATTTCTGGGAAATGTTGTAAAATGATGCAAAATCTCACATTTCTTTTACTGCTTTCACGATAACAGTTCCAGCCACTTCCAGCAGGTCATAATCTTAACTGTTCCAGGCAGAACGCCTCTTCTAAGTCTCTTTTTCGTTGTCTCCTGAGATCCTTGAAGATGCTTTTTGTTAATTCAGTGCTTCTGTACATAAACATAACTCCAGTCGAGCTCTTAGCTTCTTGTTGAGGCCGTCGGGATGTGAACCAAAGATCTCTGCCGAAATAACTTGAATTCTGATCAAAAATAGCGTATGATATTGTTTTAATTTCCAGCAGCAGATTCGCGAAACAGTTTCGTAGGCTGAGATGAAATCTCACGGCTTTATCGAGGTCGGATTAACCCGGGCTGAAACTGATGAAAATTACCTCGTAAAACTTGCGGACACATTTTAACACGAACTTTGACGCATAAAACCTACATTATTGGAATTTACAAGCATTTTCACTAAGTAAAAGTGCTCGGTTAAATTTTTAGGGAGTATCATCTCACCTTACTTCGCAACTTTGTAGCGTTTTAAATTTGACTACAATCTTCCTGAAAGCTTTGCTTTTTACAAAGATGTAGAAGTATTATCAGAGTTTGTCTGCAAATCTGGAATATCAGAAACTTCAAGCGATAAATTTGAGATAATATTATTTAATGAATATCAAGATTTTAAAATTGGGAAATTGTGTCAATTATGGCATCTAGAACTAATATAAACAGTCAAATTTGTTCATCGCTCTTTTGTTTTTCATTTGTTTATAATTGTTGTAAAGCACAGATTCAACAAATCATGGCAATCTCAGCAAATACTTTGTGCTTTGCAGCATATATAAAGATACGAGGGTCGGGACTGAGCGAACTGGACTCTTTCCTGCCGGCCACTAAATACAGAAACTGTACAAGAAAGATCGTTCAGCTTTGTCTTCTATTATTACAGCAGGCGTTCAACTTCTCACATATCTCAGTGATATCTTGCTACCATCCCATATTTAATTTAATTAATACATTGATCAAGAAATCAATATAGAGTCAAGAATATACTAATTTCTGCAACGCTACAAATGACTTAATAAGTGGGTTCAATAGTGCTCAATAGTGAGGGCTCAAATAGGTCAAACACCGGGTAGATCTCTGCGTTTTATTGTACTCTATAACTTTGCACCAGTGATTTATTGAGATAGATTCCTGTTCCCCCCGCTGTGATTTGTGTAAGTTTGACAATACTCTGTGGATGTTGGATCTCGAGAAGGAAGAGGTGATTTTATTTCTGTTGTCTGGAGAGAAAGGTTTAGCTGTCGTTCGTAAACTATTGATCATATTCGTATCCACAGGAATATTGAGACGAAGGCGCTTGGCGTGAGATTGAAGTCGAGGTGAAGGGTGTGGAATGGAAAATGGTTATATTGGATACGATAGAATTTACATACATTTGGAAAAGTTCGAACTTTACGTAGTAAAGTTTACGTACTAGTTTTCCAGACCACATTTATAGAAAAAACACGCAAACTTATGAATACATAACTTGTTTTTAGGTGAACATAATACAATATTGATTTAAATTAAATTAATGAATTATATTAAATTAAATTTTCAAACTTTGATCAAAAAAATGTATTTTTTAATATAATCCTACACCTGCCACCAAATGTAAAATTTTCATAATTTTCATAATATCAGCTAAATAATTATGAACTTTTGTTCGTAGCTTCGTACAGAAAAAAAAATACATCTAACGTATCTTTTCAATACAATTTGTTATAATTAGACAAATAATATGAAGTGAACTTAAACTATGTGTGACAGAAACACTCTCTTCGCTCCTGAATGTGCATAAGACACCTGGCCATTATGAAGCTAACTACAACATAACTTGTGTTTAATGAATCATTTCTAGTAGTGAGTGCAGGGTTCATACGAAGCTTTAAGTCTGCCATCACAGTTAACGAGGTATTCCTGCAGAGGAGGAAGTGGAGTCGTCTAGACTTCGATTAAGGAAACGATCGTGATTCTGCTCCGATGTTCTTCAACTTTTCCGCTCGCTTCACGCCACGCTGCCTTCAGTTTTCTGAATGTACCCAGTGCATTACGTAGCACGGCCAGTGGAGCTTAAATAGGGTATAAAAAGTTAATTCCTCTATGGAATTTCGGGTAATTTTCATGAATAATTTGTTATACTTTGTATAAAAAAATATGTGGAATATTTTGAAGAAGAGAAAAATGAGTTTTGCTTCAGTGACTAAGCTACTGAATACGTAACTTAGAGACGCAATTCTAGTTTATAGAACACGAACTGTCTTGTTGAAAGATTGAAATTAAATAGGATCAAATAAGAGTATCAATCAAGAATACATACATATTATTTGGTACTTACTGGGTAAATCTGATTAAACCAACGAAAGCAGTTTTCATGCTATAACTCAACTTAAGTTATTGTCCTGATGAAGATTTTGATATGAAAAATCGAAACTATTGACAAAAATAAATAATCTGAGAAAAGAAACATGACGAAATATCCTAAAACTTTGAATTACTTTAATTGTTATTAATCTTTAAAAACATGTTTAAAATAATTATCAATTAAATACTCTTGTAACTTTTCTGTCTGTGAACTTCTTCAAGAGAAAGAGTATAATATTGTATTTTTATATAAGTATAAATATAAATATATACACGTTTTCTCCTGAAACTCTTAGCCAAGTGGGCAAAATATTGAGATTGTGTAATAAATATGTAAAGTTTGTTAGACATTCTAAAGAAATCGTTTTATTAATCCAAACTTATAATAGGGAGAAAATACTCGTATTTCGTGTTGTAAAGTTGGGATGTCATTGTTGATTGCTTTAGTCCTTAAAGATTCTCAGATCAATGGAGATGACGGAATCATCCATGTGCAATCATGAATATTGGGTGCTTCAGCCCACGAGCTTTAACTTCACAAAACTTTAGTTCATCAGTTACTTCATTATAGAACAGTTTGCCGAGCTTCATTGCGTCCCTTGAGATACACAGAAGAAATTTATCAAAGTTGGAGAAAATTTATAGCTGAGAAGACCCATTGTATCGTAACTTAAAAGGTTTGTACGAGATTTGTTCTAACATTGTTTGATGTAATGTTTCAGTGATTTTGGTTTGTAAAAGACTCAAGAATGAAATAATGTAGGAGAACGCTTTGCGTAATGCGTTGATTAGCGAAGACATTGTCGAGCATAGTTTTACAAATCACTAAAAATTAGTTACTAAAATGTGTTTAATTAATTTTAATTTATTACATTTTGTTATAATGTTTAAATTCCTTTTAAAATATACATTTTAAAAATGTATATTAACGATTTCGGAAATAAATATTTTTGCTTCGATATCTTACTTGAAATCTCTCAGTCTAACAAAGTTCACATGTCATAGAGGCAAGTAGTTGAAATTCGCTCATGAACGAGTGAACAGAGTTGAACCCCAGTTTAACAACTACATACAACTCACAGTGCACCGAGACAAAGTAAACCACTGCCACTGTGATTTAATTGCGATTGTACTCTCATTGTACTCTAAAGTGGGTTTCAGGTGAATTTGCAGAGGAATTGTTTCAAACTCGGTCAATTCAATTGGTTGTTTCAATCTAGATTGAAATGCAATTAACTAATAGTTTCGCAGTGCTAATGATGTATCTTTAACTTTAATTAAGGAAGATGACATTTAATTTGAGTAATGTTCACAAAATGTAATTTACACACAAGAAATCTTTTAATTATCGCCTTCAAACGTTTCTCCTATTTGTGTGTGTAAAGTAGCATAAACCAACGGCGATGGTCTTATTTTGAAGCAGTGAAGCGAACCTATGAATTTTAGTGTACCGACTTTTGTTGTTGTGTATTTCCTGTATAATTTGCCACATAAGCGGGCTAGCTTGAGACATCTCCTGGTCAATGTTGAGAATATGTTGCAGCTTGACACCGATTTGTACACACTTTTACAAAATATTCTACAAGTATAATTTCATATCTCTCCATATTCTTCAACTTCAATTTATGATAATCAGTAATTTAGTTGTCCTGTTTTGTATTTAATGTGTCACTACATCTAATACTACAGGGCCTAGAAATACCCAACGCTCTGTATGTATATCACACATCCTTCTCTCTCTTGCGCATAACTTCTGAGTGAGACAGCAACATATCACGTGTCAAAGGTGAGAAGAGGAATGCGCCTGCGAATAGACACCGGGGAAATTAGTGCTGCTCGTGGATTTAGTCTCTTCTTCTAACAACAGGGTCGAGTACATAACCATTGGCTTGTTATTATAGTCTAATAGAAGAGTGTACTTTGTATTACCTGATCCAGGCAAGAATGTTTAATTTAATGTAAGATAATACATCAGTGCAGAGTGTTCTTCTATATGAACACACTCGAGCTACATAGCATGGGTAATGTACGTAGGGTAGGTACACGTGATTTTATCAGTTTCCACTACAAGACCTGTGTCAACTATTCCTAAACTTTCGAAAGTTGCGGTACAGTGCATTAAGAGGAAGGATCAGTAATAAACCTCAGCCATTTTTGAGAATGTGACCTAGTTGACGATGACCGGAGAAGCTGTAGAAAATAAATTGCTCTTCATTTTGATCTCATAAAAGTATTCTGCAACATATGTGTAATAAGCTCATAACTATAAGAAATCAAAATGTTCACAGTAAATGGTCAACGATGCACTAATATTTTCCTCATGGCCAAAAGTTATACCAATTTTCTTTTGGAGAAACATTTATTATCGTAGAGGAGAGAGGCGTATTTTTATAACAGGTTCCTTGCGATAATAATTATGGTCATAAATCTGTAGGCAATATAACAGGTTGTAGGCGGCGGTTATGACGAAGAATATATTCGCACTTTTTATCTCGAGTAATTTTTAGAACAAGGGAGCATGAAATTAAAGATATTAAGTCAGAGTTATTTTATTTTCAAAAATGTAAATGCAATTATCAGCAAGTGATAAAAGAAACTGCATACGTAATTTTAAATGGCGGAAGTTTTTATAATTTCTCTGATAGTAAAATGTCGTTTTTACAATTCATAAATCAACCGCGAGCATTAGAGCGGCTGTGAATAAGAAGTAATGAACTTCTTTTACAAATCAAGATGCAAGCGAAGGTTCGCATGCAAGTTGCAACCTGAAGCAGTATAGTCGACTGGATTAGGTTATTTTTCAAAACATCAGAGTAAATGATTTGGATGATGTGAGTTTATATCAATATCAAGTGCTAATGTTTCAAAGAAGGCTCTACAGCTAGTCTACTTCGTATGTGAATGATTGTAGGAATGATTCAGAGATGAGGAAGGAAGAAGGAGGGAAGATGGTTGGAAGAAGGAAGGAAGAAGGATGGAAGAAGCGAAGGCAAAAGGTCCTGGATTTGTTCATCTCTCATCAAGTCTCTCGACGGAGGTCTGGAAAGTCTGACCCGTGAATCAAACTCAGGCCTCCTGAGAATGTATCAAGCTTGGGAAGGAGACAAACTTGAAAGTTGAGTGCAAGACCGAGTGTTGCCATGGGCCTGTATTGAGTCTATGTATAATGGTATAGCTATGTTTAAATTATACCAGGAAAACTCTGAGTGATCACGTTGATAAACGAACATTTGAAGTGCAAGAAAGGCCTTGGCCACAGGTTTTCACTCAGTTTATCCGTCAGTAAAGCGGAGTAGAAATCAATTTTCCTGTAAAACTAAGATCATGATAGAAATCTATATGTGAAGAAACACAATAGTAATGATTATTTTGTAAAATTGATTGTCTGAACCATTACTTAATTTGAACTGAAATTAAAAAAAACATAAACGCAGAGATTCGAGCTATAATTTTCAAATAAAGGCGCACTCAAATATTCATGTTTTGTCCAATTTTACAACGATCAAAACTTGAAAATAAAAAGCTTTCTTCGTAGTCTTAATCTATAAGAAAGCACATTATTTTTCATCGTTTCAAACCTTGTGTCAATCTCTGTAATGTCTAGTCAAGAATCCTTGCTCTTATTGCCACACACCCCGACACGACTTCCGCACAAATATCCGCCAGCTGTCTTAATGAACAAACTTCATTATGCAAAAACCTCGTGCCATTAATAACATCATTAAAACACCGTCTAACCCAGAAGAATGTCATTATACTGATCAAAGCTCGACATTACGGCTGCATTTGACAACTCGTGACGTCGTGCTTGCGTGCGTCCGTGCGTGCGTGCGTCTGTGCGTGCGCGTGGTTGTAATTAATGCTGACTTGTTTGTGGCTACTCGGTCTCTCATATCACGTCAAGAATAATATAATGTTGAACTAAGGTCAGGAAAGAAAAAGAAAATTGCTTCCACCGTTGTGAGATCAATACTTCTGCGTAGTTGAAAGACGGAAGAAACTTTTGCAAAGATTCTGGAAGAATCTCCGTGGATGACCACATTCAACGATATTGAACAATATTTGAGCCTTTGCCTCGTTGGCTCTTTAGATATTCACTGCTTTATATATCTGATGCAAATTTTAAAGATATTTAAAATTATGTACCACTTCTAGAAATAAAATAGACTCTAAGACACGCCGTGGTTCGTGTTTCCGTACTTTTGTTCCGCATGTATTTTTGTGAAAAAAGTCGGTAGAGAGACAATGCACAATGTATAATGCTATTTGAAACATAAATATAGTCATAACCATATCATACCTCCATGTAAAGAACCACTGCAGTAAGAACGAGAAACTCTTGACTTTGCTAATACGTCTTTCACATGCAAATAAATACTTTACTCAGTGACTTTATTACTACTGAAACTTTCAACTTAACAACTAGGATAATTCCAAGAAATCACACAGCATAATGTAGCGCTGAGTCACGTCTTCATAAGGAATCAACACAACGTATAAACATACGAGCTTACGTAACGAGATAATTGTTTTAAAAGAAGCTGGGATAATAACACTCAACAAAAAGCTCAACATTTGAGTTGGTGTTTTAAGTTGATAATAACATGAGTCCGACGAATATATTTCGTTTTAATAAAGTATATGTCAACGTTTCGATGAGACATGGAGGTCTTTGTTGACTCTTGGCATCAAACTGCTGCGTAAGTATTATTAGATTCATTTTATTTTTTAGCAGTTCTGCTATTAAAATATACATAAATACATAAAACACATACAGTTGAACATACATTCATTGTCAAAAACACAATAAAATCAATGTTAAATACATAGATACAATAAAATACATAAATAACATTGGAACAGCGGATAATGAAAAATGAAAAGGAAATTCAGTCAAAGAAAGAATGAAATATAGGAGGCAAGCTTGTAATATTGCAAGTTATTTGTTAAAAATTGTCCCAAAATCCATACGCAGTTGTCGATAACAGCTTATTTTCTTTAATGAATTTACAACATCCCTTTCTGAATTCATGTGGTGACTCACTATTTCTAATGGTAATAGGGATGCGGTTATACAATCTAATACCTTTATGAAAAATTGTATTGTCTATAAATGTAGATGAAGATTTTGGAATTATTGTATTGTCTTTTAACCTTGTATTGTAATTATGACAACATATTATGTTGTCATATTATGACACATATTATGACACATAATTATTATGTAATTATGTGATATTATGTGTACTACCTACCTGACTCATTTACCTTTAGTATTAGGACTGCGTGTACTTTTCGTTTTGACAGAGGCGAGTCTTTGTATCAGGATTGATAGCGGGTTTTTTGAAAGGGGGGAAAGCTGGCAAAGTCGTCAGTTGCATGATGAAGACGATCAAAGTATAGTCGAAATATAGTTTATAACGTGTTTTTGATCGAATTAAGGGGGGATGCCCAAGTAGAGGTCTCCGATAGATATTTGAATTAATATGCTTATTTAATAGATAATTTCCTTGTACACCATATAAACGCAAGAAAAAGTAGGGTAGCCGAACTAATTTCCAAGATATATCACTTTATAAATTTGAGTTAGCCCTATCTTTAACATGGTAAGTCGAAAAAACACGGTAGTTTTCCTAGTAAATATTAGATTTAAACTATTTTCCACCGATAGATTTTTTCCAAAAACTAATATTATGTGTAGTAGACATAGAGGTATTTATTAAGATTTTTATATATATACCTAGCCGTACGTTTTTAAAAGTTATGCGCCAAATTCTAAATAATTTTCCTATACCTCCTGTGTTAAAATTTCTTAATCTTCCGAAGACATCATATTGAAAACTCAATATAATTCGAGAGTTGCAAGTTACAAGACATTTGATGAAACTTTTACATAAAAATATAGTTGAAATGTTAAAAAAATTAATAAAAGTCGTACATTTCAACAAAAAATATTTTCGGAAAATCTATTTGGGCATCCCTCCTTAAAACCGGGATTCAAAGAGTTAGTGGTTTTTAAATATGTCTAGATGAGCTACTGGAATTTCCTATTTTCTATCGACTTGAAAGTAAAGCACAGTTCTGGCGAAACAATTGCTCTGAAGCAACCTGCTTCTATGTTTGTAACTCCGTCCTCCAGTGAATACGCTGACAAAGTCAACGCGGCGGATTCCAGCCGAAGTTGAAGCAACTCGGAATGTAAGTATTTACATGCGCTATTTTCCGACTGTCAGCACCAGACTTTGTTTGGGTCGCAACGCGAACGGGAAGTACAGCGCCAGTGGAATTGAATTTAGTTCCTACAAACTCAGTTAGGTGAAACGTAACTTTGAATCAATTTTTGTGTCAATTTACTACAAATTTCGAACCGCTAAAACACCACGACAGTATTCAATTAATATTTGTTTGTTTGGAAACGGCAGAGCAATCAAATTGAACTGTCTACAAATATGAGATGTCTTCTGTTTGTTTTCTTTTACAGATAAAGCTTGAGCTGATAATGTTAAATATTGCATTGAAAAGTAGAAAGCTTACGAAAAAGTAATTCATGGGTCGGTTTTTCAATGCTCTATTAAATTTAAACAGTTGATTAGGACTCGATTGGTATGGCAACAACCAATTACATTCCTTGAATTACCAGTAGGTAAGTAATTGTTAATCCGGTCATAAGAAACATAAACATAGATTACATAGATTATTTTTACATTTTCTTTCCACTAATCAGCAGGTAAAAAATATTTCACTTTATTTGGCATAGGTACAACAAGACAGCAGCTAACACAAAAATGTTGAAAAGCAAGTATTAATATAGACAAACGTAACAGTAATTTATAAGATCATTGAAAATTATAATAATTTGTCCCCTTCTACATTCTAAGTACATTATTACTTGTAAATAAGCAATAGTTCATTCCATTCTCTAAGCTCATGCTAGTTTATCAACGCGTTACACCAAGCATTTTCCTAAAGTATACTCTGAATCCGGATTAGTTAAACTCTCCAGGATACATTCGGAAGCAAAAGCTTGGGTTAATCGGATTGTTCGACTTTTATCGTCCAAAAGGGCGTTAACACAAAACAACCTGCGGAAGAATCGCTGCCATAACTCTTACTGAAACAGTTCGGCAACATGCACTGACCATTGCACTAGTGAAGCAGTATGCTGTAAGAGCTGGCAACATGGCTCCGTTTCTCCATTACATTGATAGCAGCTTCGGAAGAAATATAGAGGTGAACTGGCATCAAAGTGGTGATATTCAATGTAAAGACTAGGGTTCTTTTAGTAACAAATCAGTTATTTTTTGGCAAAAAAATCATAACTATCCAGTTGGTTAGACTATTGATTTCTAGCAAGATTGGTATCCTGGTTTTACCCAAAATTTTGATCTTAGTTTTAAATTGATGAGTTTTAAATTGATTGTTTTAAATTCAAGGAATGCTTTGGTTGCTAGCAACCAAAGCTATGAAATGTTCACAGAAAGTTCAAAATATCTTGAAAATTCTTTACGTAAAATTTCAAGAGGGCTTATGTTCGAAAACTTCCATGCATTTCGAAGGCGTTCATTAAGCGTTTTTCGCTGGTTTTTCTAGTCTAGTAAGCGCTGCCTTTCCAAAAATGTAAAATATTGTTTGAATAATAAAGAGATATTATAATCCTCGTGTGAAATGTTGTAAAAGCAGAGCTAGATAATTTTGCGTGTGTCTACTTGGCTTTGCTATTGTTGTGATGGATCCACAAGACCGTGTGTCAGACAACAGCTCTGCCTCGCGGGAAACTGTTGTTTCCAGGACCCCGTGTTTCCATCTTCCCACGCCAATGTCTCCGGGCAAAACACTACAGCGCCATCATTGTACATTTTCATATTATAAAACATTTCGTGGGTAGAAAAATTGAATCCAATTATAGGTGGATTAAATTGCTCGCTCTAACGAATTCGATGGCAAAAATAATTTACACGTCTTTTATCAGACATGAATATAAATTACTTCTGATTTTTGAATATCTGGTGCGGTGAAAAAATTTGCAATATTATTCATTGTTCATTAAAATGATGCGGTATTCTTGTTAGATAATTTTCTGTCAATATTGAACGTTTCTATGACCATGAATAAGGAATTAGTTGCTTTGTTCTTGTACTTCAAACAAAACATCAGTTACAAAATGCAGTTTTCAGAATTCTTCATAGTTCAAACGAAACAAATGATTTACACGAATAAAATTAGCTCAGTAACAAGTTCAATTATTAGAAGTTGATCTAAAGATTCATAAAACAATATACACATACGATTGTGATATTTCGACAAGGTGTCTGATGACCAGAGGCCCATTTCTTTAACTTTAAAATTTCCGATTAAGCTGGAATCCGATTGCCATATGGATTAACATTGAACCAAATAGGATTCAAGCAGAATCGGGATTTTTAAAGTTATAAAATACGGAACCCCGCTGTATGTAATGAATACATTACTCTCTGGTGTTGCAATTCTGTCACTAAGACGATCTGCCTCAAGTTCACAGCGCTGCTCATGTTTCAGCAGCAAGGCTTAACATTCCATCCAGAAAGTCTTCTCCAACACAGAAATACTGCTATAGGACGCTGGTGGCCATTCACACTGAGCATTTCTCATTTTCCATTTTCGTTCGTTATAAAGACCTGCTTCTTAAAAGCTCCCAAAGCCTCGAAATTATCACTTTCTGAGCAAAGTGAGCTTGAATTTTTTACTATGACGTACTTTTCGGTTGCTTTCACATATTTCGTGGTTTTCCACAGTCGAGGAGAAAAGCTGAACGACTTATCCGAAATTTCGAAGTCAGTATTCGACAGTAATGAATGGGTTTTAATACCCAAACTGCTGATACAAACTTAGGGCTGTTACTTGGTAGATTTATCATTTTCTTTCGTTAATTAGTAAGGATTGGTTG
Organism: Leuctra nigra; assembly: GCA_934045905.1. Classification (NCBI taxonomy): domain Eukaryota; kingdom Metazoa; phylum Arthropoda; class Insecta; order Plecoptera; family Leuctridae; genus Leuctra; species Leuctra nigra. The sequence goes on from OW203766.1 coordinate 35,781,897, forward strand.
ATTTTTGTTAGAAATAATTTCTCGCTGGGTGTCTTATTAATAATTAATTTAAAAAATGTGCTACGTAGCAACTTTCAGAACATCCATAAACAACACGCTTTTTTGTTGTTCCGCGTTTTTTTTTTGCTAATAACCGGCGTCTATTTAACAAGGGACGAAGTAAAAATAAAAAGCGTGTAACTAACAATCAGACCGATCATGTGCACACCCTATCAGAGATAACACCACTTATGAAACATTTTATCTCTCTCTATTTCTCCAACGGCCGAGGGCCAGTATAACCTCAAATGTACTCGTTGGGGCGCAATTGCAATTAAAATCCTGAAATTTATTGACTATCTCTCGTGTCTATTCATGTTCATGAACGCAATCTAAAGCAACCTGCTGGCTAAAGTCATATGAGTAAGAAAGTAAGAAAGAACCCATCTCTTGCTAACTGCGTCGCTGGCAGAGCGTCTGCGTAATGTTCGTTCGCCTGCTGCTGCTTGAACAATATTGTTCGCGTCCTCCAGGCACTTGGGAAGAAGCCTTCTCCAATAAATCCCGAGGGACTCTAACAGGATAATGTTTCCATTTGCTGCGTAATAAGCAAGCCACTGTTTCCATTAAGCCGCGTACAAGGTGGATTAAGTTGCCGCCCGAAGCCAGCCGAGTCGGGACACAAGAGCAATTACAACTTGCTGGCAGAACCATGGTCCAGGACTTTAAGATGGAGAAGAGAAAGTTTTATTCACGTGGGAGACAATTTTTCAAAAGTAAAGACTTTCTAGTTTTGTGGGGGCTTTTACGAAAACGATTTTTTTTTCAGGTATGGCAAGTGAATAACATTTGTTAATGTAAAACGAGTTTAGCTGATATTTCAGTTGGTATATTCACATCTCTTGCTTTTTACATTTATCAGCCGGAATATTTTATCCGTTGTCTAAAAACGGTTACCAAGAAAATAAAACTTTCGTTTATCACGTTATTCAAATTTCAACAAATCTAGGTATCTTGGCAGAGTGAACATTAGTGTAGCGAGTTTTTCAATGTCTACTGAAGTTAGAAGCGTGTGTTGTGAAAACGACTCTCCCATTACACTTGCATATCCTCGCAACAGTCGTATAACAGTTGTGTTTCACTCCATTGTTCGCCTCCACAAGAATCGTGAAAGATATTGACACATTTCACATTCATGAATGAAAATTTACGATGAAAACGTTGATAAAAAATTGAAAAGGAAAACTCTCTCGTCCCACACTTTTCAGCTGTCGCGGAAGCAATTTCCATAACTTTTCCTCAGAAGGAAAACGTCCATGTTCACACAATGCAATGGGAAACAGTTTTCCGCGCCTTAACGGTCTTTCCCGAGAGAAAATAGCTCAACACAATGTCGCCAACCTTTGGATGAAAAGTATCGTGAAGACAGCAAACAAAGTACGTTCTAAAATGATAGAAGTTTTTATGTCGTCATGTTTTTCATCAAATATTATATGACGTCATCTTGTTTCAAGTTTTGCAGTTAAAACTTTAAACCGACCTTATTTCTTATATTAGTGGTGTTTAAAGTCGCACAGTTCAGCAACTAGGCTAATGGTGATGACACATGATTATCATTATGTTAAGGAGTTTATGTTTATGAAATGTGACAATGGCACTTGCTTCGGGTAAGACAGAGGTCGTGGCCTAATAGTAGGAATCTTTCCAGCATTTGTCTCTCTCGATTGAGGAGAACCACGAACATCTTCCCTCAGGAAAGACGGGAATTGAACCTGGGACATCAGGATCGCAAATCCATAGATTTACCAAGTGAGCCAACTTGATCCGTCCTTTACATACCACAGATAACATTTACAAGATTCACAAGCTGCAATCATTTGAAAGATGTGTAAAATAATAATTTTTGTTATCTTTATAGCTCATAAAAATTCCGACAAATAGGAAGATTTTTTTGCAGCGGAGTTTCATTTTCAAGTTCTATTTGCTTTATGATCGCAGAATGGAAAGCAAATGGAAGTTTTTATAAGGCAATTTTATGAATATGTTAATATTATATCAGCACTCCATTTTATCTAAAAACAAACTTATAAAAGAGTTAAAGTAGAAATCCTTGTCAGAAGTTAAAACTTTACCTGCGTCATCTTTTGAAAAGACGTTGAACTTTGCTTGTGAAATTAGAAGCTGATGTTTTTCCTAACAAAACATGTGCTTCTTCTACGAATATCATAGTACCTACACTTATGGATTTATTCACGATTTTACAGAAATTGAATACATTGTCGATTCTAAGGGTCGGTCTTTTAATTTTCTGCTAAAACCAGTAGTTACGTTTTTACGGACATTCAAGGAATGTTCTTGGTTCTTACCAAGACCCAATCAACTGTTTAAAATTTAGCGGAGTATTGAAAACCTGTACCTCAATCGCAGGAAATTGGTCAGGTTAGCTTAGAACATTCGATGTTCATATTATGTTGTACTTGTATCAGTCATGAATTGAGTTCATGTTCAATATATTCCTAGTACCTTCCAGTATTTTCATAATCTAATATTTCCCCAACGTCAAGCGTTTATAGAATTACAAACTCCTCCTGAACTCTGCAGCCACCTCGGTGGTCTGAGTCTTAACAAAGTTATAATCACCTTCCAATTTGTCCCGGCTTCTGCCTCGATATCGATATAGTGCGGCTGTAATTGCTCGACGCTGCCAACACATTGGTCCGCGGCGCCTCGGGGATAACGCCATCACATTGGTGGCAGCGGTGGGATAGAAGCCAGACACGACGCGTTTCACGAGGAAAAGGAGGAGGGTTATTTTGTCGTCAACGGTGGGTGGGTTTCGTACGGAGTAAACTTCTTTTTAACTTCTTCCTTTAGTTGGATTGTGTTTTTTCCGGTATTGTTGTCTATTTTCTTTTGTTTCATTTCCAACTATATGTTCGTCTTCAGAACTTCAGGTTAGACTAATAATTTACTTTAGCACTGAAATTTAATAAATTCCTTATATGTCATATTTTCAATGTCTCACTTTTCTACAAAATAGACACGTACCTCTTTATACACTCTAAGAATCTACAAATAATATTCAAAATAACATGTAATTTTGAACAGACCACGGAATCAGCTTTTGTCCGTTGACTTTTGACATTTGTCTACTGTTTATTTCGACGATGTTCATCTCTGATATATATTTGATTAGTTGAATTATTAATGTATGAAACTTTCCAAGTTTCAAAATTGAAAAAAAAGGAAGCAAAAGTAACTCATCCTCAGAGAGTATAATGTGATTAGACAAACTTTAGACAGCGAGTAAAATAGTCCACAACAAAAACGTACTTCCGTAACGTTCATTACCTCGTTCCCTCCTTCCAATAAAACGCGTTTTATAGCAAGAATAAAACTTGACTTCTGACCTTATAGTTTCGTAACAATTACTACAGAAGCGGTTGAGTACCAACAGCTGTGCCAAAACAACGTCATACATAAAATGCGATTGTAAAAATTGACTCCTCAGGTCCTCAGGTTCATTGCCTATCAATTTGCTTTATGAACATTTCACCTATCTTGATGATTTACTTATGAAAATGCCATATGGCTCGTATTGAATATCAGATGGTATAAGATATGGAAGTTTGTAGGTTTCAAATAGATACAAACGTTTAACAACAAATATCATTGATGGTGTTCACATGGAGAAATTATTATTGGAATAAGGGAATCGCTCTGTCTTTCAGGTCCCAGGCTCGATTCCCACTGAAGTGCTCCTGAATAAGATTTTCGTATTTTCCTTCCGTCGAGAGTCATATCCTGATAACGTTCCTATTAAGAGGTTACGACCACCTCCTTCCATCCCTCCATCATCATTATCTCCCAATCATTATCATAATCATGAATCAGTCGCTATTAGCCAAGTTGAAGTTCAGTGCGCCGTTAAACCCCGCTGAAATAAAATTAGCATCCAGCTGATGGAGAAGTGAACAAAAGCAGGGGGAATAATCCCGCAAGTGGCGTGTGTATTCGCACATGAAAGTATCCACATTCATCACTAATGCTCCCGCTTTATGCCCGAATACTCGACTCTTCAATTACACTGATGGGGGTTATTCCGTAACGCTCTCGACACGCGGTAGACGGGAGAACACATAGAGTTAATTAGCAAATGGCGAACGTAGACTCGGTTGTGGTTTTACTCGATCGATCAGATGAAATGTCTTCTCCCAGGACAGGAGTTTGTCTCCGGTTCAGTGAGGGAAAACAACTCACTGTGAGGTTGTAATTAGTCACTGAACCAACTCTGCGGGTAGAAGTTTACGTAATGATGGAACGGAATAATCGAGTTGGATGCGATATCGTTGAAAACATATGTGAAACTGAGTTAGAACAGAGATGTCTCCAAGAGGTTTCATAAATTCGTATCATAAAATTCATGATGATTAGGTACTTGAGTGTTCAATTAGTTAATTGGAAATTGCGATGAAACTGTTGGAATATACGATAACCGTTTACATTCGATAGTTTTAACCAGATTTTGCACAACACGCTACTTTCAAATACATTTGTTGTGAAATGTTCTTGACCAATTTGTGTGAACAATTGTAAAACGTAACTAATTGTTCCTTTCTAAATTTCAACTTTATGGATTAAATGGATAATAGTCACTTCTGATCAAATCAAAGGATTGCGTCAAAAACCCTGCGATATTATTTCGGGAATTAATTTTATGTGTACGATTTCACAAAATACATTCAGACAGAAAAAAGAGGCGACTGGCGAAAGATGTCAAAATGAGACGATGTGAAATATCTCGGCGGATTTAGAACATTGTTTGGGGCGAGACGCTTGTAACTCTTCCTTTCACGTGTTTACAGAATATATTTATCCAGAGAGCCTAGCCTCGTGTTGTTTCCGCCCTTAACCCGACCCTTAACTTGAACTTGAGTCAAGTCAACATCTTCAGACAGCTTCAGATTGATCGCATCGCAATAATAGAATACTTCGGTAAACTTCCGTCGACTAGTAAAACTATCCTTGGTTATTTAAAGCCTTTTACAAAATTACATTCCAATTTTACATCCAACATACTCATTATTGCACACTTATTACAAAATAACGACTTAGTTTCCATTGTAAACGACTTCAAAGACACATTTCCATAATAATGATTAGGATATTCTCTGTTTGCGCGGCTGGTTTAATAATGGTTATTTCATCGCGCGAGAAAGCTTGCAGTGATCACCGCCACAAAGAGAACCCCCGTTATTCATTAGCACGCCAAGCAATTACGTTATTTCATTCCGAAACACTAATTACGCAATATCGAAATTATTTTCATCCGAGCTTCCAAACTCCGAATATCTTTTCGAGTTTTCATAAAACGATATCACTTTGTTCATTTAATTAAAAATGTTTTTATTTCTTGTGTTAAGCTTTTATGAGTAACATTGAAAATTCTGCCATCAAATAAAAGCCCGAAGCAGTAAACCCTCATTATTTTAAATATCCTCGCAAATTATAATTGTTTTTTCAGACGGCTTTTGTGGGCTTTCTACGAAGCTAAAAGATTGTTTTACAACAAAGTTAAATATTGAATTTGAGTACCGAAGAAGTTCTGATTGCAATTAAAAGCATGAATCTAATGCAATTAGGTTAATTACGTTACGTTATGAAAGCAACGGTAACGGATTAAACGAAATTGTTTAAGATTGGCATCTCTAAAACAAAAGGCCTAATTACCTAACTTTATTTAAAATGGATTTTAATCTTAATTTTGATTACCAACAATTTCTTTCATGTTCCATTATGATTTTAAAATTGAATGATTTCAAATTCGGTTGAGCTATCGTTATCAATGTGTTCGATTAACAACGGTTTATAAGGATCGAGATCCTATTTTATCACTGTGTCTTCATACAGTCTGGAGTCGCTAACGTTAATACATTATTCATACAATCAGCCAATCTGATCCTTCGAAATTATTCAGCAAGGAAAGATGTCTGCGGGATGCAAATCAGCTGGGAGCGCTTTCTAACGCGTATATAAGCGAGGACGGAATGCCAAGTATAGGAAGACACTAATGAAATCATTCTTTAGATTCTTACTGCAATACTTAACATGGAAGTAAATTGCGGTTCAAATGTTATCAAGACACTTTCGTTTCATCAAATGTTACTATAATATTACTAACCAAATGTTAAAGCAGTTCCGTTTTCATTGATGTTGTATTTACCATTTTGGTGCTAAGCGTGCTGAAAAGTGGACTGCGCGAAAAGACATAAGTAACCTAATGTTAAAGTTAAACAAAAAAATAACAAAATGTATAGTTATGATTAGAATTGTATGTAAACGCGCTAAAGTGAACCCAATTTAAACTTCAGAAACAAAATGATTTGTCAAAAGTAAATATATAAAATTGTAGTGTCCACAAATATCAATTCATTCTTTTCATAAAATCAATACATGAATTGTAAACCCAAACAAGTGGAGCGTGTTTATGCTTTAGTCGCGTTTCCACACATCTATTTCCCAATAATCAGAGTAATTTAACAGAATGGCTCGACCTGTGGAGCTCGTCGAATAAAAATCAAACAAAGAAGAATGTCAAAGGTTGAATCCAGTCAATAACTCTTTCACGCTGTCGTGCGAGGTGTTGTTACGTGTTTCACCCTTTCATCAATTACAATATCCAATCGAACCAATTTGAAACAACTCTTCCGCTGATGGAAACACAAAAGCAATCATTTGGGAAAAACGCAATTAGAAACCGTTATTAAAACTGGAAAATTGGACAGCACCGAATGCCAATTGTAATTTACTGTGAAATTACATTTTATTCTGTTGCCAAGATATTTTAATTTAACATTTGAAATCTTAGCTAATTTACTCAAAGTTAACAGGGACCTCGAAAAAGAATATAAAAATAAAATAATTCAGAGGGTAAAAACTATTTTGAAAACCATAATCGCTTTCGATAAAACTTTACATTTTAATAAATATCTTCAATTATCAATATCTCGTCTATTCAGCAAGAATTCTTCGGGAGCAAAAAGAAAATGTTTGGCAGACGTAAAATAAAAATATGATAGCTACCTTCTGACCGTAGGCGAAATATTGATACAAACTTAAAAATCTAAATACGAAGTATTTAAAAAACTTTTGTGTTTTGTTATTTTTTTTTACAAATCCTTCTGATAAACATATCGCTTTTATTCTGAAGAAGGAATGTGATTTTCGTTGAATGTTGAACGTGGGGATATGATGACCTACATGTATGTGGGAAATTACCCTGGCAATATCGATCCTAGGTAACATACCTTCCCCATGTCACAACGCGACGCGAATTCGCGACCGAAAAACTTTGTTTTCATTCCCATTTCCATTCCCGAGGCGCTTCGTCGCACAAACCCGCTTTGTGCCCATGAAACGGGGAAACTCTAACTGAGACTTACACAAATTCTCAACAGAAACATTGTAAGAGTTTTCTAAAAGTTTTCTATTTCGATTTAAAAACTTTCCGATTCGCATGTAATTGAAATTATATTATATTCAATCTCAAATCTAAATGAATCGTGTTTCTTTGTTAATATTTTTCGTTACATATTCCATAGTACATCAAAAACCCGAAATTCATCAATTTTAATCAATAAATAATAGTGCAATAGTGATATCAATATAAAAACATGTGCAGTGTATTACTTTGTAAATTGGCTCTCTTCCAATTTACCTTTTGATTTCTCTTCACGAAATCTTCCAACGGTGCTGTTTAAAGTGCATTAGAAGTGGTGTAAAGTGCAGTGCAGTGCAGTTATCTTGTTCCACTCACCATTTCTCTTCGCACTTATATGACCATAGAGCCGACTCAGATCGATGGCGTAAGCTTGTGGTAACACCACGACTAACATCGCCGCTAACACCAGCAGATGGCGCGATGGTGCACGACACATCATCTCTAGGTGTGTGTGTGATACTTGTTGATGTCACGAAGCAACAAGTGCAGCCCCCAGTCGACAAGAGAGCTCCTCCGCGAATGAACAACTGAAACCACCTACAGTCCGACGCTTTATAATCTATTTGGTAAACCTACGCGAGTCCCACGTCACGAGCGGATCGACCAATGGGGTGGCTCGCTTCTGCGCGGGAACGCGGATCTCGGCGACCAATCGGAACGCAGATCTCTCACCGCGAGGGTGGTGCGAGCTTTTTCGTATCATTTTGACTCGAAGCCCACACAACTATGAAAGGGTTAAGGAGCAATGAATTCGGGTTTATCAAAGGGGAGTTTTTGGCGGGAAACTATCAATTGTTTTTGTTCTCTTGACGTGGCTCGGTACGTCATGAATTCTTATCGACAGCGCATTTACAGTCGATATAAAACTTTATCTCTCATGCAAAAAGGGTTGTGAATGGAAGGTAGTGGATATTATTAATTCTATGTCCTCCAGAGAAGCCTACTAGTGAGGATGTAGCATAGATAAAGGAGGAGAGGAAACCCGACAGCTACAGTGTTGAAAGATACCAAGGGGACCAACGGTTTAACGTCCCATCCGAAGGACGGGGTGATATTTACATTACACACAACCTGCGGCGTTGAGAGACTGATAACAGGTGGTGGGAGGTCGTTACACTAACCCCCAAACAATACACCGGCAGTAGCTAGCGAGCCAGACTTGAACAGTCACCCATCCAAGTACAGGCCGCGTTCAATGTTGAGTAACAGCGGTAATCTGATGATCAACCTCGTATCCAGTTAACTCCAATCGTAAACTACATAATTTACTTTATTTCTGAGTTCTTAGCTTCCAATCATAATAATACAAGCGTTGTATCGCCAGTTTTATGATTCTTCAGTTAATTGAATACAAATTTGATCATCTTTCTGTCTATTTACGAGTTGACGTTTCGTTTGTAATTTAAAAAGTGTTGACTACTGCAAACAATAAAACTCAATTTATTTTATATCTGAAGATGGATTGACCAATAAGGATAAGAGAAGGGAAGAAGTAGAGCTTGGGAGATGGTGGGAAGATGAAGAGAAGAGGAGAGATTGATCGTTGATCGTTGATCGTAAGAGGAAGAGAGCGAGAATGAAGACAGTGCAAAGCAGAAAGACAAAGATGCGTTTAGTTTTTTTTTACCAGATATTATTATAATATAAACAATTACAATGTTAAAGACTTTTTCACTCAAGAGTTTTTAGAATTATTTATTGAAATATTTCGGTTTTTTTACAAATGCCTTCATCAGTCAATAATACTATAAAAAACTAAACTGACAAGCAAGATCTAAACAAAATTTATAGGCTTCCTTAAAATATGTAAAACAAGGTCATGAACTTAATTTACAACATTTCCTAATTTACTCATTATTAGATTCTCATATTTCTAATTTGAATTGTGATTAAATTTATAAATAACTTGTTCTTTGATAGTTTCAACCCAAATATTATCAAATTCTAAACTTCCCTGGCTTATAATACCAATTTTTTCTTTCTTCAAACATTCCATAACTGCACTCTCCTTAAATTTTCTCTTCTTCCAATTCTCTTCATTCATTAACCTCTTCGTTACATTCCAATCTATGTCGTGATTTAATTCAGTTGTATGTTCGGCTACTAAAGATTTTGTTAATGATAAATTCCAAGGTTCTTTCTTTTTATTTTTAATGTTGCATTTGTGTTCTTTTAATCTCACTTCCAAAGGGCGTTTCGTTTCTCCTATATAGAAATCCCCACATTGGCATTCCAGCCCATATATCCAGTTTTTTGATTTTTGCAGTAAATTTTCTGGTTTAACTTTCATTAAAGAATTTTTAAACGTAAACGTTGAATTAAAAGTAGTTCTGATGTTATATTTAGAAAGGATCCTACTTATTTGATTTGATAGGTTAGGAATGTACTCAATTGATAATGTATTGATTGGGTCTTCTCTTCTAGTCATCGGAGATTCACAATGTTTAATAACTTTGGAAATTTGTTGATTTGAATATCCATTCATTATAAATGCTCTTCGTATTATATCCAATTCTTCAATTTTGCTTGATTCTTCTGTGCAATGTGAAGAAGCTCTGTTTATCAAGCATTTCATAGTGCTTTCCTTAATAATGTTACTGTGGTTAGATCTAAGATTGATATATTGACCCGTATTTGTTTCTTTTCTGTATACTTTTGAAGAAAAATTTAAGTTTGAACGTTTCATAGTAACATCCAGGAAATGTATTTGTTCTTCTTGTTCCTTCTCGATGGTAAATTTAATATGTGGATGTTCTGAGTTAGCCGCCCTAAAAAATGCTTCCATTTCTTGCTCACCATGATCCCAGATAATAAATATGTCGTCAACATATCTGCACCAAACCTTAGGCTTTAAGATGCTTTTTTCTATGAATTGTTCTTCAAATCTTGCCATAAAAACATCACTTAAGGCACTAGAGAGGCAATTACCCATGGGCAATCCAGTCTTTTGTATAAAGAACTTATCTTCAAATTGGAAATAGTTTGTTTTCAAACATGATCGCAATAAATCTATGATGGTTTCATTTTTTAGTGTATCATCACCCAAAATAAGTGGATTACTGTTCAACGTTTCTTCTATAATTAGTAAAGTTTCATCAATCGGAATATTGGGATACATATTAATCACGTCCAAGCTGTACATTCTATCATCCGGCTGTAATTTATAATTTTTAATAATTGTTGAAAACTCAACTGAGTCTTTTATTTTAAATTTTAATGTCTTTCCCAATGGTCTTATGCAGTTTAATAGATATTTTGATAAATTTGCATTAGGTGAATTCCTGCCGCTAATAATTGGTCTCATAGGGTAGTTAGATTTGTGAACTTTTGGTTGGCCAAAAGCATGAGGGGGTTTCGAGTAACTTGGCATTAGGTAGGTCTTGGTCTGTTTCCCCAATTCCGCGAGGTGTTTTTTAAGGGTTATTTCAATTTCTCCTTCAACTTTCTTGGTTGGATCCTTTGGAAGTTGTTGATACTGATCATTCTCGAAAATTTCTGTCATTTTATCAACGTAATTAATTTTATCCATGATAACAGTGGATGTGCCTTTGTCAGCCGGCAAACAGATGATGGTTTGATCTTCTTTTATGTTTTTAAATAATGCCCACTCATGTTTTGTTAAATTACTTGAATTGTTAACAGGTCTATCTAATATGTGTTTAATTTCATATCGAATCTTTTTGATTTCCTCTGAAGGTAATTTTTCAATACCAGTTTCCACTGTCGAAATAATGTCCAATTTGTCAATAAATTTGGGAGTGGTTGCAAATTTTAGTCCAAGTGACAAAACTTGAATTTCTTCTGTGGTTAGAGTCCTAGACGAAATATTAATGACAGCTCTTTTTACATATTCTTCTCTATTGTTTAAAATATCTTGTCTTGAAGTATAATTAAAAGTATGTTTTTCTTCTATTAGTTTTTGAAGTTTTTGCTTTTGTGAATGTTTCTTCGAGTTAAAAATAATGTTATAATTTCTGGATATAGATGAAAGAAACTTATCCTCATCAGGATGATGTTCTTCGATGATAAATTGCAAGCATTCATCCAATTTAATCCTGATTTTGTAAAGTTGGATTCTAGTCCATTTGATCTGTTCTTGAATTAATTTAGAATTAGCAATGTCAATAATTTTTTGGGTCCTTATAGTTGATATGAAATTGGATTTTAATCCCAATCCTTTTGGAATTACCTTATTCTTCTTACATTGAATGAGAAACGTGAGATGATTTTGAAAATTAGCGATCTTTTCGTGAGATTTCTCGTAGACTCGAAGAAGTCTTTTAAAATCATTAGGAAGCCTCCGACAATTTTCCTCTTCCTCGCTCGTATACATAGTTTTTATAATAAGTTGATGGAACTGTTCATGTCTTCAATGTTAGATTATTAATTCGATGTTCCTTCTTTCTTGAGGTTATATGTATAAACAATTACAATGTTAAAGACTTTTTCACTCAAGAGTTTTTAGAATTATTTATTGAAATATTTCGGCTTTTTTACAAATGCCTTCATCAGTCAATAATACTATAAAAAACTAAACTGACAAGCAAGATCTAAACAAAATTTATAGGCTTCCTTAAAATATGTAAAACAAGGTCATGAACTTAATTTACAACATTTCCTAATTTACTCATTATTAGATTCTCATATTTCTAATTTGAATTGTGATTAAATTTATAAATAACTTGTTCTTTGATAGTTTCAACCCAAATATTATCAAATTCTAAACTTCCCTGGCTTATAATACCAATTTTTTCTTTCTTCAAACATTCCATAACTGCACTCTCCTTAAATTTTCTCTTCTTCCAATTCTCTTCATTCATTAACCTCTTCGTTACATTCCAATCTATGTCGTGATTTAATTCAGTTGTATGTTCGGCTACTAAAGATTTTGTTAATGATAAATTCCAAGGTTCTTTCTTTTTATTTTTAATGTTGCATTTGTGTTCTTTTAATCTCACTTCCAAAGGGCGTTTCGTTTCTCCTATATAGAAATCCCCACATTGGCATTCCAGCCCATATATCCAGTTTTTTGATTTTTGCAGTAAATTTTCTGGTTTAACTTTCATTAAAGAATTTTTAAACGTAAACGTTGATTTAAAAGTAGTTCTGATGTTATATTTAGAAAGGATCCTACTTATTTGATTTGATAGGTTAGGAATGTACTCAATTGATAATGTATTGATTGGGTCTTCTCTTCTAGTCATCGGAGATTCACAATGTTTAATAACTTTGGAAATTTGTTGATTTGAATATCCATTCATTATAAATGCTCTTCGTATTATATCCAATTCTTCAATTTTGCTTGATTCTTCTGTGCAATGTGAAGAAGCTCTGTTTATCAAGCATTTCATAGTGCTTTCTTTAATAATGTTACTGTGGTTAGATCTAAGATTGATATATTGACCCGTATTTGTTTCTTTTCTGTATACTTTTGAAGAAAAATTTAAGTTTGAACGTTTAATAGTAAAATCCAGGAAATTTATTTGTTCTTCTTGTTCCTTCTCGATGGTAAATTATAATAATCGGATTATAATCGGATTATAATAATCGGATATAAGGTACAAAAAATAATGAAAATAAATAATATTATTATATTGTATGTTATTTGTATGCTATTCTATAGAGAATCAAAGATAAAGATCTATAATAAAATTTAAACATCAACATAACAGGTGAGGGAAAACAAATTTGAATGAGTAAGGATGAAGACAACTGTATATTCTTGGCATATTTTAATATGTTATTTATTATTAATCAAAATTTAGGTTCAATTTTGGTCAAATACCTTCTAAAGCCGCCTTTCCATGCTCCGTCATCTTCCGTCTACGTCCGTCACCGTCCGACGAAAACGACCACGTGACCCGTCTCGACCAATCAGAGCCATCCCCAAAAATCTCGGACGGCGACGGATTGGTCGAGACGAGTCACGTGGTCGTTTTCGTCGGACGGTGACGGACGTTGACGGAAGATGACACTCTCCTTCGTCTATCTTTATCTACTCATCATCCTCATCATCATAATCATCATCATCATCATCATCATCATCATAATCATGTATCCGTCGCCATTAGCCTATAGTTAAACAACACTTACAATAACTTTGTGCATACTTTAAACTGCTAAGTACTCTACACAATAGGATTTTGTTCTGTTTTGTTTGTTTTTAGTTCAGTTACTCTCTGATTCATAAACATGGATGAACACATCTTCACATTTCCGTCCTCATAACATCTCTGCTTCACGTGGCCACCGTGTCTGTTATTATTGATTCATTACCGAGTTGTAATTATCTAAACGAGTGCAAGTGTTCCGGTCATATCGCAGGAACGATCTGGCATATCACGTGACACACAGAGCGGCCGCTCGGAGCGGCGAGGATGTTCCGAGCCGAGGTGCGTTCAGAAAACACAGTTTCCCTTTCATGTGACTCATGTTAATAAACAGGACTGGGGGGTGGGGGGTGAGATATGCAGCATTACCGGGTTTCATGTGAAATATGCAGAGTATAACTTCGCACTGAATCTGATATACAAATATCATATATTTTGTACTCGAGATCTCGTGTTTAGTTTTAAATATTTGACCAGAGCCTTTCAACTGATGTTTTATGTTTCGGCAATTATTATTTAATTTAAATGTTAAGTGTTTCGGACGGTAAACCGGAAGTTCCGATTGCATTGACTGTGTTGCTGAGGATGGAATCCAGGTGGCTTGTGGGTAGAGCCTTGAGATCCGAGGAAGGAAATACGAACAACACTAACGTTTAATTTGTAGAAGTTTGAAATATATGGTCTCAAAGTAGTAGTAGTCAAAGTTTACTCTTGTTGTAAAAGTAAAAGCTGTCATTTTGTGTTATGATGAACTCAAATAATATTATTTATATTCATATTCATATCATTTCATATAATTTTATTTTGTTACATGTATTTCAAACCAATAATGTGCATACTTTATCTTCCAATAGTCTTGGGGTACTGGCGATACACACATTTTTCTTAGTACTCACTATGGTAGGTACTCATTACAATACTTGACATTATGTAATCATTACGATCGAAATCACCCCCTTTCTGGTACAAAATATCGTTTAAAATCTCGTTTGTCCACTAATTGATTTGTGTGCATTCTGACGAAATATCAGTTTTGTATACATGACATGTGAAATCGCCGAGAAAATTATATAGAAACAAAGAAGTTTAAATTTCAAACGCCACAAAATCAATTTCGCGCCTGATCGAACTTCGCAATTATCGGCGTACACAGTTCAATACAATAATTATTTTCCTTATGCGAAAACATGTAATCGAAAAGCCGACAAAGCAGTAATCGCTTTTAAACCTCATCCATGTTTGATGTCAACATCATACATGATAGCTGGATGACATTTCAACAGATTTTAATTAATATCTCTGTTAATTTATAGATGTGTCGTTAGCATTGGGATCGACCACCTGTATGTACGCAGCAATTTCGGGCCAGATGTTAATAAACTGAACGTGCGGGGAGAATAAATCTCTGTGTTGAAAATGTCATCAATCCTTTCCTCTAGGGGTGGGAGGAGGGGGAATAGGGGTTATATCTCATGTGATACGTCGGGTCTATGATATTATCACACTTTCATTGTGCCGCGTAGCTTTGGGATTAATTACATAATAAAGTTATACGATTTAGAGTCTTTTGTACGCAGGTGTACTTCATTGCCATCATATAATATTTTTTTCCCACAATAATAATGTTTTATAGAACAGTTGGGAAATCTGATTTGTTAAGGGGAAGGATTACCAATCTAGTCCGCAATTGTTGAGACTGTGGCCGCCTCGCTGAGATAAGAAAAAGAGACGAAATTACATTGTTCCAAGTTTCAAACTGTTATTTTTGCACCATTGACGTTATTTTTTAAAATATCTAAATCGTTAAAACTTGTGAATTGTTTCACATAAAAATCTCCAAAATTAAAATTCAGTGAATTAAAAAATATGTGTCTCATAGCTTCAATTAAAATTATAATCAAAAAGTACTATTACTTTGTTGCTAACATATATTTTATCTTCAACGAAACTGTCACCTGATTTAAGAACTTTTGGATCCTTTCTTCTCAGATTAAGAATGGTTTTCCCAACCTAGTTGCAATGACTTACGGTTGAACCAACATCACTATTAATATTTAAATGACTTAGTTTTAATTAGGTTAAGTTAGCGTAGTTTTTAAAATAAGATAAATACATAGTATCATAAATTATTAAAAACCACATATTATATAATATTATTAATATGTTTCGAATAATTATTAACTCTGTGTTTACAATAATTATCAATGTTATCACTAGGTATATTAATATTATTATTAGAAAATATAGATATAGATGTATAAATGTACTTAGCATACCTAGGTACCCTGACACAAAGACAATTGTCTTTCCTAGGGTATACACACTGCAATTGTAATATATTTGTAACTTTACAACAATAAAAAATCTTGAAATCTTGAAATCTTAATGAGATATGAGTTCTGGTAGCTGTAAATCATCAATATGCTCATTATTTTATTTTATTGATAGAATAGCAACATAGTAAACAGGAAGTGGGAACATCCATGTGGTTTCAAAACTGATATGGAATAATCAATGGAGTATGAAAGTGTGGGCTGCGGAGGAAGGGGAGGAAGGGGGGGGGGGGGCAATCCACTAAAATAGTCACTTTAAAATACGATTCAGAGATGCGAGAGAAAACTGTGCATTGTAACATTTTATATTCCTGGGGCTGGATTCACACAAGGTATTATCTGCTAATACGTATTATCTTTTGATTTAATACCAAAAACACCATGTTAAGTGAAAGATAATACAAAAGATAGTACGTATTAAGAGATAATACTTTTTGTGAATCTGGCCCTTGTGGAACATCTAAAAAATAACACATACAAATTAAACAATTATCTAGATGTAAAAAACCAAATTCGTTTTTCCTTAAAACCTCATTAAAGCTGTAAACGATGACCTTGGCTTCACATTCCCTCAGGGGCTCCTCCCCAAAAACCACATTTTCAACATATTTTTTTTCTAAACTTGTAATGTAAATTGCTCGGCTGGTTTTCATATTGACTTTAAAGTGCAAACAATTTCATTTCCCACTGCACACATGAAGAAACCCTCACATCTCGTGTAAATGCGGATGACTGTGGGTTTGCAGCCTCCCGGTCCATGAGCCCCGGTCTCCAGGGAGGAGAGAGGTCTATTAGAAGAGTGATTCATCTTAGCCGGGGAAATTTCCGGCACATAAAGTCGACATTTACTACCGCATCGCCGCGAGAAGCACAAGATTACAGACACAAATCACCTGGAGGTCGATAACTGAGCGTCAAGATCACTTTTTACCTGCGCTTAATGACGCACTCTTCTGCGGGTTAATGGCGGCTTGAGGTGGGCAGATGGCGGTGAGTTGGAACTATCCCAACATGGATGTGTACATGAGGAGAGATACATCAAGATGTCCAGAATTGTTAGCAAGAAATGTCTCCTCTAATCCTAGTTTCACATTATAATTTTCATTTTACATAAAATTTGTGCCAGTTTGATATCTCAAAATATAAGTTTTTGGTAAGAAATATATTTTTTTGTTTTCAAGATTTTAGAAATTTTTACCCGGACTGTAATTTTGAAAAATATGAAAGAACCAAATGAAGAGAGACATTCGTAAACCGAAAATAAGTGAAACTTAAAGACGGTGGGCAGACTTTGCCTAATCTTTGAATTGCTCGTATAGGCTGATGGTGGAGGTGCCGCTCCAGGTATGGCACCTCCACCACATTAAACAACCGTTCACACAAATCCAACAAAAAATATCTATCTACCTACACGCGAAAAATGTTTTCTGTCGAAAGTAAATTCAACTTTCATACAATGAAAAACAAACAAAAGTTAATGAACGGAATTGAATTGTTCCATAAACAAAATAATGCTCGAGTTTGTAGGTGTTTTATATTTCGTCTAATGGGGCTTTTGTTTATTGGTTAACATTCCAAATAAAATTTTTATATTTTCAAAGCTGCACAATAAATCTCCCCAACTCAAATATTCCGTAGAACTTTTAATCCCCGGTGTTGATGTTCGAACGTTCCGCTCTGAAATGACGTTCGAATCAGAATGTGCTGGATGTTTGCAACATGCAACGTGTAATTGCAAACTATTCTTGGAGGCTGCTGTCATCGCCAGCCACCGGATCGCTCGGATGTTGCTGCGTCAATCAGGCAATTGCTTTTCTCGGTGAAACTACATGTACGTCAAGTGCACGGCAGTTAGTTATAGTTGTAACGAGAGGTACGAGCCTGTCTGATGCTCTATAGTTACTGTATGACGTCAATAACGAACATTTCATAAGTTCGATGCAAATTGTTTTCTATTCTTCAGGAATATATTGAGCAAGATGGCTCAGGGCATATTAACGAGCAGCCAGACTAATTATTATTGTGGGTTGTTTTCAATGTGATTCTTACAGTTATCAGTTAGAGATGGGCAGTAACATACTTGTATGTTTGTTGCCCCTTACTTGCGTCAAAAACACGTTAAAATGTCGTACAATTAAATTTTTTAGTAAATTTTTTTTCAAAGGGATTTATTTTTTTAATTGATCTATCAAGGTGGCAAGACCTCCGGACCTCCATTTCGAATGTATTTCTTCTGTGTACCTATACAGTTATAAAATGCGCCCGGATGCCTATTCTAGAACTTTTTACCAATTCAATTCCGATGACATTCGATTCACGGCCATAGATTAACATTGCATAGAATCGAATTACATCAGAAATGGGGATTTAAAAGTTGTAGAATAGGTCTCCTTTGGTTTTCCCTGGTGCGCACTCTGTGAAGATATAGCTACTCTTCCTAAAAAAAATATGAGTCGCTCAAATAGCGACTCAAATATTCCGAGATGAACACGTAAAACATTGTTACCGCTTTAAAAGCTATTTGTTCTTCAAGTTCAGTGATAGATTAGATGTAATGATCAACAATGCACGATCAAAAACAAATTATATAAAATTCCTTGCCATTTTAAGATTATGTTTGCACTAAACATCCTAGTCTTCCACTGGGCTGCTAGTGCAGAGCATGACGTCACTTGGCAATTCTCTGCACTCACTCAAAGCATGCCACGTGATCATCTACGTCATACGAAGATAACCCACATCTCAATCTGTTGCGCCGCCATGTTATATCACGTGATCGGTATTAGTGCCCATATCTATCCCCAGGGGCGCTGTTAATCCCGCTCTAGAGCGCTCTCGAGCAGCGATCACGTGGTCCTTCGAGATGCTGCCAGTGCAAGAGATGGAAGATGATGGAGGAGGCGACTCCAGTCACGATAAGCTTTTGCATTAGACAACTTGATTCGTTTAGAAGTGAGCTTTGACGTGCATGCTAAATTATATTTCTGGGAGACAATCCAATATAATTTTGAAAGATATCTGTAAAATGAAGAATGAATAAGGATGAAGATGAAAATTAAATAAGATTGTTATCTGAATAAACTAAAGAAGTGATAACTTCATTAAAAAAAAAACTTGGTGTAAATATACCAGCCAAGTTTCTTCAACTAAAAGAAAATAAAGATACCTAGCTAAAAATTTAGCACTGACAAAGTATAAACTGGTTAAATGTAGGTATTTTTTTATTTTTTATTTTTAAATCAAGTCCATTGACATTTTTGATACCGCTCATTTCAATTATAAGTTTGTACTTTCTTATTTTTTTAAGGTGAAGAGACTTGGCTGGTGTTTTTCCACGAAGTGGATTTTATGGGGATGTTTGTTTTTTACAAAAAATAATTTGTAGTTAGATTCTCTATTCTAGCTTCACGAGCTTCTTTTGTTTTATATCAATCAGCAACAAAAGATAAGAGAATTGAGTGATTTCTTCACATTAAATATTTATCCGGAGCCTATAACCATTAATATTAATACTGTCAAATATCGCCATAAGCACAGAATGCAGCTGTTTTAAATGGGGCCAACAAGATGTCAATAATGAGGACTTCTCATGCAAACTATGAATAATAATATACGCAGGGTTGATTACATTACGAATAATGAATTACAGTATTGTGTTTTAATGAACATATTGTAATTACGAATAATGATGTAACAAGCAACTATGTCTATTCGTAGAACAAATGTCATGCCTCCTGAACTGCTGGTGCAGAAACTATTGGCACAAAACATTCAAACATATCCTCGTGGAATTCAATGCACAAAGCTTGTCTCATTAATTTGTTTAGAACTTGAAAATGAATGCACATTGATTTCGATTCAGAATCAAACTCGCTGTTTCCATGGCTACCTCCAATGTGGGAGTGTACCATGGAATATAGGTTGGCTGATGGTGGGACATTGATAACATAATATTTGTTCAGAAAATGTGTCGTTCGCTTTTAGAATTCCCACGCGATTTTCATTTGTATTAAAGTGCTCTACATTTCATTCAATTCAAACTAAAAACTAGCTAACAGCGTTCTTTACCATTTACATAGACGTCAAGAACTAGTTTGGCCTTCTTCTCTTTTTGAGAATAAAAGGTTTCTTATTATTTTTTTTCTTGGAACGACATGACGTTGAAAATTCATTGAAGTTTCTATATTAATTGAGCTGTAAGCAGGATCTTTGCATGCGTTGCTAGCGTTGACCAATCAGCGCTCACCCTTCACTCGGTCTCAAGAGTAAACGAATAATTCTAAGCATTTGATCACGGCCTTCTTGACTTGATTCTTGTAATTCTGTTACTGATCGTAATACTGGTCACAGTTTTTCTTCGATCGAGCTGAAATTTTGCACACATGACACATGTACATGTCTACATCTCTGGGCGTTGCAGACCCTATTTTTTTTTTGAAATCCGTTGATTGGTTCAAATTTTTTAAAAAAAATCTTCCGATTGGTTGGTCTGATTAATTTTAAATTTTGATTATTGTCTCAAATCATATAAAGTTTTAGCCAAATCCTCCAAATGGTTTAAGTTTAAATAATATCTTTGCATGTTAACAAAGACCAACATTATCTAAACTTGTGCACATTTTAAAAGCCCAATAAGTCAAGAATTTATTGTCATTTTAAGAGTTTCGTATGGGTTGTCAAAAAAGATTTCTGGAAAAAGAGCATTGGTAGTAAGTCACGACACAATAAATTTGTTATTCATTCATCCAGAGTATTTATATGGAGATTGGAAAGTTGCACAGAAATCGTATTGTGCCGTGTCGTGTATCGTGACTGGGGATGTTGCACGTGTCTGTGCTCGCTCATCAACGCGTTACACCGAGCGTTTTCCTCGTTTATATATCACCTGTCTCACTCATGCCAACTTACCGACACAATCGCGTCTATTTGAATACCATGACGTCACTAATCACACGGGCACTGATCCAGTCACGTGTCAGCGCCATGTTTGAACGCGTCACAGAGATTTAGCCAATCAGAGTCGTGTCATACGCGACGTCGGACTGATTCAGTTGTGTCATGTATCATGGATTTACCTGTTTGTTTATTTGTTTCGTATGAATTATCTGACCCATTTCGCTATTAGCTCTTGCTGGTTGATTGCTTGATTAATTCTTAGGTATCAACTATTAATTAATTGATATAGTACTTTAAACTCTTTAAACCGTTTCCAATTAACCTAAATAGGTAGTTTAATTAAATTGTAATTTCCTGTAGAGAAAATATTTGTAGTCGCATAAAATACAAGTACATATATCACGTACATTATGACTTTTCACCGTGGAGTAATAACTTTTTTTAAAGTTTAGTTTTACATTCCTCAACTTTACAGGCTGTATTGATGAGGACTACCAATAAATGCACACAATAAATATATATACGGATCACGTAAATTTGAAATAAAATTGTAACCACTATTCACCAAACAAACTAATTCGTTAATTTACTCTAACTGAACAATTTATTATACGAAACAATATGTATTGGATGAGGCCTATCATCGGTTTGAAATAACAATTTATTCAAGTGGAATTCAATCAAACCCACACACTTCATGTTTTATTCATAAATACACACAGTTTGCGCCCCACGAGTTTTATTAACATATTGGATTGGGGAACTTTATTATTAAAGCCAGTACTTTCATGTAAAATAAACGCAAAACAGACAAAAGGTGATGACGTCCGAAAGAGTTTCAAGCGTTGATGTTGATGACGTTGTCAATGATTCATGCAGAAGTTTCAAAGTTGAATTCGGTTTTTAAGGTCACTCAAAGTGACAATAAAAGTCAACTTAAAGAGAACTAACACTGAACTTTTCAATGCTGAAATGAAATTTTATAAATATAAAAGTTGGCTCGGAGTGACGCTCTGGACTTGAACTTGGGAGGTTCCGGGATCGATTCCCTCGGCAGTCCTTGACTGAGATTGTTCCGTGGTTTCCCTCAGTCGAGACGCAAATGCTGGGAAGGTTTCATATTATACTTCTTTCCATGCATTTTGGAGTCCTCTCTGCCATGGGTGTAGTCAACCCCTGCACCATGTAAGCAAGGACTCTATAGACATGGAAAAGAGTTTACTATACGCTGCCTCTATTCCGCCGGTCATCCTTTCTATTCATCATCATTATGTGGCCACTTGTCGAATAGTACGAGCTTTAGCTGAATAGTCCAGATTGTGTTTCGTCGATATTTAATTTTACAGAATATATTGTTTTGAACTATTGTCATGAACGTGATTTTCATTTTCCAACCAATCAGAGGATTTCTTGAATATTTTCCCGTATATCCATCGCGAAAACATACAAAACTGAACTTATGAAATGTATATTCTTCACTGAAAAAAACTTTTCCTGAAAAGTAAAATGGCTTCTCCGCCGTATCTCGGATGCCAGTGAAAGAAAAATATAAAGAATATTCTATTTCCTAATTTCATTTGTGGATGTTTCCGCTGAAAAATTAAATAAACAAAATAACATAGATGAGGACCTCCATTCTACTCTTAACCCCTAAATACGTTTAGGACCCAATCCGCAGTAGTATAGAAATGCTCATTAAAACAATAGAAATTTATAGTTACTCTAAAGTATTATCACAACTTCCTCTACGAAGCTTTAAATCCAGGACGTGGGAGCTTTATTTCCTTGACCGAGGCAATATTCTACGTCAAATATGAAAAGAGAAACAGTAAAAGTCACATATTGGCTGGAATCCATGAAAATGCAACTTTGTTCCATCTTCTTGCTCCTCCCGTCTTATTATTAATGAAGACGCCCACACAAAACAGCGTCTGGGAAGTTGAACCGTTTGAACGCATCTCGTCATACGCGAGAAAACTGTCTACATTATTGATACGTCTCGCCGGCAGCGTGGTTTTATACCCGGCTTTTTATTCGCCTTCACACCCCGTAAAACCACATAGAGCAGTTTTGCGTTATGCGTTATGAGTTTCTTTTTCTATTAACGAATCACAGAAGTCTCCTGTGAGAGGTTTCTGGACTTGTGATTATGGAACTGACCGATCGACTTCACATTTTGTATGGATGGTCATTGTCATGATTATAGCAGGTAACCTATTGCAATTTTAGACAAATTGTTCAAGAACTTCAAGACTAATTGAGATTTTACTGACATTTACACATTTGTTTTGAAACATATTTGTCAAGAAATTCCATGATTTCATTACATAGAGCTCTTCATTTGAATTTGTACAAGAAATGTCAGGAACACCAAGTTAAGAACAGCTCATTTGACGCATTTCATTCCATGTTTTTCTGTTTCAAAGATATGTAGAGAAGGAACTTGCACATTACGAGCGCTCTAGTTGCTAAACAATGCTCTTTCGCCGTGGTCTTTCGGCAGTGATCAAATGCCTGGAATTATACGCTTTCTTTTCCGACCGAGTGAGGGAGCTAAATGGTCAACGCCGATGGCTGAAAGCACAAGCTGCTTATACAACTTCAGCTTCGTCGCTGGAAACCCGCATTATCACTCACTTACTCGCAACGCAAACTCGCAACGCTAAGCTCCAACACACACGGAATAACACAAGCCTATCAACGCGTTACACAGAGCATTCAGACATCTAAGATCCACACAGTGGCGGACAGGCGCGTAGGAACTACTTTAATCATGGGGGAGATTGCGACATCAGGAGGGGGGATCTGGGGGCTAAAAACTCCCCATTTTTAGCCTTGCAGGGCGTTTTTTTAAAGGGATTCTGGGGCTCTAAAATGCACAAAATGAAGCAAAAAAAAACTTCAATTGTTGCCCCACATGGGAATTTTTCCGAATAATTATAAACATTTTAAAATCGATTCAAATAACAACAAGCAACCCCGTATTTTTGCCCCGCAGGGCGATTTTTTTAGACTTTCAATAATTTTAAGTGATTTTTGGACACTAAACTTAATTTTGTATGGTGAATGGGGGGAAACTTAATTTTGTATGGTGAATGGGGGGTTAGTCCATTCCTACGCGCCTAGTGACGAGGTTTCCGATTAGCTAGTTTCCCATCTTGGTCACACAACATCGTGTCAGTGGGTGAAACATTGATCTCATCACTCAGTCGGCGCTCATGAATGTGCGATGTGTTTTCAACAACGGCGGGGTTTTCAATAACAGTGTTGACAGTTTCACATCGCTTCATCCGTGTCCCATGTGAGCGCGTTAATACTCATGTTAATATTCAATTACCCGGCACAGCGCTGCACTCTAACTCACATTAGTTATGTGCGCGTTGTTTTTCCTGCAACAGTGATGGTCGAGGAAGGGGATGGAAATAATGCATCATTTTCACTGAATAGAACGTTCTGGATGTAGCAGGAAACCAATACATGCTTTGTATGAGAAATCCTCATTGTTGACACCATCTTGATGGCACACTTCAGAATCTGAATGAATTGTAGAATTTTAATAATGGTTACCGGCAATTATAAGCTCCGGAGAAATCTTTCACATTTATAATCTCTCTGTATAAAAATCCATCGATTTACCTCCCCGTCAACGTGCTAACATAATATCTACCCTCGGGGGACAATTCATTGTTTTTCATTGCTGATGTAAAACAAAAGAAGCGTGTACAAGCTAAGAATATATCCTAAATATGAAATTGAAAATTAAACTTATTTTATAATTATTTTCACGGCGTTTTCAGAACTATTGGTACAAATGTTGGTTGAAAAAAGGAATCGCTGAAACGTGAATTTGAGAACAAAACAAACTGCATTTATAAAAGCTATATTTTAAATGCACATCCCGGTGTTCCCCTGCAATCGTGCGCCATGAATGTTGCAAGACTTTGTAACTCAAATGTCACCTCAATTAGTCTATTCGAGGAGACATTGCGACTGTCAATGTCGTCGTCTTCGTTTTCTTTGGTCGAGCAGCAGAAGAAAGATTTCCAGTTGAATAAACTATACGACCTCTTTCATCTAGGTTCATCTAGGTTTCATCCCCCTAGATGGGGTTGCATCTAGGTTCAAGATGGCCGCCGGTGTCGGTCGTGTGTTTTTGCTGCTCCGGATTTTTCAGTTTTTCTTGTTGTTGCGAGTGTTCGTTGATGCTGCGAATGTCACACGTAATGCGGATAGTGTTTGCGCGTATGCCGTTGGTATTACATATTCGTTCGGAGATACGTACGTGAATATATCCAAGTTGAACTGTTCGTTGTCGGGTTGGTGTTGTGTTGGAACTGACATTTGTAACCTATCATCCCTCTATTTGGGCGATTCCAAGAGAAGACGAGTTTGCTCGATGCACGGGTCGCGTCTATTTAGCTGGAGGGCTGCAGCGAGGCTTATTTTGTTGTTGTTGGCATTAGCCGGGGACATTCAACTTAACCCGGGTCCTACTTCCGCGAACAACATAAACAATCTGCAATTATACTACATGAATGCAAGAAGCATTTCGGGGCCGGAAAGGCTGAGTGACTTTAACATTAATTTTTCTGACAATAGTCAAGCTGATATTGTCTGTGTGACTGAAACTTGGTTGAGTGCTAGCATACTGGAGGGTGAAGTTCTTGACTCTAGTCAATATACGGTGTTCAGAAGAGACAGAAACGAGCGCGCTGGAGGCGGTGTGTTGATAGCCATCAGCAGTGCCCTTGCGTCTCGTCACGTGGATGAAGAAGACGGTGAATGTGAGGTGGTTTGGGCAGAGGTGTTGCGGTCGCCGAGTAGTAGCCTTTTCATCGGATGTGTATACCTCCCACCATTGCCCACTTCATCTCTTGTTGGCAATCTGCAGGACTCTATATCACGTATACTCGCTCGTTCTCGACCGCAAGATGTCGTACTGCTCTGTGGAGACCTCAACTTGCCTGACATCCGATGGCTGCCGTCTTCGGACGGGTTGCAACCTTTGGTAATTGGAAATTCCAATGCCGGTGTTGCACTTGAGTTTGTTGATATGGTTAATGAGTTGAACTTTCACCAAGTCGTTCCTTTTGCTACTAGAGTAAGTAACTTTTTAGACCTGTTATTCTGTAACACCCAGGATGTACAGATAGTTGTGGATCAAGTGGAGTCCATCGTTCGGACGGATCATTTGGCATTTGAGGCAACGGTTTTTCTTCCAGCGTTGGAGAGGCCTAAGTCTAAGTCCCTGCCAAGATTTAACTGGAACAAAGCCGACTTGAATCTTCTTAAAATAAATCTTTTAGATACAAATTGGAATGAAATGGACGCTGCAGGTGAAGTGGATGAGAAGTGTGACATCTTCTACTCCCTGCTAAATGGAGTATTAACAGAGTCTGTTCCGTATGTAAAGGTCAATCCTTCTAGATATCCCACATGGTTTGATAGGGAACTCATAGCTGCCCTTAAGGATAAGACACGCTCTCATAAAGAATGGAAGAGGACAGGTTTTCGATCACATTATGTTGAATTTCAAGTTAAACGTAGTTTCTTCAAAACGCTTAGAAGTGATACTTATTCAGCCTACCTAAAGAAAATTGATGCAAAGGTAATGGAAAATCCGAATTTGTTATGGAAATATATTCGAGGGAAGTCAAGGGCAAGACGGATTCCCGTTGAGGTTGAGTTTGATGGCGTCAAATCAACGGAGACTCAGACCTCTTGTCAACTCTTCTCAAATTTCTTCGCTTCAACCTTTCTTAGTTCGCACGCACCAGTTGCTGCAAACTGTCTGCCTGAGACTCCACTCTATGATAATGTGGAATCTCTTTCGACATTTATTGTTAGTAAGAGGGAAGTAGAATTCTACTTGTCTAGTTTAGTAAATGGGAAATCGCCGGGACCGGATGGTATCCCAAACAAAGTACTCAAACACTGTCGTGAGCCCCTTTCTATCCCGCTTACAAAGTTGTTTAACCACTCGCTGCAAGCTGGAAAGTTTCCTACACGATGGAAGCACTCAAACGTCACGCCGATCCTCAAAAAGGGAAGTCGGTTCCATGTGTCCAACTATCGACCTATTTCGCTGTTATCGGTGTTCTCAAAAATTTTTGAGAAGATTATCCACAAGAATATTTATTCGCATGTCGCCAAGCACATTGTGGTTGAACAGCACGGCTTCGTGAAGGGCCGGTCGACTGTGACTAATTTGGTGAAATATACTACTGACGTTGCCTTTCATATTAATGAAAAAATACAAGTAGACGCAATCTACACGGACTTTTCTAAGGCATTTGATTCGGTAGATCATCAACTGTTGGTTCACAAACTCCGAGGCTTCGGTATTGATGGGAATCTTATCGACTTGATTACAAACTACCTTTCTGGACGGACGCAGTCAGTGGTCATCGATTCTGCGAGCTCCAGGCCGGTTCAAGTTACGTCGGGTGTCCCGCAAGGGTCCATACTTGGACCCTTATTTTTTACCCTTTTTGTGAATGACATCCCGAGGAAAATCAAGTCTAGGTGTTTGCTGTATGCAGATGACTTAAAGATTTATATGCCAGTGAATAATGTGAGAGATTGTTCTCGACTCCAAAAAGACATTGACAGCCTCGTGAACTGGTGTTCTCAGTGGAACCTAAAGCTTAATATATCAAAGTGTAATGTTATAACTTTCACAAATAAAATTAAACATGTTGTTGGTTTTAATTATACTATGGGTGCTGTAGCCCTTGTAAGGGTTAAATCAGTCAAGGACCTTGGCGTTTTTATTTCTTCTGACTTAACTTACAACTTACACATTGACTTTATGAAATCCAAGGCCCTGAAATTACTTGGTCTGTTGGGAAGGAATTGCTTTACTCCTTTCAGCAAATCAACTAATAGACTGTTGTTTTCTGCAATTGTCAGACCTCAGATAGAGTACGCCAGCACTGTATGGAATCCCTACCATGTAACTAAAATTAAGTCTATAGAGAGTGTTCAGAGACGTTTCGTCAAGTCAATGTGTTTTCATTCTGGTGTAGTATATAATGGTTTGGAGTATGACTCGTTTTGTAAAAATATGAATCTGATACCACTACACGATAGGCGTAAAATGGCTGACATGGTATTTCTTTACAAATTAATGAATGGGCTATTGGATACTGACCTTGTGCAACTTTTAAATGTGTATGTTCCTGTACGATTGTCAAGGTCTCGCCAATTTTTTAGAGTGTCACCTGTCAGAATAGATGTTTTTAAATTTTCTACTATAAATAGACTGCAAGCCACTTTTAATCATTTTTATAACTTGTGTAGTGAATTAGATGTTAATTTTAATTCCTTGACTGAGTTTAAAGCATTAATTTTACGACATCTGTGATAATTTTTACTTGCTTTAAATGTTTAATTCCTTCTGTGATATACCCTATGTTCTTTTTATGTATTCCTATGACTATGTGCAATTTTGTATGTAATATGTGTTTTTATTATATTTGTACTTGTGGGCTTGCCCGTTACAAATAAAGGATTAATAATAATAATAAGAGTGTACTATCCAAAATGGGAGAATCTTCCGCTAACAGTGTCATATCTCCTGAGTACAATACGGCATATAAACATCATGTGGGGCATGTCTAATGCATGTTATTCCTTCCAAGTATCAGTTATTTTAATTTAAAGAATAGTACTAGAAGTAAATCTTATATCTGTACCTCAGAAGGCTGTAGGTCCATTTCAATGATTCTTGATGTGAGCTCAAAACCAGTAATTCTGACTTCATTCAATCCTATTTGTAATGATGACATGTGTAATCACTAATCGTGTATGAGAATACTTCAATATAACAGTATTTGTTGTTATCAGTTAATGGCTTGATTAAATCATTCCAAAAGTGAGCAGTGCAAAATTCTGAGGCAATTTGATAAGATGCCTATGTCCCTAATAGCTAAGGTATGTGCAGTTTTTTTGATTATAAGTAATATTCATGTATAGCCTAAAAACGGTTTAAGTTTCTCACCTAAAAAATATAATTTTTCCTTATTGCTACAGAATTAAGAAAATTGACTTATGGCCTTCTACCTCTGATGTCCATATATATTGTACTCATTAGTCATAATAAGTTTAAATGTATTTTCTTATGAGTTTAATTCTTATAAATAAGACATAAATAATCTAGAATATTCTAGAAAATTGGAAATTCTTGAAACGCAAAACTCCGATAATGTCTGTGTATTTTTAAATGTCTCCTAGACTTCATAGCCAATGATATTGATAAGTCATGTTTTATTCATGAATTGCGTTCTGAAGAAGGGAAAAGTAAACATAGGTGGATGTTGAATCATTCATAAGTGGAAGTTCGTTCGCCGAATATGGATAAATACGATACTAGGAAAACGCTCAGTGTAACGCGTTGATGAGCGAGCACAGAACATGCAACATCCCCATAGTAACGATGCACGACACGGCACAAGACAATTTTCTCTGCAATTTTTCAATCTCCATAATACTCTGGATGAATAACAGATCCATTGTGTCGTGAAGTCTTACCTACATACCTTCTCCAGAAATCTCTTGTGACATCCCATACTAAACTCGTAAAATAGTGGAGTCAAGATGTCTAAAATTAGTGCGTTTAGTGAAACAAACGTGAAATTTGGTACCCTGACTAATTCGAGTATGAGAAATCCAAAACTTTATGGCTCCAAGCCGAGTCATTAATACTTTCCGAGTAATAAGCATAATTAGCATAATCAATAAAATAGAGATTAAAAAATTATATCATTTTATAATATGGTCTTTATGGGTATCAATCGACAGCTCTTTATGTCCACAATGCATATTAATCATAAAAATTAATAATTATCATTCACCTGCTAATTTTACACACTAATTAATTAAATTGATAAAAAGCGCAATTCAACAGAAACATTTATTTGACCAACTCCGATTTTGATCAAACTTGGTAGGATTGGTCCTAAACCCAAAGTAACACATACGTGTTTTTTGGTTTGCCCATTCATTGAGTCCTTTCAGAGCCACAGGCCCTCAAATAATCAAAATTTTGAATTATTCTAACTTTTACACCGTTCAACTCAGAAACTTGGTCTCTTTTAAGTTTTGTTTAATTTGTTATTGGGAGAATCTGGTTATGATTATTTTAGGGGACAAAAATCAAATTTTTGACTTCAAAGGGCCTACTACACAAAAACATTTTTCTTTAATTTTTCAAATCATTATGTTGAAATATGGCTTAATGCAAACAAAGAAGGATTTTTCATCAAAATTATATCCCATAAAATATTTGTGGATATGGGACGGGGAGGGGGGGGGGGGCAATGGCGGATCCAGGCTAATTTTAAAAAGTGATTTTTTGTTTTTATTTATTTAATAACCGCTGGGGAATCACACATATATTATCTTAACAATAACATAAAGTTTCACATAAGTGTGACCAAATAGCAATTGACACTCTTGGTTTACGGTGTTTTTACCAATTGCTCTTTAAAAGATGTTGCGGGCCCAGAGGGCCTGTGTTGTTGTTAACAAAGGCCCACTGGGCCCTCAACATCATATAAAGAGCAAGGGGTCAAAACCGCGAAAACCAAGAAGGTCAAAAAACACGGCTCCCAGAACTTCAAAACCTACAAATAGCAATTGTTTTTGTCCAGGAATTGTGATCGAGTGAAAGCAATTGGAGTGTCAGCCCCCCCCCCCCATCCTTTTTCCATACGGGCCAACGACGCACGCGGACAAATTAAAATTTCTTATTTGAACCATATCTACAATCCTTTTATGACCTAACATCTATGGAGATAAATGTTATTTTATACCGAGCTTGGGTAGACAGAATTTTTAGCATTTTAATATAATTTTTGTGGTGGAGAGGAAGTTGGGGGGGGGGGACATTGTACCTATCGCCTCCCTCCAAACTTGCTAAAAAAATCAAGGTAATCTTCTACATATAAAAATTGTTCACTTTACTCAATACTCAAAGTTAAATTACTAAAAGAAGAAAATGTAGGGTTCTTGAAATGGAGATAAAATCAAAAATATCCTTCCTAAAGAGTGCACCGAGAATGGAGACAGCATGCCTCTGCTCGGACCCACAGTCGTCAGTAGGGTCCTCTTCTCCGTTCCCAGTTGAGAGTAACCTTTTATGCCTATTTAAAATAATGTAAAAGAACATTACTATAAAGAGTAAATTTTAAATAATCAGATATCTTATTACCCTCCTTAAAGTTGATTTTTGGTAGATAATAAGTGGTATTAGTTCTTAGTTGTTGACTTGTTAATAATTATGGCATCTGAAAAGTATCAGGCCGAACCAGGGCTCGAACTCATGATCTCTCACTTGCCTACAAGTCTGAGCTTAGTTGTTCGAGTCCTCGTCTGCTAGAGCTCCTAGTGGCCTATTCTACATTTCCTTGTCTGGTTTTATGATACGAGACGATAAAGACATTGACAATAACCACCCAGGGTTCAAGCCCTGATTCGGCCGGAAAGTTTTCACATATAATATACAACAATTTATATTTTATATCACTAAAATTTGATATAGGTATTTGGAATAAAGGAATAAAGATCATAATTATAATTATTTTTACCAAAATACCAAGGACATTGTCTTCTAAGGAGATCAAGACACAATGTTAGTATTGGTAAGAATACTGGACTTAGAAATGGCAGAATATTAGATAATTTTAAGAATTGTAGGGTTTTGGCCTTATTGCCCCCCCCCCCCCTTCCAACAAACCCTCCAACACGAGCAGATCAATGACTTATTTGATGTGTTTAAAAGATTTGCATAAGACATTTTAATTTGTCCCGGGGGGCGAGCGTCGTTGGCCAGCATGGAAGGAGGATGGGGGGGGGGGGGCACTCAAATTATTTTTACTCGATCATTCCTGAACAAAAACCATTGCTATTTGATTTGGTCACACTACGATTACAATCAATTTAAAAAAAAACGTCCCCCCACAAAAAAATTAGCCTGATCTAATTTTGATGAAAAATCTACCTTTGTTTGCATTTGAGCCATATTTCAACATAATGATTGCAAATTTAAAGAAAAACGGTCATAGGGCAGTGGGCCCAATGAAGTCAAAATTTTGATTTTCTCCCCTTAAATAATCATATCCAGATTCTCCCAATTTTAAGTTGAACAAACCTTAAAAGATACCAAGTTTCTGAGTTGAACGGTGCGTAAAAATTAGAATAGTTTAAGTATTCAAAATTTTGATTATTTGAGGGCCTGGGGCTCTGAAAGGACTCAATAAACGGGTAAACCAAAAAATACGTGTGTGCTACTTTCGGTTTGTGACCAATCCTACCAAGTTTGATCAAAATCGGAGTTGGTCAAATAAATGATACGTTGAATTGCGCTTTTTATCAATTTAATTAATTAGTGTGTTAATTAGCAGGTGAATGATAATTATTAATTTTTTATGATTAATATACATTGTGGACATAAAGAGCTGTCGATGGATACCCATAAAGACCACATTATAAAATGATATAATTTTTTAACCTCTATTTTATTGATTATGCTAATTATGCTAATTACTCGGAAAGTATTAATGACTCGGCTTGGAGCCATACATTTTTGGATTTCTCATACTCGAATTAGTCAGGGTACCAAATTTCACGTTTGTTTCACTAAACGCACTAATTTGCCAATATTTGAGACTTCTTGACTCCACTAAAATTACAATTAATACTTGACTGATTGGGCTTACAATATGTAAAATTTAATATTAAGTTCAGTGGTTAATTTGTATCAGAAAAGGTGGGTAAGCCCAAGATCTCTAGAGTAACCCATATATTCTACCTATCTTGGGGTAAGCCCACCCCACAATTGTCATGGGAAACGCATTACCGTACGGAATCAATGGGGGCTGGGGGGAGGGGCCCCCCAGAAGAACGCGGGTCCGGGGCGCGCAGCCCCGGAAAATTTTTGAATTTCTGGGATGAATTTGGTGCGTTTCTGCGCTTTTTGTAAAATATTTGAACCAATTTTTATCTCCCTGAAAAAAAAGTTTGTAGTGGGCGACCAAATTTGTTTTATTTAACAATGTTATTAACATTAAAGATAATATTTATACAAAAAGGTGCATAGCCCGCTTACCCTCCAAAAAAGGTGGGTAAGCCGGGCTTACCCGGGCTTACGCCCAAATTAAGCACTGATTAAGTTGGTCTTGATCACCATGCAAAATTTGAACTTAATGTGAACATTTTTATTGTCGACCAATCAGAAGACATTATTTAAACTTAAACCAATTAGAGGATTTGGCCTTCGTACTGCATCCGATTTTATGCGCTAGCTCAAAAATGCTTTCATTTTACTGTACATTGTGGATAGCTTGGCTGCTCTACAGGCCTTGCCTTGGAACAGAAGCTTAAAGAAGGCAGGGATGACAATTTAGTATACATTTTTCAAGATTATGGAATAAAATGACCTTAAAATGACAAAACTTTTGAAAATAACGACAGATTAGACTGAAAATTGGCAAAAATATCTAAAATGTTGGTACCAATGACCACGCGAAGTTTCAAGTTGATCGGTCAATCTGTTCTAGTTTAAATGTCAAAAATCACGTGAAAAATGGTTTTAAATTTGAACCAATAGGAGGATTTGGCTGAAACTTTTTATGATTGGGTACAATGTTGGTTGCAATGTTTTTGCTAAATTTCAAATTGATCGAAGCACCCAATCGAAAGATAATTTTTTTTAAATTTGAACCAATCACGGGAGCCCATTCAAAAACGATCCCAGGGACCGCATAGATTACGTTAGTATGTGTACAAAATTTCAGATCGATTGCTTGAGCGGTTTGACCTTAGCTGTGACCACAAAAAAAAAAAAAAAAAAAAAAAAATTTGCAAAAAAAAAATTATTTGCAGAGGGAAATATCTGTTTAAACGGTTCACATTCTCTTTGAGCGAATACAAGAAAAACAGGAGAACAAACACGCGCAAAGAAGAGATGTAAATAGCAACAGGTTTGGGAATAAGAGAATTCTCACTGAATTTATACAATTGATGATAATACTGAGTTCTTAAAGCTCGGTTCACAATAATGTTGAAGTTTTGTTAAAATATGAAAATAATAATATCATAATATTACTAGGAAAACGCTCAGTGTAACGCGTTGGTGAGCGAGCACGGGGACATGCAAATTCTCGAACCGGAAATGCGTACACAAGCACAGAAAACATATACATCCATATTGAATTGAAATATGATCACTCAATCAACACAACATATTATTATGCTTTTCATTGAAACTTGAAAATAACATCTAAGCATCTAAGAACCCTAGTTAAAATAAAACAAATCAGATCAATCCAATTGGCACTGGAAAACATTCATTTTGATCTAGTGGAGCGGTCGCTCCACCCAGCCAAGTCGTACCGTACACTCACACTCACTCAACATACCGTAAATGCCTAATAAACTGAGGAGCAGACCAACCACTTTTACTGTAAGCAACAACATGGCATTTTCGGCCTACTGGATCTTAAAATTGGAAAATCTCACATTGTTGCAAAATATCTTAATTTCGAGCTATGGCCCACCCCACCCCATATACCGAATTTGGGAACAATAGGGTATGTCATTTTCGTGCTAGAGGGCACTGTTGACAGCGCCACAGCCTAAACGGCTGAGCCGATCGATCTGAAATTTTTACCATATATGCACTTTTGGCGTCTGATGATACCTTGTCCTTACGAATTTTTTGTGCCACCATTTTGAAACCGGAAGTGACGTCATATCTTAAAAACTGATGGACCAATTGGGACGAAACTAGCGCCAAACGATTCGGATGGTCTTCTCAATGAAATATCAACAGTCAAAATAGAAATGTACTTTTACCGAAACCGGAAATGACGTCATAAAAATGCCAAATTTGAATGAAATCATCTCTTATAACAATAACTACATATTCAGAAGGCTTATAATGTTACATAGCATTTAAAGACACAAATTTTAGGTGGCAGTGAAGTCAGCCGCCATTTTGAAAACCGGAAGTGATGCCATAACTCGAGAACGGCTGGACCAATTGGAACGAAACTTCCGCTATACTTTATAGCATATTATTTATAGCATATACATAGTAACAAGCACAACTTTTCTTAGCAACCAAATCAAAAAGGCGTATTTTTTTAAAGGAATTATAGTCTTTGGTTCCACAATATATGCTACAAATTGTAAGAATAAACTGAAAAAAGGAATGATATCCCATAAAAAACACTCCGTGTAAAAATACCAGCCAAGTCTCTTCAACTAAAAAAAAATAGAAGAAATCTAAAAATTCAGCACTGAGAAGTAGTGATATCAAAAAAAGGCCAAGTCAAAACTTTTAAAAATTACTTGGCGCATCGTTTTTCTATGGGATTATAGATATATTTTATGTATAGATGAGTATATTTGATTACCGACCTACTTCTATACTATTTATATGCACGATGCGCCAAGTAATTTTTAAAAGTTTTGACTTGGCCTTTTTTTGATATCACTACTTCTCAGTGCTGAATTTTTAGATTTCTTCTATTTTTTTTTTAGTTGAAGAGACTTGGCTGGTATTTTTACACGGAGTGTTTTTTATGGGATACTTCATTACTGACAGATATTAAAAATGTTAACTAGGAAAACGCTCGGTGTAACGCGTTGATGAGCGAGCACCGACACGCACGACATCGCCAATCATAGCACGATCAATTCAATCAAAGATAACTAACTATACATTATTTATTACCAATTTTCCCTGCAACTTTTCATAAACACTCTGGATCAATTAAATAACATATTATTGTACTGATATTTTTCCATCAATCTCTTTGGACAGATATTCAAACACTTAAAACAGCAATAAGTCTGTAAATTCTTGACCGATTGGGCTGGAAATGTGTAAAATATGATGTTATCTAGTCAAAACGTCGTTTTCATAACTGTGAAACACAATCCATATCGTAAAATAAATTATTTTAGATAAGGTATACCTATACCTATGTATATGAAATACATACATTACATTTTGACTACATTATGTATTGCAATATGATCAACTAAGAAAAGAATCTGTCTTACTTGATATTGAGAATAGCCATCTATAAACTTTGCTTTGCTACATAGAGCAACCCAGAATGCAGTGGAATTTCTGTTTTGAAATGTCATTTCTGACAGTTATTAAAACTGTCAATAAGTGCATCTATGTTCTTGACTGGTAGGGCTGAAAATTTGTAAAATAAGACAATGATGGTCTGAACGACCATGCAAAATATGAGTTTGATTGATCAGATTAATCGAAGACCATTTGATAGGTCAAATGGTGGTGTGGCTATAGGCCGTTTTAAATTAAGTATACAAATGAAAAATATTGGTGCCAATCCTTGCTAAGTTTTAAGTTGCCAATCCTTGCTAAGTTTTAAGTTGCCAATCCTTGCTAAGTTTTAAGTTGATCGATTAAACCTTTATGATTGAACGGTTCCTTGTTAATTTTCGAAAATCACAGGATCTAGTTCAAAAAATATACCTAGGACCACTAATATGATCTAGTGGAGCGGTCGCTCCACGCCAGCCAAGTCGTACGGCGCGCGCACACTCTCATATAAAGGCTGGAGCAAACCCACTTTTACTGTAAGCATCAAAGTGGCATTTTCGGCCTACTGGATCTTAAAATTGAGAAATCTCACATTGTTGCGAAATATCTTCATTTCGAGCTATGGCCCACCCTACAACATATACCAAATTTGGGAACAATAGGTTACGCCCTTTGCGCGCTAGAGGGCCGTGAAAACAGTGTTTTAGGGCGGTTTTCATAATCAGTAATCATAGTAGTAGGCTGGAGCTAAAATCCGGTAAACAGGCCACAGCCTGAACGGCTGAACCGATTGATCTCACATTTTTACCACGTGTGCACTTTTGGCGTCTGATTTAACCTTGTCCCCATGAATTTTTTGTGCCGCCATTTTGAAACCGGAAGTGACGTCATATCTCGTCAACGGTTGGACCGATCGGAACGAAATTTGCGCCAATCGTTTCAGACGGTCATCTATATGGATTATCAATATCAAAAGACTGAACATTATTTTAAATAAACCGGAAATGACGTCATGAAATTTGAAATACATCGATTTGCATTTCAGCAACAACTGTTGATCCGATTGTCTTGATATTTATGTAACGTTTGTACTTTTGATATTTCATTTGACTTGTTATAAAACCAACCGGAAGCCGCCATTTTGAAACCGGAAGTGACATCATGTCTCAAAAACGGCTAAACAGATTAGAACAAAACCAGCGCTAAACGATTTAGACGGTCAACTTTATGTAATCAGTAATATTTGATGATTCAAATATCGAAACCGGAAATGACGTCACACATTTTATGACCTATACCGGAAATGACGTCATAAATATGCTAAATGACGCTAAATTCACCACTTTATACTTTAAAATAGATATAAGTAAACGTACTTTGTAAATAATTATAAATTCAAGGTTGCAGTGTTCTCGGCGGCCATTTTTAAAACCGGAAGTGACGTCATATATCGTAAACGGTTGTACCGATTGCAACCTAAGTTTGGAAATGTGTTGGACTAATAATTATGAATTCAAGACGACATTATTTTCGGCCGCCATTGTTAAAACCGGAAGTGACGTCAAATATCGAAAATGGCTGTACCGATTGCAATCAAATTTTGGAAATGTGTTGTACTAATAATTATGAATTCAAGACGACATTATTTTCGGCCGCCATTGTTAAAACCGGAAGTGACGTCATATATCGAAAATGGCTGTACCGATTGCAACCAAATTTTGGAAATGTGTTGTACTAATAATTATGAATTCAAGACGACATTATTTTCGGCCGCCATTGTTAAAACCGGAAGTGACGTCATATATCAAAAACGGCTGTACCGATTGCAACCAAATTTTGGAAATGTGTAGGAGTAATAATTATGAATTCAAGACGACATTATTTTCGGCCGCCATTGCTAAAACCGGAAGTGACGTCATATATCGAAAACGGCTGGACCGATTGTAACGAAACTTAAAGCTATTCTTCTTGGATAATTATTTTAATCTTATATACCAAACGCAACTTTTCTAAGTATCCAAATCGGCATAGGCGTATTTTTTTAAAGAAATAAGTTCTTGCACGGACACAAGCTGTGCTACAAGCTGTATGAATAAACTAACAAAAGAAGTGATATCCCAGAAAAAAACACTCCGTGTAAAAAAGGCAGCCAAGTCTCTTTACTTTAAAAAAATTCAACACCGAAAAGGAGTGATATCAAAAAAGGAGCCAAGTCAATGACATTTCCAAATATTTAATCGTATCTTTGAAATAAAAGTATAAACACCGAGAAATACTTTACAAAAGGACTTGGCGCATCGTTTTTTTAAAGACATTTTTCTATTCATAAGCATGTGCCATTTATATACAACCGTCATTTTGAATGTTTAGAATAATAGGGAAACATCTTTCAATTAGGTACATATTATACATACCTTCTGTAAAATATTTTCTATATGAATATATACGCTATGAAACTTGTTGTCTATGCTTTCTATAAATATACACAATAGTTATCTTCGTAATATTGTTTCGTGGTGAATATAATTAAGTCTCATCATGCGTTATACCTTCTCATCATGTAACAATTTCTATTAATACACATTTTATAAAAATACATTTCACAAAGAAGACAGTCATATTGAATTTCTATTAAAAAATTTAACTTTATACACTTGACACTTCAAAAATATATAATTGTGTTCCATTAGTTAGTAATTATTTGACAACGTTTCATGATTTCCTTCAGTCAAGATCAAATTATGAAAAGATACCAGTCTAATATCGCCATATTAACAGTACTGCAAGAATATGTATGAGCCCACTTCCAATTGATATGAAGGGATGTGTGTTGTGAAAAATATCCGACCGAACCGGGGCACGAACTTGGGACCTCTCCCTTGCCGGGCGAGAGCTCTACCAACTGAGCTACCCGATCGGACGGGCGGACATTAGACACAACACACTGATGAGGATCCTGACTCCTGACTCCATGGAAGTTTTCCAAAGAAACCTACATTCTCACCACTTCCAATTGTTATGTAATTCTTTCACCCTTATATTACTTATATATTACAGCATAAAATCATGCTTCTATCGCCATTGACAAAACTATAAAATAGTCATTACTAAAAGTAGCTTGATTCATAGATTCTGGCTCTAATAGAAAGAGGAAAATGTACCTACTTGTAAATTTCTTTCCACTTTTAGGATAGAATGATGTCTTTAAAAAAACGATGCGCCAAGTCCTTTTGTAAAGTATTTCTCGGTGTTTATACTTTTATTTCAAAGATACGATTAAATATTTGGAAATGTCATTGACTTGGCTCCTTTTTTGATATCACTCCTTTTCGGTGTTGAATTTTTTTAAAGTAAAGAGACTTGGCTGCCTTTTTTACACGGAGTGTTTTTTTCTGGGTATGATATTAGTGTGTACACAATATCAGATCAATCTGTTGAACGGTCAATATTAGTTTCATATCGTTTAAAACTTTCTGCTCTAACAACCTTGCCTTGTAGATTCGAAGTCGCCGTGAATTTGACAGCTAACACGCAAAAAGTCCCTAAAATGACAAAAACATTTGAAAATAGGCACCGAGTGTTCGCCACGAGTGAGAGAAATTAGCAACATTTGTGGGAAGATCGTCAACTGTTTTATTTCTCATTGGCCGTGACCTAGCAACCGATCAGATGTCAACAAATGTACTCAAAATATTTCGGAATCAGAACTTAGTCGCGCAAATTAATATTGTGATCAGATTCAGTGAAATTGTGAACACTTTGTTGTTAATATTTTGTAGGCGAATAAACATTAGATAAACTTGTGTAAATTTTAAGAATTGATAATGCGTAATATGTGCAGCAACATAACATATAACTGCAGCGACTTGGACGCCTTGCCAAAAGGTAAGCTTCCTTCCCACAGATTAGGTGGCTCTGTCTGTACTTTTTACAGTGCCATCTGTTGTCTAAACACGTTGCCTATAACGACATATTAGAGTGAAAATTGGAAAAAATACCTTAAATGTTGGTACCAATGACCATGCGAAGTTTTTAGTTGGTCGGTCAATCGGTTCCAGTTTAAATTTCAAAAATCACAGGAAAAATGGTTTCAAATTTGAACCAATTGGAGGATTTGGCTGATTTTTTTTTTGATTGGGTACAATGTTGGTTGCAATGACTTTGCTAAATTTCAAATTGATCGAACCAACCAATCGAAAGATAATTTTTATAAAATTTGAACCAATCACAGGATATCGTTCAGAAAAGATCCCAGGGATCGCATAGAATACGTTAGTATGTGTACAAAATTTCAGATAGATTGGTTGTGCGGTTTGACCTGGGCTGTGCAGGCAAAAAAAAAAAAAAAAAAAAAAAAACACACACAGAGAAAGTGCCATAAGAGTACCGTGGTGACGCTCGCTACGCTCGCTCAATAAGTTCATACGTTCTTAACTGATTAGGATGAAATTTTGTAAAATAAGAGACAATGTTGGTCTTAATGATCATGCAAAATATGAGTTTGATCTGAATTATCGAAGACCGTTTTCATTTTTCAGCCTATCAGGAGATATTTATTTAAATTTTAACCAATGAATAGATTTCAAAAAAATTATGGTCTGCAAACAGAGAAGGTTGGTTTTACATGTGTGCAAAATTTCAGCTCGATCAAAAAAAAACTCTGACCTGTATAGCCAAAATATGAATTTGATCAGATTTATCGAAGACCATTTTCATTCAACCTATCAGGAGATGTTTATTTCAACTTTAACCAATAAATAAATTTTAAAAAAAATTTGGGCCTGCAAACAGAAAAGGTTGTCTCTACATGTGTGCAAAATTTCAGATCGATCAAAGAAAAACTCTGACCTGTACAACCTCACCCAACAGAAAAAAAAAACAAAAAAAAACAGAGGTCCGTGCCAAATGAGCCGAAAGGAGACGCTCGCTCAATTATACGGATTATGTTATTAATTTAAAGCAATAAAATTAACATAACATAATGCTAATTATGAATAACATATAATACGAATGATCAATAAACGAATCAATGTGAACAGCTGTTGTCTCAGGCAGTAAAGCTCTGGACTTGCAGTCCGGAGGTCCTGGGTTCGATCGTTCCTAACAATAGGATGTTTACTTGACTTCTCTCAGCCACGAGGCTAACATTGGGAAGATTCTCTAAGTAGACTCAGTCTACTATAAGACCACGACGATCCTTCCCAACGTCCATCCTTACCTATTCATCACCATCGTCATCATCATCATCATAAATACATCTGTACACCAACATCATCATCATAATCATTTATCCACTGCTGAGCCTTTTTTTTTTATTGAATAGCTTTGTTATGGAAAAGTAACGAGGTGCTTCTATCACAGACAAAGCTACTATTGAATTGAGCACTGTAGGGAAGAATCGTAACACACAGTTTTGTTTGTATGTTTCGCAGACAAAAACAAGGTTTTGTTTGAATCATATTTTATACACCATCAACACCTGGTTTAAATTTTTTGTCAGAATTTAAATGAAGTTTACTTTAGACAAAAACACCTAGAATAATAGCAAGTTGTCTAAAATCACATACAACTCCAACAAAATGTATTTAAATCAGTTGTTTGTTGACAATGTATAAATATTTCAATTGCTAGACCTTTATTGATATTGAAGGAAAAACCCTTGTCTAGAGCTTTTACGTTTACATAAGTTTAACATTTCTGAAATATTTTAATAATATGAATTCTTAGTCAACATTCTCAGCCGGTTTTCACCCTTCTTTTTGCCTTCATTATATTCGCTCTCTTGATTTTGATTTTGCGCAAAGATTCCTTCATTAGAAACTTAAGGAAAATG
This sequence comes from Leuctra nigra, assembly GCA_934045905.1. Lineage (NCBI taxonomy): Eukaryota > Metazoa > Arthropoda > Insecta > Plecoptera > Leuctridae > Leuctra > Leuctra nigra. Next base: position 35,823,634 of record OW203766.1, read on the forward strand.
TAACAATAAAGATAAAACTATCACTAAACTATTGAAACTTCAATTTTCAAATATACATTTTATCAAATGATGACTAATTGACAATTGCAACTCGTAGAATTCAGCTAAATTTAAAAAGGCGAGAACATTTTGTGATTGTGGTGTGTTGTATGACAAATACAGATGAATACAAATCCCAACACTTTGTGTGTAGAATCGAACCCGGGACTTTATGTAAATAAAATACAAAATACAGTAAACTAAAATACAATAAACAGGACAAAAAATTCAGAAAATACAGTTTCTGCAGGGTTGGAACAAAGATGTCATGACTGGAGCTTGAAGAAAAATATTCCTAGTGAAAGATATTTGGGGTATAAAAAAGTCTCTGTTTTCACGTTATTTTACTCAATGTGTTCCATTTATTTTTAAATTCCCATTTACATCGTATGTCCCAAAGTTGGTTATAAATGATTAGGGCTGAGGTAAATTGTTGTTTGTAAACTTTATTTCGTTCCAAGAGCTTAAAAAAGTGTTTATTGTTCGGAGAATTCAATTATGCCTCCACAAAGTATAAAGGTATGTTCCGGTTCTGACTTCATAATGATTCTGGTTATTATCTATTTCCTGTTCCGTATGGAATCCTGCTGAGGGACTGAAAACGCTATCAATTTTCATTCTTCCAGTCATCGCATAATACACTAACAAACACTTCTTTTAGTATCCAATATCGCCCGACAGACATCTCGAGCATTCTTTCCTCGTAACAACATGAAGCAAAGCGATACAATATCCTGTTTACTTTCATAACAATGTCATGTATCGCCCACCCTTACCTTGTGTGGATACAAGTAAGACGATATCAAGACCACCATTATTAAATTAGATGTGAAAATACGAACATAACAGTGGAAGATTCCACCGTTGAAAATATATGAGACGAGTTTGTGTGTTTGGTGTTCGTTTTTATACATCGTAATATTTTTATTTTGCGTCGAGCATGTCTAGACTTAATTAGTCTCTAGATCATGAACAATCTAGTGAATTTAATAAATTTTCTATCAAACACGTGAGTATTTTAGTTGCAAAACCTGCTAAATCCATTTTTACTAAAAATTGAGTTTGATATCAGACATTATTTATATATTTCTATAGTTCTATATTGATTGTAAACTTCATTTTTCCTCATCTTCTGCTATTCTGCAATATTGCAAGATGGGATGGATGGGATGGAATATAATAATGTAAGACACTTATGCACGTAAGTGCATACACGTTCTTATGCACGGTTTTTATTTTGTAATCATTCGTATATTTTTTAGTTGTACAATTTGAATTTGGTGCACAAACAAATTTGAGAATAGAAAAACATCTGTTCCATTTCCACTGTAGTTACAAAATATTCATTTCAATAGGTAGCATACGAGAGCCCATGACATTTCTTCAAGTTCGACAACTCTTCATCCCACTCTCCCCATCCAATTCAGTCTTAACCCCGTTCCTACCATATTCCTTCCCTATTGTCTTCTTCCACAGACACAGCACATCACTATCCTCTCACATTCTCCAATCCTTCCGACTTCAAACAAACCAGTTTCTACTTCTCACAATCCTGGCCTACCCGCTTATCTTTAACTTCAAAAACACGTATGGTCGGTGACAGGCAAAGATGAACGCTGTTTAGCATTGCCAGGTATAGTCCGACCCATGCTAGAGCGGGTTCAACTTAGCCTGTCCCCGACCGTAGATACTTTTCCCAGTTTTTACATAACATAAGTAATTATATTTTGTGCAAATATCTGTGTGGTTTTTCAATATGAAAGCTGTAAGAAATAACGTGAAAAACACGTACTTGAACCATCAAAATTATGTCTATGGACAGTCGAGTTTAGAAATTGAAGTAATCATAATAATTCACCTTATTTTATGGTAAATATAACGATGCTCTTTTTGGAAAACGAACTAATAAATTTTATTTCGATACGAAAAACTGTTTATCGTGCCATCTGAACAATTTAGATAAGTACATATACGTACACTCAAACCAATAAAAATTGGTACTCGAAAAGAAAAGGAATGGCCGCTGGTAAGGTACCTTGACAATCATTCCTTGTTATTATCAATGAAATAAGAGCTCAGCTACTAGAGGTAGATGATGCGTTAACACAGCCTTCAACGGATGATGCCATCAAACCTTAATAAGCCAATCCTTTTCTTTTCGAGTACAGATTTTTATTGGGTGGTTTAGGAGTTAAAGTAACGATATGCATTTTTTTTTAATTTTATAACATTTATTCATATTCAGAATTTCAGTATACGAGGGCTGTACCGCGAAGAAAGTAGTGCAACTTTGTGCATAACTTTGTTATTAATTGAAATATATCGTTCAAATTGCACATGGTGATAGAGTAACTCTTTCTCTGGTATGAAAGAAAATCTTTTGCGAGATCATAGAACCCAACTCTCCAATAATATTCGGGAAAGTCAGGTATGCGCTGCTGTTCGGCAATGACACAGGCGTTCAGCAGATTGGACCGGTCAAAGTGTTCCCATCTTTCATTACACAAACAAGTATTGACTGTGAAGAAGGGGGTACTGCAGCCCCCACATGTTTTTGTCCAAATATTATTGGAGAGTTGGGTTCAATCTTAGACTAAGCTCAAACGCGACTCTTTTATTTCAGACAATGTTGAGTCATACCGTTCTGTAGGGGAAGAGTTACTCTATCACAGTGGTACTCAACCTTTTTCACTTGCGGGCCAATAATACAAATTTGCTTTTGTTGGCGGGCCGCATTATTATTTTTTTTAAGTACAATAATTCTCAGGTAGGTTCATTACAGGCGCATAGGGACTACTCTTATCATTGAGGGGTGGGGGGGGGGGGGGGCGATTGGGACACTAGAAGGGTTCTGGGGGCGAAACCCCTCAGTTTTGCCCCGCAGGGCGTTTTATTAGAATTTAACAATTTAAAAGTGATTCATGGGGCTCTAAAATGCTCGAACTGAAGCAAACTACCCTCCAGTTGCCCCGCAGGGTGGACTTTTTCCGCCTGTTTTAATTCAGTGTCTTTTATTTATTAGGAAATGAATCGAACAATGTTTCACACGCCAAAACAATATTTTTTTACGATTTTAGGAATTGGTAAATGGCTTCACGAGTGAAGTAACATTTATGAAGCTATTCATCGTATTTTCAGCCTGAAGCGTGATTCTAACATGACAACTCTCAAAAAATTATCTTAAAACTATCAAAATGGGTCTCAAATGAAACGAGAAATTATTAATTTTTGTAATATTATTTTCACAGTGCACAAAATTTGTACATAAGTTAAAACATCAACTGGGGGGCCACAAAAATTAGTCACGCGGGCCGCAGGTTGAGTATCACTGCTCTAGCACCATGCGCAATTTTAACGATATAAGTTATGCCAAAACTAGCATTACTTTCGGTTTCGGTACAGCCCTCGTATTTTTTAAATAAACGTCGCACTGATACCAATTATTTTAATTAAAAATAAGTAAATGAGCCTATGACGTCACAATTTAAACCTATGACGTCCCAACATGATGCCTATGACGTCCCAACATGATGCCCATGGCGTCACAACACTAGCCCGATGTCCCAGAGCGTCATCTTCAGAACGCCGTCCTCCGCCGAGGGTCTGATGGTGACCTTGAGCCCCGTGCCCACGTCCATGTAGTGGTCGGCGAGATGCGCGCGCAGCACATGTGCCGTGTCGTCGTGTCGATGTTGCACACGGCGCACGCATATCGTCAACACCCTCGCGTAGTCCACGTGCACGTCGTCGGCGTCGGACAGCGCCATCTTGTATCTGGACAGGGATTAGAGATATGAGCACATGCGCCGTGTCGATGTTGCACACGGCGCACGCATATCGTCAACACCCTCGCGTAGTCCACGTGCACGTCGTCGGCGTCGGACAGCGCCATCTTGTATCTGCACAGGGATAACACATCAGGTTGATGAGCGAGACTTTGTATCGCATGCGGAAAGTTACTGATCTATAGACCTTGTACAGAGCCGAAACGGAAAGCGTGAAAGAAGCAGTGATAAAACCTCCAAATCACCTAGGTGTTTGGTGTGAATCCCCCTTCAAACAAGGAGATTTTTTTTCGTCACCCGGTAGATATATATATTAGGTAAAATATTTTGTAGGAAATGTCAGATATTTTATCATGTTTCTTTGACGCACTTCGTTTCGTCTTTTTCCAAGGTCTGTAGACCAAGAACTTGAGACGCAAGTATGCAATACGAAGGTTCCCACGTCAACGCGTTACACAGAGGTTTTTCATAATAAATAAGAGAAGTAGTCACGTGACTGTAACATGTACCTGTTGTCCGCCTCCATCACGGTCCTTATCTTCAGTCTCAGCGTGCCCTGATCGAGGACGTGCAGTGAGGTGGGGGCGTTGCTGACCGACATGGGGTTGACGACGGCGATGTGCGTGGAGGCGCCGGCCACCTGCCGACCGCTCTGGTCGACCACGACGAGGCGGTGCTCGGGCGACGGCGTGGAGTCCGTCAACTCCACTCGACTCCCGGCGGCGAACTTCTGCGACATCACGTCAATGGCGACCAGGTCGTCAGTTAAATACGCGAGGTTGCTTGAGGCTGTGCGGGAGAGAACAATGGTTGGTTCTTGACAATGTGGTCGGCATCATTAAACATTTGTTTTGTAATTGAAAGCTTGTTTTGGATTATTTACACTTCAAAATCAAACTATTAGTGGTAATAAAATAAGACAATTTTGTACGAAAAATGTCATCAAAATATGAGATTTTACTGAATTTATAGTTTAAATTGATTACAAATGATTGATTTGTAATAAGATACCTACCTACTAGTGTGTTTTAACGTACTTTAAGTACCAGTTTTTATTTTCTCAAAAAAAACCATAGTACAAGATATTTTATTATTCTTATTTTGTGGAGAATATTATTGGGAAAAAAAATAAAATCTGTTGACTCCCTAACGTCAATGTTTGATCTTGACCAGAGGAGGCCTATTCCAGAACGTTTTCCCAATTCCATTCTGATAGAATCAGGTCACGCATGAAATCGAATTCCACCAGAATTGTGAATTGAAAAGTTTGACAATGTTTACCTGAGTCTCTGCCGTGACACTTCTGACCGCGCTCAATGATGGCGTTGTGGTCGAGATGCTCGTTGCTCTCTTCACCTAGAGAGAGAGAGACAGATGTGTTCGATCTCACTCGGTTTCGAATATCAGTGCATACAACCTGCCGTGGGTCGAGAAAATGAGGAGATACATTTCACAATGCAACTTGTCCATTTTGAGTTATTTTTTTATGTGAAGAGCAACAATGTTCACGCAGCCTGATACTCGAACTTGTAAATCACATTAAACCATGTAATTAATTATGTAAACACAGGATTTTGTATCTCCTCCATTCTAATGGCAACAGACAATCGCGTTTATCTCTCTTCAATGTTTTTGGACAAGTTGCATTGTGAAATGTAGCTCCTCAAATGTTTTGCTTTTTCGTTTCACATCTTACAAAGATCGTTCAATCTTACAAAGTTTCAGCTAAATCCTCACATTGATTAAAATTTAAAACCACTATAGGTATGTTGTGATTTTTTATATTTCAACTATCATATTATTTATTATTTATAAAATAAATAATTATTTAATTTATATTATTATTTATTTGCCCTATCAACTTAAAACTTTGCTTGGTCATTGGGACCAACATTTTAGGTATTTTTTGTAAATTTTCAGACTAATCTGTCGTTATATTCAAAGTATTGTCATTTTAAGGACATTTTGTTCTATAATCTTGAAATATTTGTAAATTTACCCCAGTAATTTTAAGTATTATATCACTGCCTTCTTGATGCTTCCGTTCCAAAGCCTGTAGAGCAGAGACTTGCAACCACATATCAAATCGCATACAATACGAAGGCTCGCTCATCAACGCGGTATACACACAGCGTTTTCCTAGTTTACATTCACAGATTTATAAACAATGTATAATATTAATGGGGAAATAGGTAAATTTGTCAATTGTAATGGACATTCCAAATATTTAGTGGGCGTGGAGACTTTATGTCACCTCCCGCCCCTCCTCCACTCAATTGTTTCCTGTTTCATTGTATAAAAAACCATAGCATACAACAAATACCTACGAAAAAATAAAAGCAGCAAACACATTATTATTTAATGTTCCAAGTATAACAACTATTAATGCAATGTTTTTCATTACTCGTGGTTGTTAAAACTCCTGTAATTATTTACTCGATAACCAAGAAAGGAATTTGTTCCTATTCCCTACTGACTTGTAAAACCATTGCCAAAAATATAAGAATCTACTCTACTTTGTATTAGCAGAGTATTGAAGACCTGCCCTTAGTGTATATTGACAAAGAAAATATTAAGCTGTAATGACACTAGAGCTCATTGCTTGATCTAGGTATCTTTATAAGTAATTATCTTGAAAATTTAATTAATTCGTCATAATTCGTCGTTCGTTAATTATTTACAATCGAGTGAAAAGGAATTGGAGTTAAACGTTAACTCGGATAAGATGGTACAGACTACAGACCCCGTGGGGAATGGTTGCTTCATGGAAGAGCCTGTCTTCTTAATGAAACAGCCACTGTCTTCTAGGAAGGAGAAACAATTGATTGTTGGCTTAAGAGTTTTTCATTGTTGAGATTTAATTTTCATTGTTGCGAAGTTTGTAGAATGGGATGGATGGAATAGTTTTTTGTGGTCAAACTAAAAACAATTTATGTTAAAATTATTAAACAAGAAAGAAGGTAGGTATTGTTTCAAGATGTTTGTGATAAGGAAGATTAAAATTTTCTCACAGAATTTCTTAACGATTCTAATTTGTATACAATTGTTTTGGATTTCAATGTTAAATTATCTATACGTTCAAAAACATTTCTCTCCACGCCGCCGCTCGACTCTCGTCGCGACTTTCAGTGTGATCTGTGTGTGCTTATAGTTGTCAACTTTTCCAAGTTGGTTTCAACAATCTCTATGATTCAACAGCTGAATAAGGAACACGACTGACCTCTGGTGGATTCTTTGGTACTATCCATAAGGGGGAAAATGGAGGATATCACGGGGATATTTAAATAAATAAATAATATTAAATTTGCTTTAGTTGTTTGTTATGGCTGAAAAAGTAAACTGGTAACTAATTCTAAATTTCAATTGTTTCTCCTTTTTCACTACCCTATGGAAACACGAACTTCAAAATAATTAAAGTGCATCTAAAAAGTTTCCTGCCAGAAGTGGCTCCATCACGTATCGCTTATTTTGTTCGAATACCTCGACTCACCCTGAGACCAGCAGTGGACCACACAGATCTCGAGCTCAAAACTACTCATGCCAGCAGTTAGCAGTGGACTTCAGCAATAGTTTCATTGCACTGCTTTATTACTTTTAACACGTACGCAGCTCATTAGACTTTAATATACCTGCAAGCTTTAATATCATTGTAATGTCCACGGCGTGATCGAGCAAGCTGGCTCAGTGAGAGCAAATGATGGGACGGTTCCCTGCAGTGGGGCAAGACCAGCTGCTTCCCACCGCATTTAGTGAGTTTGACCTTGAAGAGTTTTTAAATCGATTTTTATCAATCTAGTGGAGCGGTCGCTCCACCCAGCCAAGTCGTACTATACACTCACAGTCACTCAACATACCGTAAATGCCTAATAAACTGAGGAGCAGACCAAACACTTTTATTGTAATATCTTTTACCAATAAAATTATTAACAAAATAAGGCTTTGTACGAGTATTCAGAACAGTTCAATGAAAATAATTCCATAGCTTGTAATAATTTATTTGATTTACTTTGTCCCACAGATGTTTAGTGCCCGAATATTAGTAAAATTATGGCACTAAACATCTGTTGGACAAAATAAAACTAATAACTTATTCCAAACTATGAAATTATTTTTATTAAACTGTTCTGAATACTCGTACAAAGCCATATTTTGTTAACAATTACATTGGTAAAGATATTGATAAAAATCGATTAAAAAAAACTCTTCAATGCCACGCTCACTACTCAGCCCTCTTAATAGTAATTAGTCTAATGGAACAGTGTCACGTGTTATATAAAAGTTTTATTTATTAATATAAGTTGAGCTCAAGTTCTGTAACAAAGAAGTTGCATCGTGTAAATACGATAACTTTTATCCCAACATCCCAGCATTCATCCCAACATCCCAGCATGATCCCAGGGATGATCAGTTGGGATGTTCATCCCAACATCCCAGCATGTTGAGCAGGCCATTATTTTAAAATTGTTTGTGAAATAGTAAAGTTGCATGTAAACTTTACGAGTTTGAAATTATTTATTTCAGAACGTCTCTAAAACACGCCTTGTTGAGTAGAAAAGTAGGCAAGGATGGACGGTGGGAAGGAGGCGGTCGCGGCATATTAGAAGGGAACATTCTCAGCATTATTGTCGACTGAGGGAAAGCAGACAAACCTCAGTTAGGAAGGTTTCAGCCGCCGAACTCGAACCAGTGCCTGCAGAGTGCTTGCTGCTGCATTCTTTTGAAGTATAATCTGTATTTCTGAGGCCCCCGTTCGATTCCCATCACTCTCCAGAACGAACAAAGAAGTGTAACTGAATCAATAAACGAAGCCGTCTCCGCAATCCACTTGCCAAGTAACAACATTATCAGTCGGCTCAATTGGCAACACCGCCACGGGCGAGGATTCACAGCGAGTCAGCAGCGTCTCTCACTCGCTCTTGTGATGATTGCATATTCTTCTTCTCACTCCCTCTGAGCTCCGCGGCTAAAGGGCAGACTCTTCACTTGACCTGGATGTGAATGTAATCATCGCCACTTTCACACCAGAATCTAGAAGTCCGAGGGAAGAATGGAAATTGGAAATGAAATACAAGAATAGAAAATCGCGTGCTCAGTGCCCACATTGACTCATGTACAGTCACCTCTATATGTCCTGATGAAACTTATCGCGACTACCAGTCGTACACAGACGTAGTATAAGTTGCCTAAAATATAGATATATGTATACAGATGGGTGATTTCTGCTTTTATCAGAACATAACGAGGCGGCTGTACACTTGGCAAAGAACAAATTATTGTCGAACATGTCTTACTATTATCATCAATGAAATGAGAGCTCACCTACGATGGGCAAGGATATCGCATAGACGATTTATGATGGTGACATCTAATATTTTTTTTATCAGATTCAATCAATCAGAATATTTGACTTTTTGTTTTGCCGAGTGTAATTACCCCATGGTGATACGACTTTCACAGTGACTGGTGCAACGCAGTAACTGATCAAATAAATTGTGTTATTTGTACAGATTATTGCTATACCTTTTCTATATAAATTCTTTTGTACAGATATTCCGGTTTAGTATCAAACCAGCGCTGGACAGCGGAGTCCGAAAATGCACTCGTTATTGATCTAGATCGTCTCAGAGCTGAGGTTTTTAAGTTTAAGTACATTTTAGATGTAACATCAGGTAAAACTTTTATTAAAGTACCTAGTTAGCGGTGAATTTAAATGAATCAACATTCTGTCAAGGTCCGATCCATGTGCCAGTCCCTCCCCCCCCCCCTCCCCATACGCTATTATCAAGGGACGCGAAACTTTTTCCAATTTTTTTGTTGTTCTACATACATATAGTATTGACAGAATCTGAATATTCCAATAATGAAAATAACTTTAAATAAAACATATATTTTTAATTCTGGGATATTCATGAGGTTTGTAATTTGTACAGAGACTATTATTTCAGTGTTTTAGCTGTAATTTCAACTTATTGTACATCTAGTAAGAGTTAATTCAAATAGTTCACGTGGAATGCAATTGTCTGCAACTGAGAAATAATGCGCTATTGTCACAGAATGCAGTGGATCGAAATATCAACCATGAAACCATTCAACCGCCAACTTTTGCATTTCGTTGCATAAACCAGTAGTTAATGTCACAGCTGAGCAGAACAATGGACCTACTTTACTTTGTCCGTCCTTGAGAAACATATTCCTGCGAGCTTTTGTGACGAGCTTTATCGTATGCTCTTGAGAACAACTCAAATGAATGCACACATAATGGTGATATTTTGTTAACGAGCATGTATGCAGAATGTATTGTTGCACTGTATGTGATCTTGTTATAGGAAATGTGTAGGTGGATTACTGGTATAAAAGGGAGTGGCGATACTTTATGTAATCGTACTGCAAATGATTGTAAAACGATTACCAATTGAGAACGCTGATAAGGTAGAAGCAACACTCTTCGGAGATCCTGGGATCGATTCTTGTGGTCGTCTATTCTGACTGAAGTTTTTTTCGAAGTTTTCCTCAATTTAGAGAAAATGCCGAGCAAATGCAGCATATAGTTGCAGAACAGTGCGACGGACTCTGAATATTAGAACAAAACAACTCATCAACATTTAAACTGACGACCATCAAAACGTCAAAATTATATCAAATAACAAGGAAAATGTACATTTTGATTAAGGAAATGTCGTTTCAGTTGGCAGCATTGTGAATGTAAAACATGGATCTACCTAATTATCTATCTCTCTTCTCTCTTCAGCTTGATGATTCGGTCCATTTCAACCATATTCTCATGTATCATGATGATAAGGTGAACATGATCTCGCTTGCATTCTTGCACATGCACCGAGGTGCATCACGTATAAAACTGCACTTCATTTCCCAGCGGTATCTCTGATTCGATTTCTGAATCTAACACGATTTAAAAACCGAGCGTGATATGAAAACTCCTGATTTAACAAGTGTTTTTCAGTGCGAAATAACATGAAAACAACTCTCCTTTAGTTCTTTCCTTTGTGTGAAGTTGGCAGACACTTAGCAGATTGCTGTGAAAATCTCTATTATATTACAAGTTTACAGACAGGTGAGGTGGAGAGATAGCGAGAAGAGTGATCGACGGTTGAATGGGATGCAATTTGCGTGGGATGAAAGGGGGGGGGGAGCTCTCTACCCAGATAATGTTCTTGTCATAGGTAATTGCCAAGACGGTGTTATCAATGCTGTAAGAATCTCTGGGAAAGCTTATTTTAGAAAGTTTAATGTTGTGTGAGCAATGTCACATAAACATACCAAAGTTCCAAGCCCAACTCTACTTTTACCATAAAACTACGATTACTCAGATCATCCTATATTTTAACTGCTATTGTTTGTACTTTTATTTACAATATTTTTATTTTTATTTTTATCGAATAGACCCCAAAATTGCGTTCAAATAAGTAAAACAACAACAATTAAAAAATAAATCTGTAAAAGAGATAACTATTAAAAAATTGTCTAAAATGAAATGTCAACCATATTAACATCGGTGTCCTTGATGCAACGTAACGACACTGTCGCACCCTGGTGGCCACGTTCACAACTACTCGCCACATGCGACGAAATACTTGTATTGTTTTATCTTTCTATAATGTATTAATTTAATTAGAAAGCCGCTCGTTTGCATGCAACTAGCGCAATGACAGTCACATTAATGAACATTGAGATATTACACAGTTGAATAATATATTACGTTCACTAGTTGAGCTGTATTTCATAATGTTGTGATTATTGTAATATAAATGTTCAGTAATATACAGCTAGAGTAATAGCAAAATAATTACCTGCTTGCTAGAGATATGCAAATTATAAGTGCAGTATATTTTTTATTTTATAAACGTTTTTCTTCATACTTGAACATTCCTGGAAATTAGAATAGAAATTCATAACTTCGTCTTTACTCTTGCAAATGAAAACAACAAATTCCCGAGGCATCAGAATAATAAGTCAAAAAACAATTTAAATTCATGTAAAACAACTAACTATACCTATATAAATATAAATACATAATTAGATACATTTAAATAAGCCAAGTCAACCGCAGGCACAATTATGTTTCATATATTATTTAAAAATATCGTTGTCACTGATATTCATGCCTCAGTCATGCTCTGCAGAAGTTGCGTCTGCAAGTAGATATTTGCTGATGTCAGTCCTCAACACCACAAGACCGTGAGCTAATAATCTTATTGACGGAATCCAGTAGACTCTGGACTCTTGCGTCGATAAATCTGGACATTCTTTTGAGCATGATAAACTTTCTTCATTTACCCAGTGCCACCTTGACAAAATTAACTCGGAGATCAAATCAGTCGATCTGACTTCTGTCCCTCTGTTCTACTCAGCCGGTTTGTTTCTCTCCACCAACGTCGTCATCATCTTCTTCAACTCCTCCACCTCGCTACACAACCTGTCCAACTTGGCCGCGTCGTCGCCGTCGGTCGCGACGTCCATGTGGTCCGACGTCTTGACCCTGGCGCCGCTGACGACGTCCACGGTGTACGTCAACGACAGCAGACACTTGTAGACGTCGTTGAGCGTCGGATCACTGACGACGCGACGGCTCTGGGAGACGCGGAACAGGATCGACTCCTTGATGTCGTTGGGGAACACTTTCGAGTCACCAGAGGCGCTGGGCTTCAGCCTGACGACAGCATCGACCTGACGCAATTTATCTAAGAAGACAATCAACCTCTTCGGACTTATCTTCAGAAATATTCCGTTGAATACGATCATCTCCAGCATGCCGAGGAAGTCGGCTTGTTTCCTGAGTCTGCTCATCTGACCCTTCACCTCGAGGCCGGCGATGTCGCTGACGGCCATGCCGATGAGCAGGTTCATGAGGGCGATGCCGACGAGCACGACGAAGGTGAGGAAGAGGATGCGCGCGACGACGGCCGACGCCTCGATGTTGTCGGCGAAGAGGCCCGAGTAGTCGTACTCGCCGGTCATCATCATGAACGTCTTCAGCAGAGCCTCGCTTGGAGTGTTGAACGGCGGTCGAGCTTGGAACTGGATCATGAAGGTCATCGCGAAGCCGATCATCAGGAAGAGGAAGGTCCAGAGCACCTGAGAGTTGGGAAAGACATTTGGAAAAGTGTTCAAGAGTAATACTTCGCATTCGCTTCGCTTCGGGTCGGTAATCGGTTTCGCTAAAGTTAAAGTTCAAGACTCATAGTTAATCCACACAGAAGATTTTGAAATGGCGATTCGCGTTTTCGAGCAAAGGGGGCACACTCTAGTGTGAGAAAATATAAGTGCTATAGCGGCACCGTTTTCGTATCGTCCGCCTTTTGTTATTGATCTTATCAATGTCATTTTGATCAGAAAGGCAGTATTTATTATCTTCGGAAATGAACCACAATTATGGTAAGGAATCTGGTGGAAATGATAAAATTAAGTAATAACAAAGTAATAACGTAAACAACACAACTCACAAGTTATTACACCTTCACTGACATTTCGATTCCGTTATGACGCCATGACACCAAACAACGTAAACAAACCAATGTGCGTTACTGCGCAGTGTCATGGTGGTTATAGCGGCCTGGAAAGTGCTGCCATCTGGTCAACCCGAAAACGCGAATTCGGAACGTCAGGATTTGTAAGGTTGAAACGTCCGTGTGAATCGATAGGATTCTGTGCAGGACTTACATAATGTTTGAGGATTTGTGAATGGAATTTATCTCTTCAAATCTTTCATATTGTCTGTATCTCAACATTCCGCACCAGGGGTGGGATTACATAAAATGAAAACTTTCTTGTCACGGTGACAAGCTTCTCATCTCAATGTTATTCACGGCCTTCTAGGGACTTGTCACCGTGACAAGGAAGTTATCATTTTATGTGATCGCACCCTTGGAGTCCAGACCACAAAGTCCATATGAAATGAATTACGCCAGTGATGACGTGAGCACTGACCAGCAGCACGTTGATGGTGACGCGCGTGAACATGAGGATGTAGTAGCCGAAGTGCGGCACGCGTGACGTCAGGAACAAGTACTGCGTCCACGCCAGCAGGATCGCCAGCGTCGTCACGTGGCGGTGCCAGGCGTCGTTCTGCTCGGTGTGCGTCGTGGCGGCGACCACCAGAGCCAGGGTGAAGCTCGCGATCTTCAGCCAAGACTCAAGCTCCTTGAGGGAAAAAATACACAGACACTTCATTAGTTAGACAACATATTTTGTATTACTTAGATAATTTCAACGATCACAATAACTTCATTACAATTTCCATCCATCCCATGCTATACAAACTTCGCAACAATGAAAATTTAATCTCAACAATGAAAAACTCTTAATTTCACTGCTCCCTAGAAGTTAGAGGCTGTTACATTATGAGGTCAGGCTCTTCCATGAAGCAACCATTCCCCACAGGGTCTGTATACCGTCTCACAATGTATCGATTATTCAATAATTTTGATGTATCGATTTCAATACTGCTATCGATATATCGATATTTCAATATATCGATAGGTTTATTTTAGAGATAGACTGTGACATTTTAAAATTGTTTTATTTATAAAACCAACGTTTCGAATACCTTGTTGTGTTCTTAATGTGCTCGATAATACGTCATCTTATCTTATGTCAATTTTGTTTGCTGTGATGACATTTTCGACTTCCTTGATAAAGAGCACAAAGGTGTTTCGAAAACGTTCAATTTCAATTTGAAAACTGAAAATTATCGATATGATTTCGATAAACGGTCATAAGCGTCATCGAGTTTAAGAGTCTACGATACTTGATGAAATCCATGTTTTATGAAGCACAAAAAGGCGGCCCCTACTTTTTTCTAAATGGCTTTACCGATTGTCTTCAAATTTTCACAGATTATAGATAAATAATAAATCTGTGCCTCTAGTGGGCCAAAAGTGTTATTTTTTGTTTAGAATTTTCAGGGCAGTGGTGCCAAAAATACTAATATATTGCTCATGTTAGCACTTCCTCAAAACGAGAAAAAACATTTTTTATTATTTTTTTGGATCACTAGAGGCACAGATTTACTCTTTATCTCGATGCTGTTAAATTTTGAAAACAATCGGTCAAGCCGTTAAGAAAAAAGTAGGGGCCGCCTTTTTATGGTTTTTTGTGGTTTTCAATATTTGAATTAAAATAACTTACTTCACAGCAGTATATGCAACATGCAACACACGATTAAATGTCACAAATGTCACGTACAACCCAGTGCTAATGCATTTTCATGCATTTCTAAGATTTTTTTCACATCGGAATCGAAATTTTCTGCGAATCCTGTCGACTCTTAAATGTATGTAACATACTCTATTAAAGTGAGCGTGTAGAAGGGGTATAAACGGTATCAACCTATAAATATCGATACATAAACGATGTCGACATAAAATCTCAGAATCCAGTTGCTCTTATACCTTGAGGTAGAGCAGCGGGAGTTGAGAGAAGTGCACCGCCTCTATGAGCAGCAGCAGCACGATGACGCCGATGACGGTGTAGCGACAGGCGTCGAGGTCCAGGCCGGCGGGCATCGGGGCGCCGGTGTCGTCGTAGTAGTACGTCATGATGCAGAGCATGGTGAAGGCGATCACGAACACCAGGTACAGCAGGATCAGCGCGTAGAAGAACCTGCCAAGGAGGAAGACAGACGGTCAATGAGAAAGTTTTGCAGCAGATGCGTCCAATACTGAACATATTTCATCTCCTGTTTGGAAGAATTTGCTTTTGATGTACCCACTTTATTGGAGTAACAGTATGTTCAACATTAGATACCAAGGATATTAACTTGAAACCATCGTTTGTAGGCACGTGGCTAGTCTTTTTAATGATGTATTATTTTTAATTTCTCGTATCAAAGATCTCAAGATCACGTTTATATTGTTTAAATAATGTCGACAAATTATTTTATTACTAGGAAAACGCTCGGTGTAACGCGTTGATGAGCGAGCACCGACACGCATGACATCGCCAATCATAGCACGATCCAATTAATCAAAGATAACTAACTATACATTATTTATTACCAATTTTCCTTGCAACTTTTCATAAACACTCTGGATCAATTAAATAACAGATTATTGTACTGATATTTTTCCATCAATCTCTTTGGACAGATATTCAAACACTTAAAACAGCAATAAGTCTGTAAATTCTTGACCGATTGGGCTGGAAATGTGTAAAATAGAATGCTATCTAGTCAAAACGTTGTTTTCATAACTGTGAAACACAATCCATATTTTTTTTTTTTTATTATCACATATTTATTTACATTTATAAACACTTAATTCCACACTAGGTAGAGTAAAAATTTCTTATAGGCTAAATACATTTAGTAATGCCGGCTAGCCAGGCCTGTCACATTTGTCTTCCTTCTCATCCTCCTCCCCTCCTTCCTTTTTTCTTCTTGTTCTTCTTCTCCTTCTTCTTATTCTTCTTCTTCTCCTCCGTCTTTTTCTTCTTCATCCTCATCCTCCTCTACTACCTCCACTTTAGTAACTATTTGTTCCCATAATTCTTGATTTTCCCACAAATGTTTCCTTTCAACTTCTTCCCATCTTTCACCTCGTTCCTCAACATCTCTTTTCACCTGTTCAATCCATCTATCTCTTGGCCTCCCAACTTTTCTTTTACCTTCCACATACTTTCCAAATTCACTTTTGGCTCTTCTACTGTCTTTCATTCTCTTAAGTTTACCAAACCACCTCAGTCTTTCTCGCCCAATCTTGAACCCAACACTCTCCACACCCATCTTCTTCCTTATCACCATACTTCTTACATGTTCCTTCATCGATATATTTGCCATTCCTCTCACGAACTTCATCTCTTCTGCTTGTACCATACTCTCCTCCTTCCATCCCAAATTCCACGTCACCGCCCCATAACATAATATCGGTAAAAAATATTGCTTGTATAATACTAATTTAAATTTAAGTGGTAAATCCCTATTCCATACTAATTTTCTAACTTTTTGATAAAATCCGTCTGCTTTCTGTATTCTTCTTTTAACTTCTTTCGAACACTTTCCGTCTTTTGTAACCAAACTTCCTAGATAACTAAAATCTTCTACTTGTTTAATATCTTTTCCATCCAATTTCAAACCATTTCTTACAAGCCCATTTTTCTTCTTCTCCAAAACCAAATATTCACTCTTCTCACTACTAATCTTCATTCCATATCTTTTTATCACTTCGTTCCACACATCCACTTTCTTCTGTACCAACTCTTCAGTCTCTCCCCAAATTACAACATCATCCGCATATACCCCAGTTTGCGAATCTAGATCTTCATTCCTTTCCACCTCCCGAATTATATCATCCATTACCATAATGAACAGCAAAGGTGACAACACACTGCCTTGCCTTACTCCTGATCTCACACTAAACCAGCCCGTTCTTCCTCCCACTGTTTCCACACAACTCTCACATCCAACATACAAACTCTGTACTCTTTCAATCAACTTCTTGTCTATTTCCCTCTTTTCTAAACTCTCCCACACCCTATCCCTTGGCAAATGATCATACGCTTTTTCAATATCCAGAAACACTAACCATATTTCCTTTCCCATCTCCCAATTTCTCTCCATAATGGTCCTTATAGCGAATATAAGGTCTATCGTAGATCTGTTTCTTCTAAATCCATATTGTTCATCTTTCAAATCCTCTTCAACTACACTTCGTATCCTCTTCTCTATAATTCGTTCGTATATCTTCGCTCCTTGGCTCATGAGTGTTATCCCTCTATAGTTGCTACATTTCTTGCGATCCCCTTTCTTAAACAATCCATATCGTAAAATAAATTATTTTAGATAGGGTATACCTATACCTATGTATATGAAATACCTACATTACATTTTTTGACTACATTATGTATTGCAATATGATCCACTATTAAAAGAATCTGTCTTACATTGATATTGAGAATAGCCATCTATAAACTTTGCTTTGCTACATAGAGCAACCCAGAATGCAGTGGAATTTCTGTTTTGAAATGTCATTTCTGACAGTTATTAAAACTGTCAATAAGTGCATCTATGTTCTTGACTGGTAGGGCTGAAAATTTGTAAAATAAGAGACAATGTTGGTCTGAACGACCATGCAAAATATGAGTTTGATTAATCAGATTAATCGAAGACCATTTGATAGGTCAAATGGTGGTGTGGCTATAGGCCGTTTTAAATTAAGTATACAAATGTCAGTAAAATGTCTATTACTCTTGAAGCTCATTACAGATTTGTAAAAAATCACTTATAATGCTGGTACACATGACCTTGCAAAATTTGGTGATGATTGGTCAAACTATTGCAGTTATATACACAGAGTTTCCTTCATCCCCATTGCCAAGCTAACTATAACTACACATCAAGTTTCCGATGCAACCAATGGAGCGAACTTGCTGAAAATCATTTTGACCATAACGAGAATAGTAATTTAAGTTGTGTGAAAAAATTGGCCTGATCCATTACTTCGTTTGGCAGGAGACGCCAAATGCACAAATACACACACAAAAAAACAGAGATTCGAGCCATAAGTTTCAAGTGGAGACGCTCGCTACGCTCGCTTGACAAAGTCAAGACCTATCAAGAACTGATAAGCTGGATCACTCTACTGATGCTCAATTGTAACCAAATTACCGCCTATCTTATTCCCAATGTAGGGTTTTTTAGAAGGATTTGGAATAATTACGGGTGTTCTGTTCTCTAAGGGACGATTTGTGAACCTCTTGCTAAAGTTAGCTACCGGATAAAGTTCTTGATAGCATTAGCAAATGTCTTTCAACTTCTTGATAGTGTTAGCTAGATGAAGAAATCAATGTAAAATTATTTGCTAGCTAACTTTATCCGTTAGCTAGCTATCAAGAACGTTAGCAAGAGATACAAATACCGTCCCTAAATAGTCTGGATCTGATTTTGAAGAGTAAAAGAGTCTGAGACAAACCCGCTGAGTTTCTTCCACTTGAGATGCAAGAAGCTCATGATGAGCGGATGCAGCAGAAGACTCTGCTGTCCGTATCTGTTCCCCGTCAGTCTCAAGGCGTCCAGGAACTTGAGCTGGTTCGTGTCCTCGCCGCGCGGGAACAGGATGTTGTAGTCCAGAGTCACGACGCACTCCGGGTTGCTGAAGGAGTGCGCCGTGCTGGAGATACGGCTGTCCAGACTCTTCTCCAGGAACGTCACGGGACGCGGGACGTGGTTGACGAGGAGGTCGAGGGCGGTGCGCTCGGCGCCGTCGTCCCGACATCTGGTGGCGAGGTCGGCGCCGGAGTCCAGCAGGAGGCGGACGCACTCCCGGTGGCCGTGCTTGGCGGCGAGGTGCACGGGCCGCCAGCCCCTCGCGTCCTTCTCCTAGATTACCATAGCAAATAAAAGGAATGATGAAATCAGAAGACATGCTATGCGGGACTGGAGTCCTGTCGGGAGGAGAAAGTGTAGTCGTCCCGAGAGAGCATGGCAAGAGGAGGTGGTTGAGGCGATGAGGAAGAGAGAGCTGCTGGAGGAATGGAAGTTGGGGAGCTAGACACAACAGATGTTGTTATTATAACGTGTCCCATGCTTTCGAAGTGACAGTATTTGTAACAAATAGGCTTTTGTGAATCGTCATCACGGTCTATCATTTCTTTACTTTAAGACTTATTGGAATGCTAAAGGAAGTTACAGTCGAAGTACAGTCGCTGTACTCCTCACTTCGCCAGCCCGGAGTCCTGGGTTCGAACTCACCTTGACGAGTTCGTGATCGTGTAGCAGGAGTTCGCGCACCACTGCGTCTGCGCCTGCTATTGCTGCGAGGTGCAGCGCCGTCTCCCCGGTGCAGGGCTTGGAGTTGGCCGGGGACTCCGCCACGCGCGCCCTTGTGTTGCACCCGTGACGTAGCAGCACCTTGACGCATTCCACAGCCCCGCTCTGCGCGGCCATGAGTAGCGGCGTCATGCCGTACATCCGCGTCGTGTCCATTGACTCGATCAGCTTCACCTGGACCAGAACATGTTCGTAAACACTCCGCCCTTGTGTTGCATCCGTGACGTAGCAGCACCTTGACGCACTCCACAGCCCCGCTCTGCGCGGCCATGAGTAGCGGCGTCATGCCGTACATCCGCGTGGTGTCCATTGACTCGATCAGCTTCACCTGCCACCAGAACATCAACATGTCTATTCGTAAACAATTTTCTTTTAAATACTCGATGGTCACGACTCACGGTACACAACTGTGGACAAACTACAAGTAATTTTCCAAAATGAATGTCCGTTTGCCCAACAATTGGGCTTCTAATCGCTCAAACCGCTCAGATGTCCTTCATCGAGCCTCAAGCAAAACTCAGTGAACACTAAACGCCTAAAGAGGATCCAATTACACTAAAAGCCGTGTAGGACTCGGGTTGAATTTAAAAGACAATGAATCTGTCGAATAAATTGACGTTATATAACCAATTTCAAGAGAAGAAGCTAGTCTTCAAACAGTTGTTTAGGGCAGTGTCAGGTAGAAACCGGCATTCCCTGACGTTTGCTTCCAGGTTCTAGTGACCACAAAATAATTTCCAGATTTATCGTCTCGAGTGCCCAGAGTCTACTGGATTCCGTCCATAAGATTAGCTCACGGTTTTGTGGTGTTGAGGACTGACATCTGCAAATCAGACGCAACTTCTTGCCAGCATGAGGCTGTTAGCATCGAAACCGTCTTGTTTCGGAAGTTCTGCCGACCAAGTGCTTACCTCCTTGTTGTCGTCCTGTTGCAGCAACAGCTCGAGGATCTCCGGCTGGTCGTTCTGCGTGGCTCGATGCAGCACAGTGAACTCGCACGCTATCTTCACGCTGACATCCGCACTGGCGTTGATCAGCAGCGACACGCAGGCGATGTTGCCGCCAGACACGGCGCGGAACAGCGGCGTCTCGCCAGTGTTCGAGGTGGCGGTGTCCAGGATCTGTAACTGTGGCAACACTGTGATGATGACACGGCGCGGAACAGCGTTTTCAAGGTGGCGGTGTCCAGGATCTGTAACTGTGGCAACACTGTGATGATGACACGGCACGGAACAGCGTGTTCAAGGTGGCGGTGTCCAGGATCTGTAACTGTGGCAACACTGTGATGAGGTATGTAGGCGGTGTTGCCACCAACCACAGCTGGAGACAGCCGTGTTTTGAAGATAGGTACATAAAAGAAGTAACTAGAATGACGCTTTGTTGAACTCTTTGGTAAGTGGTACACATGCAACAATTAGAAAATCAGTCCGTGATGACATTCTCATTTGGCCAACCTCACCAGTGGACTGCCACCTTGACGCGGTGGTGGGGCTTAAGAAGCCTCCTCACATTACGATTTGGTCCCAACTAAGTGCAGTCCAGGGTAGACCATAGTCGCCCCCCCCCCCCCCAAATTCGCGGGCCCCTCGGGCCGGCCTCCCACTTCGAGATGGTGATCCCCCTGAAATCGAGTCCCACCGGCCCGAAGCCCCCCACCCCCCTCCTGGTCTGTCACCATTTTGAACTGGCTCCCCCGGATCGGGCCCGTTAGGTCAACCTCTC
Organism: Leuctra nigra; assembly: GCA_934045905.1. NCBI lineage: Eukaryota > Metazoa > Arthropoda > Insecta > Plecoptera > Leuctridae > Leuctra > Leuctra nigra. The sequence goes on from OW203766.1 coordinate 35,844,961, forward strand.
CCCATGCATGTCCTCCACTTATGATCAACGTGCGCAATATAACCTCGTCGTTGACGCGAATATTAATAATCTCATCTTTTTTCTTTTTGCCACATTTAAATATATGATTATACACTACCTACGCACGCCATAGTTTGCCGCACATCCGTTTGCGTCATTCATAAAAGTTCATATAAATAGAATTGCATTATTTTAAAAGTAAATATTGATTTCTATCTAACACAATATGTTCGCGCACATCTCTGTATGTTTTGTTTGCGTTGCGAATGCCTTCTGTTGAGGGACAACATGCTGAGGGACATGTGACGTCACAACATGATGGCTGACCTACATGTCCAAGCCATGTCACCCGGGGGCAGACTCGAGGCGACATGGCGCTTTATTGGTTTGATTTCCTGTCAGTACGAAAAGTATTGAAATGTATTTGCAAAAGTATGAATATTTTACAATTATTGACGTGGTTATTTTCGGAGCACACAATCAGAAACCCTGTCTTTTTGTATTGTATTATTTTGTATTACATATTGAAATAATACCCTTCAATACTCCTTCTTTCTTGTTTAATAATGAACATAAATTGTTTTTAGTTTGACAACATTATTTTATTTTACTTAGATAATTTCAAAGATCACATAACTTCATTACAATTTCCATCATCCCATGCTACAAACTTCGCAACAATGGAAAATTAAATCTCAACAATGAAAAACTCTTAAAACAAACGATAATTTCACTGCTTCCTAGAGTCAGTGGCTGTTACATGAAGAGTACAGGCTCTTCCATGTAGTAACCATTCCCCACAGGATCTGTCCCATCTCAATATTATTAAATATTCATCATCCCATCAAAATAGTTGGAATCTCAGATCAACTATAAATGAACAAATCATTATAATATAAAATCACAAATATCTGAGTAATGCTAGTAAGTTGTACTACTAGTTATATCAACTCTTTGTAAAAAGTCACAACTTACCTTCAATTTTGCAAACGAGATAATAATATGTTCTAGCATGGACACCCTCTCGCCATTAGAAGGGACTGGGATGAAGGGACCGGGATGCGACGAGGCAAAGGGCCCGGGTAATCATCTTCAAGAGCCCGTAATTAACAAAGTAGAGACAGAAAAAAGTATGGAAAATGAGTAAAATTGCTGGTAGAATATTGTACACATGAGATTCTGAAAAGATGAAAATCGAACACCTTCCCGCTCAGTCCCTGCTCCTTCAAGATTCTACTAACCCCTCCATCCCCCACCACCCCCTCCTCACAATCCCTTGTCATGAAACAAGGGACATACAGAGTCTGTCAGTCATGGCAACTGATTTCTGTATTCAGTTTCTACCAGGAAATGAGATGAGCACATTTCGCATTTTTCCGACAGGATAGTTTTTCTTGTCAAATTGAGAAAATGCCTGAGTTTTAGAGATTATGTAGATGACATGTCATATTTAAAATCCAGTCCCTCAGGCCTTGAACTGTCAACACAGCGCATTTCGACATGTCTGCCAAAGGAAAGAACACATTCTCAGGAAAAATATAACTATTAACTTCAAAATGCAGCAATTATACATTTTATTGCGCACGTTATATCATGGTTATATATTGTGTTCATTGTTTGCACGATCTTCTTTTATTCTTCATCAGCAATGTTAGAAAATATATTTTCTTTGCGTGAAGGGACGTGGCGGCCATTGTGTTGGCACAAGTGTCAGATCAGAGTGAAGCCTACTTTGAAAATCCCTAGCGGATTTCACAAGATTTCGTTTAAATCGAATCCCCTTAAAAAAACACTCCATGGTTCGTATTTTTTAATTCTAAAATTGAGTTAACGTGTTTACTTGACCCATTTTGATTTCACTACTTTTCAGTTCTGGATTTAAGATTAAATTTTTCTTTTAGTTACGGAGATCTGACTGGTATTTGTATACGGTCCATACACGTCCACGGTCACATAAATTGCTTGCAAAATTCTATAATTCCATTTGAAAACTTGATTATCGAGAAGAAAGCACAGATTTAGAGCATGTGGGTTTGAGACTTCGATTATAGAACCAACCAACAACCTCATAAACAATAATTATTCCTCCATTCAACAATATTGACGGTAATTCGAGCTCCAACTTAACAGTTTACCGTCAATTATTCTACATTGTCTACGTTGCTCAGTATTGAAGAGTACATTGTACTGCAGCTCATATTTCAATAACATTATTCGTTGTTAATAATTAATGTAGAGGGCCAATGTTCTCGGGAGTCAGATTCAGGCAACCTCCCCTCTCACAAAGTGTCGTTGTGGTGCACTTGATTGCGATATTTTCGAAGCAGACGTTAATGTATTTCTATTGACGGCAGGTCATGACATGGTGATACAAGCGCTCGGTCGGTTCAGCAAATTGAGACAGAAAAATTATTTCATGAGGTTGTAACTTTGATAGGATGTTCACATGATCAGTCTGATTGTATATTAGTAGCAAATTTTCATTTTCCGCGGTTATTCAACAAAACTGCGAAAATCTATGAAATTTCCGATACGATTGGAGACAAACTCCGTTAACCAATTGATCTCAAATTTTAACCAATGTTTAGATGAAAGACAAACTTAGGGTTTTCACTTGACACATTTTTAAAATTAAATTTCCTACCGCACCCAGCGAGACAAGAAAATATATCATTTTTCACCAAAAATCAACTTATTACTAAATAACAAAGCAAAAAATTAAAAATGTACCAAGTGATAACCCTAAGTCTGTATTTCATCTAATCATGATTAAAATTTAAAATCATTTCGTCAACCCATTTTGTCTCCAATCGAATCCAAAAAAGTGCCTGCAACATTTTGCTCTAGCATCCTGTCCCACTCAATACTTAAACCCCGGGAGTGCGTCTTCCCAACTGAACTTTAAACCCAACTTCGTGACTCATGTACATGGAAATGGTAGCAAGCAGATTCCTCGTCATCAGCTCCACAGTCGAATCCGTCTTGAGAGTGAGTCGTCGCAGAATTGTACTGAGAGTGCTCTTCATCTGCAGATTGGCGTATTGTCTTCCGATGCAAGTTCTTTGCCCCGCGCTGAACGGAATGTAAGCGTACGGATGAACATTCTGAGATCCATTCCGAGTTATCCAGCGATCAGGATTGAACGTCTCTGCGTCTGTGAAGTTATCTTCGTTGCGATGTAATGCGAGAGTGTTGATCATGACCAAGCATCCTTTGGGTAGAACCATTCCGTTGTGTATTGGAATGTCCTCGGGCAGCAGTCTTGGCTGGAACGGTACAGCCGGGAACATTCTTAGCGTCTCCTTGATGGCTCGATCTAAAACAACCATTTGACTGAGATCCTCTTCTGTCACCGGACGCTTGCTGTCGCCGAATATCGAATCGAGTTCCTTGTGGATCTGGTCTTGCACGTCAGTGTGGATGGCGACGAGGATCATGAGGTAGCACATCGTCAACGCCGTTGTGTCGGTCCCGGCGGTGGTCAAGGTCGCCACTTCGTCTCGGAGGTCCGCGGAGGACAACGGAGCTGTTTGCTGCGCGGACGCCTCGATCATCAGGTCCAGGAAGGAGTTGATCTTCTTGTCGCCGGAAGTGACGATGTCGGAGCGACGGATTCCGCGCCGGAAGTCGTCTTGCTTCTCGGCGATGACGCTCTCGCTGAACGCGTGGAGCATCTGGACAAGGAGGTGACGTTTTGTTGAGTTACAATCTGACCGAATCTCTTCGCTGCATCTTAGAAGTAGAAGAAAGGAACAATTCAGTGTTCTCGGAAACCAGTATTTCCACCTTATCTGGGCCTCTGAGACACTCCAGAGGTAGCTTCAACCAATAATAGGGGTTTAAACTTTTAATAGATTTGGAATAGTAAATTCCTGGGTGTATTTTTAAATTTAATAATTCTAAATCTCTGACAGGCCCATTTAAACTAATTTGTGATGGAGAAAACAGTAATTTTGAAACAGAATACTTCACCATAATTGTATTTGTGAATATCAGTCTATTTACGATTGATAGCGTTTATATTTCTAGATTTAACTCAAAATCGATAAGTGTACTTCCGTACTTTTTTACATTCTGTAGCTTATACTTTCAGCTGCTATGATTTATTTACGAAGCACTAAATACACATAAATGACAACATGGTGACATATCCCACTTGTTCTGACCTTGATCAGCCGCACTGCTTCTTTGCCGTCTGTCGTCCACCTGTAGAGCCAGTCGATCATCTGCCAAGGTCTGTAGAAGCGTCGCACTAACAGGTCGTTTCCGTTCTTGATATCCTGGAAAGCCTCAGATGTCTTCGAGCCTGACTTTCCTCCTGTGAAGGAACGTAAATTAGAGAACAAACCGGACAGCACACTCTCTGAATTAGAATTCTTGCGATTGGGACTATTTTCTTGTTACACAAAAGGCGTATTATTGTAGTAGGTATCTGATGAGTGAAGTGAGTTGTAAACAACTAACAAAATCAGAGTATAATTTGGGAAAAAATTATAAAAGCAAACCAAAATTAAAGTCACGCAAAAAATAGGGGGAAAATAAAAAAAATCATTCCTAAACCAAAAAATATATATTATATAATCAATAAAAAAAACATGAAATAAAAAAAATAAAAAATAGCGTCAAAACTCAGAAAAGTTTTATATAATTATAAAACAAAAACAATACAAAAATTTAAAAAAGTTGTAGTAGGTACGCTCAAATGGGAAGTGAAGTGAGAATATTTGTAGCGAGTGAACCACGTAGTAAACGTTTGATCATTCATAATAATTGTGTTATGATGTACACTTGGCCAAACATAAATTGAACGTTCAATAAATCTGATAGGCTGATAAATGTAAGATCGTACCATCAGAAGACAGTATAAGCGATCTCATTGTCTCACTCTAGTAGGTGACCTCACATTTCAACGATCATAACAATGATGATTTTCTGGATTTTGAAAAGGCGTTCGACAAAGTCCCACATGGGAATCTACTAAATAAATTAGCCGACATAGGCATAGATAGGAAGGTTGTCTCATGGGTTCGGGATTTCCTTAAGGGCAGGAAGCAGAGAGTAAGAGTGGGAGACCAGCTTTCAAATGAGATACAAGTCACATCAGGAGTCCCACAGGGGAGTGTCTTAGGTCCACTTCAGTTCATAATCTACATTAACGATATAGGAAATAAACTGGATAATAAGATAAGATTGTTTGCAGATGATGCAGTTGTATATAGAAAGGCGGAGAGTAAAGAAGATGAGGACTCATTACAGAAAGACCTAAATACTCTGTGGGAATGGGCAGCTAAGAATGGAATGAAATTTAATGTAAACAAATGTCAGATAGTCAGATATACAAACAGGAAACAAGGAGAAGAACCTAACTATGAGATGGGAGGTAATAGACTTCAAAATATGGCCAAATACAAATATCTAGGTGTAGTGTTAGACAAGAGACTAAATTGGAATGATCAAGTGGATGCAGTAACAACAAAGGCGACAAGAAATCTTAATTTCGTGATGAGAAGTTTCGAAGGAGCGACAACCGAAGTGAAGGAAAAAGCGTACTTGACACTAATAAGACCAGTGGCGGAATACGCAGGGGCGGTGTGGGACCCACATAAAATAGGTCAGATAAAGAAAGTTGAAAGTGTACAAAGGTGGGCAGCCAGGAGGGTAACAGGAAAGCTAAGGAGAAGGAAGTGGATCATTCAAGATAGGAAGGGAGAAGGAATAAACATAAGACTAAAGAAAGTGCCGGAGAGTGTCACGGAAATGATTAAGGAGCTGGGATGGAAGTCGTTAAAGGAAAGAAGAAGGGAAATAAGACTCTGCAATTTCTTCAGAGCATACACAGGGCGTGTTGGTTGGGACGAAATTGCACATAGGATTAAGAAACCGAATTATCTGGGGCGGAAGGACCACGCGGAAAAAGTGAGACTAGTAGAATCAAGGAGAGATGTAGGGAAGTATTCATTTGTGAGAAGAACGATATGTGACTGGAATACATTGAGTGGGGATGTTATTACGCCGTTACCAGAGGCAGTACAGGAATTTAAAGTAAGACTGGTAAAGCACAAATCAAAATGAGTGACTTAAGGACATTAGAATAGTAAAGACTAGGACAACCATAGTCCTTAAATAATATTCCCTTAAATTAATTAGATCTAGTTTTAGTTTTAATTTTAGTTTTAATTATATTATACCATAACATTGTAACTATGGTTATCTTGTCCTTTGTTGTATTCTTATATATTATATTATTATTAACATGAATCTTAACTTATCTTAAAAATGTTACCACCTGTATGCCATACAATTTGTAACTAATAAATCAATCAATCAACAAGCTTTGATTGGTTATGGGACATGATGACCAGCAGTCATTCAAATTTGATCAACGTTCAATTTTTGTTTGGCCGAGTGTACATTTCAATACACTCACCTACTACTGTTTCCTTGATGGAGTTGAGCGTGCACAGTCCCAGGAAGTCAAAAAGATCAACCGTTCTTCCATCAGCTTTCTACGGAAGTCAAAACACATTTTCAGACAAACATCACCACCTAGGGTTATAATAGTCTCTGACCATGCTCTAAAGTACAAGTCAACTTACTTCTTGCAACGACTTCTCCAAGGCGACTGCCTGCTCTGCAAACACTCGCACGTAAGTGTGTAGAATCTTCTTATGAAACGCCGGCGCAATGAGCCTCCTATGATACTTCCACACGTCGCCTGCAATCGCGATCAGTCCTTCTCCAACGAACATCTTCATGGCTTTCGTCAACATCGGGTCGTGATCGTGGACTCTGGGGTTGCTCAACACTTCGCCAACAGCCCTCGCGTCGCTCAAGTAAACCATCAACCTGGGTCCCAACCACACGCGATAGATCGGCCCGTGTTCTGCGTGCAGCGCCAATAGCGTCTGGAAGTTCGCGATGTTGTCGCGTGTAAATAGCGTCAGGTTTCCTAAGAGCGGTAGACAAGACGGTCCGGGAATCTTCCGGCTGTGGCCCCAAAGATGGCGGCGTTTCCACCAGAACGAGATATAAAGCAAAGACAATACGATCACAACTGCTACCAACATGGTCGCTTCTTGATTCCACACTGAGCGGTATATCACGCATTTATACGTGTTATTGGAGCAGACAAAAGATGAAAGACGTTATAAACATCGTATTTCCATTGGAGGAGGGGAAAATCCATGCTCTGCCGGCAACGATTCGAAAGACGTCAATGGAAATGTGTAATTCATATTAGATATTATAGTTAAATAAACTATAAATCAAAAACTAAATCAACTCAGGTGGGATTTATTCATGACTCATCTCATTTAAAACCTAACTGCAAGTGCAAACAATCAATAGTACAATGAAATTAATAAGAAAAGTCGTAAAAGTCTTTTCTTTAGTGCGGGGAATTTCGTCTTTTGTCTAGAGTTGTTTGCATTGGGTTAGGTCATCGCCTTGGGAGTCCAATGAACGAAGTTGGAATAAGTAACTTATAAAGAAGTGCCTGAAAACAACTGTCAAATATCTCTTATAATGAATGCGCGTGTGCAATGGACATAGAAATCACAATTTAGCATGGTCTAATCAAACTTACCGAGTTTCACCAATATGAGCATAAAAATTTTGGAAGTATATGCACTATACAAAACTAAAACTAAGTACCTGAATGAAATGAATGAATGAATGAATGAAATGAAATGAATTCAATGAAATGAAATTAAATCAAATGAAATGAATTCATTGTGACGATATCAAAAAAGGTATAGAATAGGTCCCTGAACCATTTTTTTGTTTTGGTTGAAGAGCCTCCTAGTTGAATAAAATCAAAAATGTCATAATAGAAACCGAAGGAAAAATGAATCTCCTATTCGAGAAAATAAGGAACACGACTGACCTCTGGTGGATTGTGTGGTACTAGGTAAATGGCGGCTATCAAGGGCGCATTTGCATAAATATAAATACAAATATTTGATATAGTTGTTTGTTATGGCCAAGAAAGTAAATTTATAGCTAAATATCAATATGAATTTTATTTGTTTTTTGTTTTTTCACTGCTTTATGGAAACACGAAATGTAAAAACAAACAAATTAATATGTGGACCTGATAGTAGCCATCTTGCCAGAAGTGGCTCCATCACGTATCACTTATTTGTGGGAATTGACCCAGAAGTGTGATATTATTAGATTGCTGTATTTGTAAAACAAAGTGTACTGTGTGTTCGACTGGGTCATCATGATATGTGATAGGCTCGTGTGTGTGGTGGAGGTGCCGAGTTAGAGTGTGAAAAGGACGAGATAGTTCCCCGCGCAGCTATAGCGAGTCGGTTCGGAAAGGTCAGAAGGACACACATGACAAACGAGGGGAAAGAAGACAAGAAATCAATGAGATAACTAAACTCTTGCTCCTGGAATGAAACCTGAGGGAAGTTTCTGGACTCAGGACTTCCAGGGAGTATTATATGGCGGTTTCAATGTCGATAATTCTTCCGCCATGAGCGTGATGGTCGAGATGTGGCCAGTGTCTTTTGGATAAGTTCGCTAATTAGTTCATTATTTCCTGCCACGATTCATCACATTACCTAATCTATCAGCAATTACCAAGTAGAATATGTTTAATGTCAAGTCATTTTTCTCAACACAGACTTAAATATTGAAGTAGTTTTCTGTACTTTCCGAAATCTATTCACAGCCTAAAAAGCTTGTGTAGCTACTGATAGTTTATCTCATTCGCCATTTAGGAGGATTATAGCACAGACAAGGATTATAGTAACAGTTGAGCTTCGCAATTGTACATATCCTGTAGAAGAAACTGCATTTCACTCACAATTCACTCAAACATTACATTCCCGTTGAGTCTCCTTTCACTCATTTGCCCCGCGTCTCTTTTTCAGGGTTCTCTTCCGATGCACCGTTTCTCTGATCAAGCTGACATTTTGCATACATGTAAAGACCTCTTGTCTGGTTTACTGTATGATTTTGAACGAATCCTCTGATTGGTTCAAAAGTGAAAATGTTACGATCAAGCTATAAAAACAATGTCATCAAGACCAGGATTTTAGGATCATCAAATTAAGCTAATTTTTAGCACAGATGTTGTATATAATAGTGCTCGCTGTACAAGGCGTTACACTGAGCGTTTAGTCCACTGTTATGATTGTGTTGTTAGTGAGTTTTACTTGTTTTCCGTCGGAGTCCGCGATCTTGAGCAGCTCTGCGAGGATCTCGGCGTTGCCCGTCTCCGCCGCCAGGTGCAGCACCGTCTCGTTGTTGGGCGTCGTGGCCTCGACGTCGGCGCCGGCCTCCAGGAAGATGCCGACGCCCGCCGTCCACTGCGAGGCCACGGCGCCGTGCAGTGGCGTGCGGCCGGAGCGGTCCAACAGATCCACCACTGGCTGCTCTTCACTGCGACACGCCTCCAGTAATATCTGTTGCCGGAGAACAATTTGTCATGGAAGGTTACGGGACGCGTGCGGTTCTTCAGAGTGTTTTTAGACTTTTCTTGACAATTACAGATTTCTCAAAACTCAAAGTATAAGTGTCCATTATACTAATACTACTCGACTCGTTGGAGTAGCTAAATATCGACCTCAAAGTGTTAAATACGATTATTTAATTATTTAATTATTACTATTTAATCGCATTTAATATTTTGATGACGTATCAGGGGTCGTAATGTACTTCAAAATGTGGCATTATTTAGTTTATTGGCATTGAAATGTGCTTTACTGACAGACTTATGATTAGTGTGATGCCAAAAGAAGAGGAAATTCTATGATATGAATTCGTCTCATTTCCCTACCCTCGTCAATAGCTTTGGAAATGAAAGGAAACTGAAGAGGAATTTTACTGCTGTGGCGACAGACGATAATAATGTTTAATTCAATTTAATAAACTCTGGTCAATCAAGCACTTATTTTATCTTTACACGAATTAATTCATCCCCGGGGCAACTGTTTTTAACGTGTTTTGAACATTTCTCGATAATTTTGCTCTCCAAAAGTAACCAGATAATAACTAGTTATTTTATAGTTTGCCGGGCTTGAGTCAATCGTCAGATTCATTACGAACTGTTAACTTATGATCTCGACAGAAATGCAAATAATTTTCTTCAAGATTATTTCTCTCGTCTTCTGCCTTGACGTTGTAGTTTCTGTCTGATGGAGGAACATGTGGGGATGACAAGTAAAAATGAAGAGCACATACTAAAAACATTCTAGTAAAGTCTCCTCTGTGTTATTGTTTGACGAATTCTGAAATATCAAGAAGACGAGATAAAAGTATTTGGAATGAATTTCCTCGTTTCCATACTGACTCTATGCTTCAGATCTAAAATTCTGTAGATCAAGAACATTACTACCGTATTATTAAAATATGTTCTCCTTTTCTCTCAACTGAAATTGGTAGACCTGCTTCTCCTAACAAGACAGAATAACGAAATAGGACGTTGTAAAGCGAAAGACATGAAATAAAGTGAAAGATGACTGAAGGAAGAGCAGGAACGGAGGGATTTGAAGAATGGCTATGAATGAATGGGAGTGACGTCAGTTATTCAAATATGTATAGGTTTAGAAGAGAACGAAACGCTTTCTACGACGTTTGTTTATGAATAGCTTTACGTTCTGAGGGGAGATTTCCATCTTCAGAGTTGAGAGAAATGTACCACACAATCCAGAGAAAAGTATAGAAATTTACCAACGTGTAAGACTCGACTAATTGGGGTAATTAATTAGGATTAGAATTAGTCTGGCAAACTTAGTACATGCCTGAGTAAGACTGCAATCTAGGTAAATATTACTGAGCAAATGTAAAAATATAACACCTTGCTTTAAATATTCCAGGCACTTGTTTACATATTTTAACAATATGTAAATTATGTATGAGACAAATCTCGTCTTCTATCACTTTCTCCAACTGTTTCACTTCTGCTATCTGAGCTTATGAAGGGCTTATAGTACTATAAGTATATCTTCTAAACATAACAACTAATTTAACAGAACATTTTAAAACCAGTCCTTGACCACATTGGGTCCTTGAGGTAAAATAATTCAACTAAGCGTTACCGACGTTTAAGTAAACTTTACAATATAAAACAAGCCGTACAAATGTATATATTTTACAATATACTGGACTTGGCCAGTCGGTTGCGGAGAAGAAGGCCCTATACATAACGATGTATAACATCTCCTGACACGATAATTAAATTGGAAACAGGATTAGATTAAATAAAACAATAGAGCTTTTTTATGTAGATTCCCTTCACTCTGGTGTCCTGAAACTTTCAAGTCGTTCTGACTCTCGCCTATCATTCAAGTCACAATGACGTCACAATTAAAGCTACAAGCTTTAAGCTTTTTGCCTTTAAGCTTTATATATTTTTTTGTACGTAGGTATACAATGAAGTCACCTTCAATGGCTCCTCCAGCTGTCTGCTGACGGCGACGTGCAGAGGCGTCGCCCCGCTCTTGTCCCAGAACAAGACGGCATATCCCGCCGTCGCCAGGCGTCGGATGGCGTCGAGCGACGACAGCGCCACGGCGGTGTGCATCACAGTCTCACGGAATGTTCCCACAGCTTTGATCTCTGTCGTCACTCGGGCACCCGCCGCCAGGAGCGCTGTGATGCACTCGCAAAACCTAGCAGAATACAAGCACGACGAAAATGAGAATTCTTTACAAATTATAGTTTTTTATTAGCACCAGCAACAGACTAGGTAGCTGTGTATGTACACATTATGGTATATCAAATAAGATTTATATCATTCTTCTCAGATAATTATTGTTCAAATTGTATTACTAAAATCAATAATTTTACTTTCACAGACTATTTTATTTCGATTTATTTTACAATTGAATACTGTGCAAATTACTGTAACCTAATCGAAAAAAATAGTTTGCCACTGTATTCCTATAGAAGGAGTCTATGTCAGAGATGTACGTGGCAAGGTTTTGTATTAGGAGAAGAAATATTCAACAATATTGAATTTGCTGTTGAATTAAAATTAAAATTGTACTTGAAAAAGTAATCCCGATTCGTAAACATTGGCAATTCCAATTCCTCATTCTCGGACAATATTTTAAGTTCCAATAGGTCACCCATCTTGAAACACATATAAAATTTAGCATCTATTTTAATAAGATTCATAACTAAAACAAGAAATAGGTATATCAAGATAACTAGGTTACCGATTTATAGCTTCCAGTTTCATAAAAGATTCCTTTGATATTTGTGCCATGAACTCTGATGTTTGATGGCTTCACATTTTCTATTGACAATCATTATCTTCCTTTGTGATTCCTCTCAGGTTCTGCACAACAGGTCTCGAGGGGGCTTCGACACAAACAATGCTTCAATCAGACATCAGAAGCTATTGGTACAGAAGACAGCATCCAAATCCAAGTATACTGATAAATCTGAGATGTGAGGTGAACTGAGTTATGACTCTTCATCTGGCAAAAGTTCGGGAGGAATTTTATTTTCATACTCAGAAAATCGTGTGGTTTCCCGACAATCGTGACGCGAGAAGAAGATGGTGGCGTGACATACGTGACTAGGGGCGTCACCTATACGTGACTAGTGGCGTCACCTATACGTGACTGTTTTCGTGAAGACCGCGAATTGTTTCTCATTTCAAGAGATTTTATAATATTGTCACGTTCATGTATAACTAACGCTCTTTGAGAGTATGATTGCACAGTGTTGCCAGATAGTGCCCTGGCCTAGTGCCTTGTACCAGTGCCCTGGATTCGTCGTCGTGAGACCGAGCTTTGGATCCAGTGGGTGGCTATCAGGATTGTGGTTTCGCATGAGTTTTCTTTCAAATCCTTTCTCGCGATCGAATCGGCATATTTTCGTGGAATTTTCCTTCTGACACGAGGACGGCGTCAAGAGGGTCGTGTCAGAACCTACCTAGAGCTGTCGACGGGCACCTCCCCCGGGGTCTCCGCAACGAGGCGCTCGCCCACGACGTCCAACGGCGTCATCATACAGGCGTCTTGCGCCGCGAGGTCGGCGTCAAGAGGGTCGTGTCAGTACCTACCTAGAGCTGTCGACGGGCACCTCCCCCGGGGTCTCCGCGACGAGGCGCTCGCCCACGACGTCCAACGGCGTCATCATGCAGGCGTCTTGCGCCGCGACGTCGGCGTCGGCGTCAAGGAGGCGCTGAATGACGTCCAGGTGTGTCATCTGACAGGCGACGTGCAGCGGCGTGCTTCCGGGTTCCAAGCTCGGCAGCTGCAGACATTTCAAGATCAGTAGAATCAATACATTTGTAACAAACAATTCAATATCAATCCTGATGGGATCAATTTAAATATAACTTCAGGAACTGTAGGGCCTAGGAACTGCATGCGGGTTTCCGAAAAATTATCTCGGTTATAATAATGGATTAATATTAGATTCTCTTTGAATAATTAACAAACTTGCTATTTTTTATTTTGATCTCAATATTTCTCCCTCTATTCAGTGGGCTTCCTCAATGGATTAATAATGTGAAACCTTCAAAGAGAGTCTATTAATAATTTATCTATTTTTGTTGTATTTATTGAAACACTGGACTCTTTTACTTGTTTTTCATGAGAAATATCCTAGCTACTGTTTGGTGTGCCGAACATTTTTAAGTTTTAGGGTTGAAAAATAATAAGCATGTTTCGAGGAACTGCAGTTAAAGTAGTTTACATGCCGGTAAAGTAGGTATTTGATCTGGAGTATCTAAAATCCAGGTCAATCCTCTCACACATCCAATGTGAAGGGATTACGTTTGATCCCCGACATTGACGTTACCTTGACCTTGAGTGCGTCGTGGTCGTGGTTCCTGGAGTCGTGCCAGTCTCTGATGATGACGTCACAGATCTCCTTCTCCCTCCCCGTCGTGCACCCCACCAGCCCCGGCCTCCTGTTCAGCAGGATGTCGACGCACTCCCTGTGTCCGCCCCACGCGGCCAGGTGGATCGGCGACCTCTCCACGTCGTCCAGGCGGTCCACCTGGGCGCCGCGGTCAAGCAGGAGGGTGAGGACGTCGGCGTGCCCGTGGAGGGCCGCCACGTGGACGGCGGAGACGGCGGTGGGGCAGCAGGTGGCGTTAACGTGGGCGCCGTTGTTCAGCAGTCTAGAGGGTGGGTTATAGCATGAGGACGGCGATGAGAGGGTGGAGGGCGGCCACGTGGACGGCGGAAACGGCGGTGGGACAGCAGGTGGCGTTAACGTGGGCGCCGTTGTTCAGCAGTCTAGAGGGTGAGTTTAGCATGAGGACAGCGATGAGAGGGTGGAGGGCGGCCACGTGGGCGGCGGAGACGGCGGTGGGACAGCAGGTGGCGTTAACGTGGGCGCCGTTTTTCAGCAGTCTAGAGGGTGGGTTATAGCATGAGGACGGCGATGAGAGGGTGGAGGATGTGCTTACATTTATTGACAATGCTGTTTATCAGGGAAAATCATCCTGCCATGAAAGAATCTCTGTAATTATTCCTGAATTCACAAAGAGTATTATCTGCTAATCAGTAATCATAGTGTCTTTTGCAAAGTGATTTTGGAATTAAATTGACAGATAAATCGTAACATGAAATACTTTTTTGAATCTATCCCCTGTAGAACATTCAGGCTGTATTACGACACATTATGCAATCCATGTTTGATCTTTGCATTTCTACACTGTATGCGTTACAGTATAGGTAGGGTATAGGTTTATGTATAACCTTTGAGTCCGCGAATATAATGACTCCCTCGAGGTGTCAAGTTTCTCTACAATAAGACGAGAGTCAGCTTATTCCGAACAGAAGCGATTGCCAATGATTATTGCTTGAGAGTTGAAGCAGTCGTTCGAATCAGGAGTCACAATGGAGTGTCATTGATAGAACTGTTGCATTGCTCACAGTACCTGTTGCATTGTTCTCTGAGTGATTGTGCTTTCAATCAGATAGTTCACCGGGTCATTGACATGTACTTGTAAGTTCTCGTTCCGAACTGTAGTCAAGTGCTGTGGGTAAATGATTGAATCCTTGAAAAAGGAAGGTTTGGTAATAGACAATCAGTGTCATACATGAAACGTGGAATATACTAAAATAGCGATAGATAAATAAATAGCAACAAAACAAAACAAAACTTACATAATTCGCAATATTTATTACACGTGAAAATTTATTTTACTTTTTAATGTTTTTTTTCAGATTTTTTAGAATTCTTCGCAGTTGTTAAATTTTTGATTTTTTTCATTCAAATTACTGCAATTTTACCTAGTTTCCAACCGATAAACAATAATCCAAAATATTAAAGAAAGATTTTCTTCACATTAATCTATTTTCATATTGAAGACCCAGTTGATCTAAACTGTCTGAGAACAGTGTATTTTAATTATGTTATCTCATGTCTGACACATGGTTTACAACGGTATTCCTTATAAAACTTAGAACTCTCTGGACTACCTGACGACCTCCTTCAGATCTCCCTTCTCGACGGCGTCCAGGAGCTCGGTGTTGAGGCGTCGGAGTCTCAAGTCCTGGCGTCGTTTATTTCCCGACGTCGACGCCGAGAAGGCCGGACCAGACAGACGCTCGGACGCCATGATCTTCGGCGTCGCTTTCGTCAACGTCTACTAACAGCTCGGTTGCGTCAACAACAATCGCATTTCACAGGCTCTTGATAACTGAAATCACTATACGATTGTACCAAGAAGATTTCTAAACACATCAATTAGACTTGAGACGTGTGTGTTCTTGATTACTGACCTCTACTGAGAGTGATAATGTGGACATTGATGTCCGTCTGATAACAATCTGTTACAATCAGAAGCTTATCATATGATTAACATTTTAAGGTGACATCATTGCATCACACGGCTAATGTTGATTGTTTGTTATCAATTGAATATTGAATTATTTATTGCTTGCC